>OW240917.1:263364961-263393620 GCA_933207985.1 Pelobates cultripes
GAAGCATCAATGCCTCTGAAATAGAGTAGCTGGCTTGAGAGGTCATGGGTGATGGTGCTCGCGACACCATGCTGGATCTTGAGGCCTCAGGGTCCTCGGCGCCTTTTTCTGGAAAATATTTGGTTAAAGATTGAAATCCAGAACCAGAGGTGTTCCTTGTGTCTTTGTGGGATACGGAGTCTCTTTTTTTGTTGCCCATTTTGTAGGATTGCTGCGATTTAAAGGGAATTGAGCTCGCCCTTAGTCAGAGCTGAGGGCTCACACGTTTGCTCTCATTGCTTTGCAAACACGCCCCTAATAAACTATATTTATATATTATATATTTAAAATTGCAAATAAATATAGATTTGTATACTTCTTCTACTTTTTCTTTTATTGGTTACTTTTTCACACTTGAATGCGTTCACACAATGGTGATAAAAGATCTACATAGACATGGAATGTGTTCAGGATCACTTTTGTATCTTAGGGTTTATTTCCCCTGCCCTCCATCCTATGCGGAGATATGTTAAGTCTGGAAATCCTGTTACATTTGTATTATACTCTAGTGGATTTATGTAATGTCTGCACCTTTCCCATTAAGCAGACACCGCAAGGAATGCTTCTTTTATTTCTTAATGAATCTATCTTCTATTTTACGGATTTCAGTAACTGAACCAACAGCTCCGGTGGGAGTCTTTGAAGTAACTAGATACTTATCTATAAATAGATCATTTACCTTCCTCATACATTGTTAAGACTGGGGTAGCAGGTTGGAAAATCTTTGGTTTCATGTTTTTGTTTTTTTAAAGTTTTTTTGTTGTTGTGCAGGTTGGTACATATCATCAACAGATGTACAAACAGCGTACATAGATGCATACAGGTCAGAGAATAGCATGAGTAGTTGCACATTTTTCAAATATAAACAAGTTTAAAGTAATTGATGGAGCTCTGCTGCGTAATTTAGTAGGTATGTGAAGTAGGGTTGTGTTGCAGGAGTATAATACAGTTTAGGTCAAGCTTAACTGTATTAGCTTAAATCAACAGGCGTATATCCACATTAGGAGACACACAGGTCGCTATGCATATGGTAACTGCAGTTGTGGGGACTCAAAAACAAAATATTGAAACAAACTTTTTTACAGCAAAAAAGCTGAAAGGTATAGTAGATATGCTGTCTCAAGATTGTGGTTGCCACCAGCATGCAGTGTTTTGTCAGGGAATATCAGGTAGACCACGGCGTCTCACTTAGGGGCTTCGTAGGGGGCCTACTGATCAGGATACTGTGCTCCCTGTGAGCATGCTGGTGCTCTAGTCAGTATAATGCAGTATTAATATACCTAAGCTTAGAAAATAAACAGTGGTTTTGTTAGCTGAGGTGTTAAGATGGGTTACTGGATATTTACATCTAATGAGTTAGCATATAACACAGGAGAGTTAGGCTATATGAACAACTGAGAGTCAAAGTTCACTCATGTGTATTAAGTAGTACTTAGCAACAGTGGCATCATTTTCTTTAGGTGTAAGTCCAGGCACAACTCTCGTGTATATGCGTGGACACAGTTCACGGATCGCCACAGTAGCCAATTCCCTCGCTGGACAGAGTGGTAGCTGGTGCTTGGAGGTTCTGGAGGATGAAGGTGAGTCGCAAATAAGGAGAGGCCTCTCCCCAGCCCCATGTAGGGTCTGCATCTACGTGCCACAGACTCGGGAACTTGTTGAGGCTGGGTCTTTCCCTTCAGGGCGGCCACGGAAGGGTGCCAGTGGTGGGTGGTCTTCCGGCGATGTGGCAGATGCTTCTGAGGTAACCTCCTTGCGACACTCGGCCTGGGTGGGCATTCGGTATGTGTGGCTGGTGCAAGAGGGTAAGCTTTACCCGGGATAGGCCCGCTCCATCTCCGCACCCCCATCTCTCGCAGCTTCACTCCGTGGGTAGAAGGGGGCCTAGTAAGTTGCCACTCCGGTTGGTCCCAAAAATGTTGGGAAATCAGGTCCAGGTGTGTGGGTGATGACTGTGTAAGAGCAGGCATCGATGGTCAGGCTGCGTCCACCATGTTGCTGGGCCCGGCATGTTCGGAGCCTGAGCAATAGTAGGCAGTTGAAGTTGATGGTGTTGCGTGTGTCATGGGGACTGTGAAAACCCGTGCCGCTCCATAGGGGTGAGAATGGTGGCTCAAGCTTTGCCTTGCAGTGTGTTGAGGTGGCGGGAGAGCGGTCGGAACCGGAGCGAAAATCCACTTGTGTGATATCATCGTGTGGGTCTTGGTGCCCCAGGGCAGCCAAAATAAATCAGATCACAGCCCCTGTCAGCGTAAATCAGCACTATCTACGGTAAGATGAGAGAGCTGCTGTAACATGCGTCTGCTCCGCTCTGCAGTCAGGCTCAGCCCCTCCTGGTTTCATGTTTTATGCAAACCACCATTTGAGCAAAATTCAGGTGTCCCAAAAAATACCTGTTTTGGGGGAAAATGGTTCAATCAATCCAAATATTCTTGCCATACACAAGTCTACCAAGTCAATTCCCAGATCTTTTATTTCCACAGACCCCAGAAACTGTGAGTTTTGTTAGTTTGAAACATCCACATGGATTAAGCCTTTGTTTCAGGTGATATAACACATTCAAAAGTCCAATGTTTCTAAGCTAAACTAGAGGTGAGCTCTCTGGCAAATTAAAATAAAGTTGTTATGGTTCTTAGATTTACCCTTTACTATGACAAATCTATGAGTGTGATTTTCTTCTAAGTTGATTGAAAATCAAAATCCAGATATTAGGATAAGAAAGTCAAACAAGAAAAAGATCTGGAGGTGAATTGGAAAATTATCCAACCTCATTTATTTGATCTAAATATTGCTGTTTAGTAAATAAACCTCACCATTTTCCCCAGACTAGAAAATGTCTAGCAAATATAAAATAAAATAAAAATCAGTCACTTTTTGTTAACAGTTCCGAAAACAGATTCAGCAATGCTACTAAAGGTGTTTTATAAAGTGATAACATGTAAAAAATAAACAACAAAACCCTGGGAAAATAGTTTAACTGTAATGCCACAGTGCTGTTGCAAATTTTAAATTTTATTTTCAAATTAATTATTTTTCACTGTTGTTAAACTCCAAGGATTTTTCTGCTCTGTTTGGTCACGCTTTACCTCTTGCTACATATACTTTCTGCTTACCTTTTCTCTGTGCTAACCTTAATAATGTGCTGATTTATCAAGGCAAGTCACACATCTAATGATTGCTAAAGCAGTTCAAAAACTGCATGTAACAAAACCCCTGTTTAAGCCGTATATTTGCTGCATGGAACTGAGAATAGAGACTATACGTTTGTTTGCCTTCACTAAAAGGGATCAATCGTGCATTTGGCCATAATCATTCGTTTACTGAATATTCTGTCGAACAACCGACCACCCTGAGCAGGAGTGTGGCACCAATTAACCCTCTTGACCTGTACAAACCGCAAACACCTTAACATTCTAATGGTTTAACAGGGTGGTCGAGGTTCGTTTGTGCGAACACGTGGCAGCGGCCATTTTGTTTAGTCGACCGCACTCAGCGGTGTTTGGTCGTCGAACTTTTTCCACGAACACTGCTGAACTTCTACCTTCAGTGCGTTCAACTAGAAACATACGAACAAAGCGCTAATTCGTGGGTTTCTTCATACGAACAATCTGCATCCAATGATGGTAGGCACGAACAGTTCCGTTTGTGCATTTTAAATGTATTACAATGGGAAGATAGACCAACCGCATAGACAGAAATTGTGGAACTATTTTGGTCAGAGAAATGTGCGAGTGGTCGGTCACATCCACCTTTTTACTAATTCCCGAACCACTGGTCCAATTCGTGCCATTTTTGGATATGTTGTTCCCCTGAATGGATTGTTTATTGAAATGTAACTTTTATTAATATCCTATCCTATCCTACCTAATATCGGTAGGATGAAGGTGAGTCGCAAATAAGGAGAGGCCTCTCCCCAGCCCCATGTAGGGTCTGCATCTACGTGCCACAGACTCGGGAACTTGTTGAGGCTGGGTCTTTCCCTTCAGGGTGGCCACGGAAGGGTGCCAGCGGTGGGTGGTCTTCCGGCGATGTGGCAGATGCTTCTGAGGTAACCTCCTTGCGACACTCGGCCTGGGTGGGCATTCGGTATGTGTGGCTGGTGCAAGAGGGTAAGCTTTACCCGGGATAGGCCCGCTCCATCTCCGCACCCCCATCTCTCGCAGCTTCACTCCGTGGGTAGAAGGGGGCCTAGTAAGTTGCCACTCCGGTTGGTCCCAAAAATGTTGGGAAATCAGGTCCAGGTGTGTGGGTGATGACTGTGTAAGAGCAGGCATCGATGGTCAGGCTGCGTCCACCATGTTGCTGGGCCCGGCATGTTCGGAGCCTGAGCAATAGTAGGCAGTTGAAGTTGATGGTGTTGCGTGTGTCATGGGGACTGTGAAAACCCGTGCCGCTCCATAGGGGTGAGAATGGTGGCTCAAGCTTTGCCTTGCAGTGTGTTGAGGTGGCGGGAGAGCGGTCGGAACCGGAGCGAAAATCCACTTGTGTGATATCATCGTGTGGGTCTTGGTGCCCTAGGGCAGCCAAAATAAATCAGATCACAGCCCCTGTCAGCGTAAATCAGCACTATCTACGGTAAGATGAGAGAGCTGCTGTAACATGCGTCTGCTCCGCTCTGCAGTCAGGCTCAGCCCCCCCTGGTTTCATGTTTTATGCAAACCAACATTTGAGCAAAATTCAGGTGTCCCAAAAAATACCTGTTTTGGGGGAAAATGGTTCAATCAATCCAAATATTCTTGCCATACACAAGTCTACCAAGTCAATTCCCAGATCTTTTATTTCCACAGACCCCAGAAACTGTGAGTTTTGTTAGTTTGAAACATCCACATGGATTAAGCCTTTGTTTCAGGTGATATAACACATTCAAAAGTCCAATGTTTCTAAGCTAAACTAGAGGTGAGCTCTCTGGCAAATTAAAATAAAGTTGTTATGGTTCTTAGATTTACCCTTTACTATGACAAATCTATGAGTGTGATTTTCTTCTAAGTTGATTGAAAATCAAAATCCAGATATTAGGATAAGAAAGTCAAACAAGAAAAAGATCTGGAGGTGAATTGGAAAATTATCCAACCTCATTTATTTGATCTAAATATTGCTGTTTAGTAAATAAACCTCACCATTTTCCCCAGACTAGAAAATGTCTAGCAAATATAAAATAAAATAAAAATCAGTCACTTTTTGTTAACAGTTCCGAAAACAGATTCAGCAATGCTACTAAAGGTGTTTTATAAAGTGATAACATGTAAAAAATAAACAACAAAACCCTGGGAAAATAGTTTAACTGTAATGCCACAGTGCTGTTGCAAATTTTAAATTTTATTCTCAAATTAATTATTTTTCACTGTTGTTAAACTCCAAGGATTTTTCTGCTCTGTTTGGTCACGCTTTACCTCTTGCTACATATACTTTCTGCTTACCTTTTCTCTGTGCTAACCTTAATAATGTGCTGATTTATCAAGGCAAGTCACACATCTAATGATTGCTAAAGCAGTTCAAAAACTGCATGTAAAAAAAACCCTGTTTAAGCCGTATATTTGCTGCATGGAACTGAAAATAGAGACTATACGTTTGTTTGCCTTCACTAAAAGGGATCAATCGTGCATTTGGCCATAATCATTCGTTTACTGAATATTCTGTCGAACGACCGACCACCCTGAGCAGGAGTGTGGCACCAATTAACCCTCTTGACCTGTACAAACCGCAAACACCTTAACATTCTAATGGTTTAACAGGGTGGTCGAGGTTCGTTTGTGCGAACACGTGGCAGCGGCCATTTTGTTTAGTCGACCGCACTCAGCGGTGTTTGGTCGTCGAACTTTTTCCACGAACACTGCTGAACTTCTACCTTCAGTGCGTTCAACTAGAAACATACGAACAAAGCGCTAATTCGTGGGTTTCTTCATACGAACAATCTGCATCCAATGATGGTAGGCACGAACAGTTCCGTTTGTGCATTTTAAATGTATTACAATGGGAAGATAGACCAACCGCATAGACAGAAATTGTGGAACTATTTTGGTCAGAGAAATGTGCGAGTGGTCGGTCACATCCACCTTTTTACTAATTCCCGAACCACTGGTCCAATTCGTGCCATTTTTGGATATGTTGTTCCCCTGAATGGATTGTTTATTGAAATGTAACTTTTATTAATATCCTATGTATGGTTTTAAAGTTATGAAAAATGCATGAAAGTATATTTTTTAGCTTGGAGATAATTGAGCTGATATAACGATTAACTCAATTATCTCCTAAGCAGAGGGGAGGAATGTACTGTAATTAATGGGTGTGCTTTTACTGTACAATTGTAACTGATTTGCTGTTGTATTCTCATTATCAGTGCCCCACAAGGTCCAGTGGGTGTTAACATTCCTGTAAGAACCTGCATAAAAGCAGCTGCTTTGTGGTCATTAAATCAGTTCTGCTTAATCCTTCAAAACATAGCTGGCATGAGTAGTGTATAGCGGTACAAGTCATCAAACTAACTTTTGACAGGTGCCCGCCCCTTTTTATGAAACCACGCCCCTTTTTTATGAAACCACACCCCTTGCGCAATATAACAGGCGTCCCACCCCTTTTTATGAAACCACGCCTGTTGCGCAATAGGTATCCGCCCCCGGTGCGGTGATGGATGCCCAGCCCCTTTCATGAAACCACGCCCATTGCGCAATATAGCCCCACCCATTGCCCGGTGATGGTTGCCCAGCCACTTTCATGAAACCACGCCCCTTGTGCAATAGGACCCCACCCATTGCGCGTTAATGTGTGTCCGCCCCTTTTTTATTAAACCACACCCAATACGGCGTGTTATAGACACGCCCCTTTACAATGTTCATAGAGTGTGCCACCATGCGGTTGTATGAGGTACTACATCCTATGGTTGGATGTTTATTTATTTATTTTTAATTTCATTTAGTGGGGGGATATTACTGAATAAAGAGGACAAGTCTGGACATGTTTTGGAAGATGTGTCTGGGGCCAGTTTTGAAAGTAGAGAACAAACCCAGAGGACAAGTTTATATACATCTGAGAAATAAATAAATGCCAAAGTAACTCATATAACGATATTTATTAGACAAAAAAAAAAGCTGATACAATATTCACAGGAAAAGCAACAACACAATATTCACAGGCAAAAGAAAGGTACACACATTGATCATCTGCCATGCACACAAAGGCTTGCTTCTCATAAGGTATTCACTTTTGCTAAAGGTTGAGTATTTTAAACGGGAATGAGAGAATGGCGTTCTCTGTTTCTTCAGATTTCCCTCAGAGCGTAATAAAGAAGCCATTTTCATTCTCTCCCTCTTATCTTTGATTTGTTTCCTCGTTCACCTAGCACAGAACATTGTTAGTTCAGAGTAATTCAGAATATTGCCTCTCATTTCAAATATCTGGAACAGCTGAGTGTTGTACAGTAGTGAAGCAGTACAGCTCTGCTGCCTCTAGAATGTAAAGGTTAAATACAATGTGACCCTTTACTAGGCCTTCTGTAAAACAGATGATGCCTAGCAAGAATTTACCATAGACCATGCCTGTGCTTTAAGTAAAGTATGTTGTAGTGTCAATACTTATCTGTTTTTCTTTTATTGTAACAAGGAAAATTACGCAAGTTAACTCCTTCTCTCCTTATATGGAGGGAGGTCGGGGCTAGCTCTTTGCATTACTAGACAATGCAAAATGAAGCTCAGCTTACCTATCTCTTTGCTTTTGCATGGATATTGATGCCGCGTATTGTACGGATAATTAGTGCAAATGGACGTACTGAAAAAATACCGTGGCTCGGTAGCTACAGACCCCTAGAAGGTACTCAGAAGTCTTTCTATGTGTGCATTGCAGTATATTGCAGTTGGTTTTGTAGGTCATGTTTTTGTTAGTTTTAGTTTGGCCAGTTTTCATCCCTGTGATGTTTCATTTGTATTTTCCCATGCATTATTCTGGGGACGGGAATACACATGCAATCCTTTGGAAGTAAGGAGGAGGAGAAACATGGAGTGCTTTACCAGTTACGCAATTTCGCTTTGATTTCCACGATCTCAGAATTTTACTACTCGCGATTTCCGGCTTGATAATCGTTATGGTCTACGGGGGGATGTTCACTAATCAACCACAACCAGATTTGACACTTTCATATTTGCTTACGGCAAACCCCTTTTTTTCTTCTCGTCCCATGGTACATCCTGAGTTAGCTGTGGCTGGCTGTCAGGGTCGTAGGTGTCCACTAGTTGTAATTCCCTCTGGCTTCTTCGCCTTAGATTAGTGGTCCCGCGAGGCCAACACCCATCCTCATACACGGAGGTATTACGCCCTCGGGCCAAATAGTCAAATAGTTAGTCGCCTCGCATGTGGCATAGAGAGGGCCTCAACTGTCACTCCCATTCTATCTTATGTTTAACTGTCCCCGAGAGGCCAACACCCTGCCACATCATTTCAGTGGCCACGTTATCCCCTCGTGCCAACTCATAGATAGAGCCTCTCACGCCGCTTGGCATCTAGCAGGGCCTCACCTGTCACCAAACCTAGTTTTTAATTGCTTCGCCTTTTGGCATTAGCTAGTATGCCAGCACAAGCACACGCGCACGCACACACACACTCAATGCGCACGCTCACTCACACACACACATTGGGTCGCTTATGCTCTGTTTCTTTGTCTTTTCACGCTGTGGAGTTTCGGCTACTCCTACCTTCTTTTCGTGTCCTGGTCTCTTCCTTGCTTCACTGCGGTTTTCGCAAGTCCACATTTTTCTTTCCTCGGCAGCCTTTCGGACGGCCGAACTCTCAGCGTCTGTCCACCTCCACGGGTTGCGCTGTTGCTGGAGGGGGCCCGTATCTCGCTCTTCTCCGCTGCTGTTGTCTATGGAGCGGTTTCGGATGGCAACTTGGGTACCTGGCGTCTGCCGCTCTGGCTGGTTCCGAGCCGGTCTTCCTGCATCTTTTTCATACGATCTCTCCTGGGCCTCCTCTACGCCTTCCGTATGGCTCTGCCCGCGGCCTCTCCCATAGCCGCTGCTGTGGACTGCCAGCCTTGTTGGCTCATGGTCGTCATCTTTCCCGTCTGGCTCTTTCTACTGGCGCTCGCGGTACACCCTAGGGCCTTCTTCTCCTTGAGGGACTTTTCTGTTGCTGTCTCTTTTGATTTGTTGTCTGTGGTTGGTTTTTCGCTTTTTGCCACCTCTAACTTACATCAACTCTACCTATCCGGATTACAACTTCACATGCTGCACGGGTTTACCTTTCATACGCAGTTTCCATGTCCGCATACCAGTTTTAGTACCTTACACAAGACATTTCCAGGACAATTTTTACATCTTACGGTTTCCCCATTGTAACAGGACTTCACCAGCACCAAAGCCCTGTGGACTAAAACAGTGAAAATGGCGAAATCATTGCAAGGGAATATCATTACTGGAGAATACAGCCGTTCGCCTGGTTCAGACGAATCCCTTTGTCTGAGAATAGGTGGCCGCCATTTCGGGACTTTACACGTGTTCGCGGCCATCTTACGCACGAACGGCGGTGTTTGCCTGTGAACGCATGGAACTAAAAACGGATACGCAAACAGGCGAACGCCGCTGAGACCTCCAGGAGCTCGTAAGTTCGTGCTGAAACTACCGAACGACCGGCCGTTCGGTAGTTTTGTTTAAGCATGCATGGGGATTCAGGCGAACGGCAGGATTACTGTGGAGGGCAAGGGGTTCGTGGGGTTTTTATTCACGAACGGGGACCGACCGCAAGGCCAAAACTTGTGGAACTCTTTTCGGCTGAAAATCCTGTGCGGTCGGTCAAAACTTCAAAGACCCATAACTCCCGAACCCCACAACCGAATGACTTGAAATTTGAATATGTTATTCCCCTGAGTGGTAGCTATTAAGCGGTGCTGGACTTAAAGGTGTACCCCCTGTTTTTGGGGTACATCCAGAATGTGGGTAAATTTAGGTACGTTATAATTATGTTATATGTTTATCTGAGGGGAGGAGACGTGGGGGTGTTACCCTGTGTGTAATTGGTTATTTTCATCCTCCCCCTGGGAGTGTCCTGTATGTACTTGTTCCTAATAAAAAGCAGGCTGGGTTTCCCAGACCTCAGATCTTCTTGACCCTGCAAAACGTAGCCTTGTCTCGTTCTTGGAAGGGGATTATTTGGGAATGTTATTCTGCTCCTGCTACAGCTGAACCTGACTTTTACTCTGGATATCGTGAATGGGATTATACCAGCTTACTTCTCCACAGCAGCTTGCAGGGAAAAAGGACGTCTCCAACGGCCGATACCCTCTCTCTACCAGGGTAGCCGTTACATTGGTGGCAGCGGTGGGATGGTCCTTTTATCCAACAAGCAAGCACTGAATGGAGTCACAGTATGCGAAGCTGAAAAGACCCACACTAAAGGATCTGTTGGAGAATCGTGGTAGGAGTGCCAGCAACAGACCACGGAGGGAGCTGATAGCTGACTTGCTGGAGCTGGACGAGATGGACAGGTCCATGGAGGTAACTGAACCCATGGCACCCATCAGTGAGGACGATGTGATTACTGCAATTGTGCAGCGGAGGTTAGCTTTGTATCCAGTCACGTCTACAGAACTAATAACCCAACTGTTCCGGGAAGCAAGGGAAGAAATACAAACCAAGAGGGAACAAGAAACGGAACTGGTAAGAGCCCGACAGCTCACTACCCAGACAGTTCCTACCCCGCTACCCACTACTACGGTAACGAAAATTCCCTTTACTGCATTTAAAGCCTTTGTAGAAAATGACGAGGAAATTGATGGATATTTGGCTGACTTTGAAAGACAGTGCTCACTACATCACATACCGCCAGAGCAATGGGTCACTATCCTGGCGGGAAAACTGTCAGGGAAAGCTAATGAGGCTTTCCGAGCACTCACTACAGAGGAAATCACGCAGTACCAAAAAGTAAAAGAGGCACTGCTCACCAGGTATGCGGTAACCCCAGAAGCCTACCGTCGTCGCTTTCGGGAGTCCAAAAAGAAAGCTGTGGACTCCCACATGGAATGGGCAAACCGACTACAGAGAGTAGCATCTCACTGGGTCCAAGGATGCAAAGCCCACACGGGTGAGGAGGTGTTACAGTTGTTCTTAATGGAACATTTCTTCCAAGATTTGGCGGCGGACATACAAGACTGGGTACGAGATCGGCGCCCCGCCAATTTAAAGGAGGCGGCTCGGCTGGCCGACGAATATGCCGAGACAAGGAAAGTAAGCCAGGGTACTACCCGACAAGCTCATAAAATAGAGCCACGTGCCCCAGCCGCTGTCTCACGCCCAGAATTTCGAGCTCCAGTCCCACCAGGACCACCCCGGCCTCAGGGGCCTACTAACTACCCCCGGGATTTGTCAAAGGTGACGTGCCATCACTGCAGCAACCTCGGACATATTGCCCGGTATTGTCCCCTAAGATCCAGTAACAACAACTGGAGGCGTACAACTCCCAGCACCGAGGCCCCTGCAGCACGACCCGCTGCGGCTCACTGTCTGGAAGCCGAAATGGGCCCTGAAGAATGTCTGGGGATTTTGTATGAAGCAGACCCCATACAAGCTGCTTCCCCAGACAATCGACAACATCACCGACAGGAGGTTAAGGTGAATGGACAAACAGCACAAGGCCTAAGAGACACCGGGGCTACCATCACTTTGATCCAAAAACACCTAGTGAAGCCGGAGGATGTGTCGACCCGCACTGTTGCTGTTCGGGTTGCAGGGGGCGCTGTTTTTCGCTTGCCCACCGCCCGAGTACACTTAGATTGGGGAGTTGGATCAGGAAAAACCACCGTCGGCATTATGGACAACTTGCCTGCCGAGGTCGTATTGGGAAATGACATTGGACCTTTAACTTCAGCATATTTGCCCACACCTGCTGCCGCCTGTCCCGTAACCACCCGTTCACAGTCCCGTGTCGCAGATGATCCTAATACAGGCCGGGAGACCCAGGTAAGCCAAGCACCCACATGTCACCCCACTACGATAGGCAGGCCCATAGCTTGGGACACCCCAGAGGAGTTTGGGAGGGAAACTAGAGAGGACCCCACCCTCCAAAAGTATCGAGAATTAGCTGACCATGGGGGGGACGGACGGGAAAGTTTTCTATGGGATGGGGACAGGTTATACAGACTGACTGAAGGCAGAAAGAGAGGCTGTGCCCCTTCGCAGAAGCGCCAACTGGTGGTACCCAAAAAGTACCGGTTGGAACTTCTCCGAATTGGCCACGACATTCCGTTGGCAGGACATCTAGGGGGTAACCGCACCACCTTCAGGATCACCCAGACCTTCTTTTGGCCGGGGATCTCGAAGGATGTGCGACGTTACTGCAGTACTTGTGACGTATGCCAACGGGTAGGGAAGAGAGGGGATCACCCTAAAGCTCGACTGCTACCTATGCCTGTGATCGAGGAACCATTTAGCAGGGTAGCAGTCGACCTAGTGGGACCTCTACCTAACCCCAGTCCCTCTGGTAAGAAATACATCCTTACCGTGGTGGACTATGCGACTCGCTACCCAGAAGCCGTCGCTCTGACGAATATCCAGGCTGACACTGTCGCCAGTGCTCTAGTCGGGATATTCACCCGAGTGGGATTCCCCCAGGAAATCCTGTCCGACAGAGGGACCCAGTTTACCGCAGACCTAACCCAACAGCTGTGGAAGGTCTGTGGTATTAAGTCCCTGCTTAGTTCCCCGTACCACCCACAGACTAACGGTCTCTGTGAACGCTTTAACGGTACCCTAAAGCAATTGCTGAGGACCTTTACAGCGGAATACAGAGACTGGGAACGATTCTTGCCGCACCTCCTGTTCGCTTATCGGGAGGTGCCGCAGGAATCCACAGGGTTCTCTCCCTTTGAACTGCTCTATGGCCGGAGAGTACGAGGACCTCTCGACCTCATCCGGGAGCACTGGGAGGGGGAGACAGAACACGACGGTGTACCCATCGTGCCATACGTATTAGAAATGCGGGACCGTATGGAACAGTTAGCCCGGATGGCACGGGACCACCTCCATGCGGCCCAAGGGCACCAGAAACGTTGGTACGATCAGGGCGCCCGCCAGAGAACCTTCCAAGTAGGCCAGAAGGTGCTGGTACTTAGACCTGTCAAAGGGAATAAGCTCCAGACCTCCTGGCAGGGCCCTTACAAAGTGGTAGCACAAGTCTGTGACACCACCTACGTAATCGCCAGCAACAAAGATGAAAGGATCCGGAAGTCCTTTCATGTAAATCTACTAAAGGAATATCAGGAAAGACCCGAGGATATAGCCGCCATATGCATACCCGCTGCCGAAGACCCTGACAGCTTACCCATACCCGACCTATTAGCTAACCCAGAACCTAAAACCCTCCTCAATACCGTACAGCTAGGGGAGCGGTTAACTCCCGCCGAAAAGGGACAGATCCGACAGCTGCTGACTGAGAAAGGGTTGACGTTTTCCCAAGAGCCCGGGTACACCCCCTTAGCAACCCACTATGTAGAGACCCCAGGACAAACCCCTCTCCGACAAACCCCCTATAGGATCCCTGAGGCAGTAAAAGAGGAGATGAGGAAGGAGATCCAAGAAATGTTAAGACTGGGGGTGATAGAGCCCTCGGACAGTCCGTGGGCCTCCCCGGTGGTTCTAGTTCCCAAGAAGGACGGAACCACTCGGTTCTGTGTCGATTATCGACGTCTCAATGACAGAACCGTGACAGACACCTACCCCATGCCCCGAGTAGACGAGCTATTAGATCGCATTGCCAGGGGACGTTATCTGACCACCATCGATTTGTGCAAAGGATATTGGCAGATCCCCCTAGACAAGGAGGCTATCCCTAAGTCGGCCTTTGTCACCCCATTTGGCTTGTACCAGTTCAAAGTCATGCCGTTTGGGATGAAAAACGCCCCGGCTACATTCCAGCGCTTAGTGGACCGCCTCCTTGATGGCTTCCAGGATTTCGCTTGCGCGTACCTGGATGACATTGCAATCTATAGCGAAACCTGGGGGGAGCATTTAAAGCATGTCGAAGCCGTACTGGATCAGATTCGAGCCGCAGGCTTGACTCTGAAACCAGAGAAGTGCAACTTTGGCATGGCCGAAGTCCAGTACCTGGGACACCGGGTGGGATGTGGGAAGCAGCGCCCAGAACCCGCTAAAGTTGAGGCGGTAGCTAACTGGCCCACACCCCACACCAAAACTCAGGTCTTAGCATTTTTGGGGACGGCAGGATATTATAGGAGGTTTGTCCCAGACTATAGCGCCATCGCAAAACCCTTGACAGACCTAACCAAAAAGAACTTGCCTAGGATAGTCCTGTGGTCTCCCGCCTGTGAAACCGCCTTTCAAGCCCTAAAGAATGCTCTAATCCATGCACCTGTCCTGTCTGCCCCCGTCCCTAACAAAAGATTTGTCGCCCATACAGATGCATCCATGTATGGACTGGGGGCAGTTCTAAGCCAGGTCGGTGAGGATGGAGGCGAGCACCCTGTCGCGTATCTCAGTAGAAAACTGTTACCTAGGGAAGTGAGTTACGCGGCAGTGGAAAAGGAATGCTTGGCCCTAGTCTGGGCACTAAAGAAACTCACCCCATATTTGTACGGGCAGGAATTTACTCTAATCACCGACCATAACCCCCTGGTATGGCTGAATAGAGTAGCTGGAGACAATGGACGTTTATTAAGATGGAGCCTCGCACTGCAACCCTATAACTTCTCTATCCAATACCGCCCTGGCAAATTTAATGGAAATGCCGATGGTCTGTCCAGACAAACAGAACTATTACCCTAACAAAGGACCGGACAGCCCCAAGTTGACCCGAAAAGGATCAATCCGGGTCTGCCGGGGTGTTCCACAAAAGGGGAGCAGTGTAACAGGACTTCACCAGCACCAAAGCCCTGTGGACTAAAACAGTGAAAATGGCGAAATCATTGCAAGGGAATATCATTACTGGAGAATACAGCCGTTCGCCTGGTTCAGACGAATCCCTTTGTCTGAGAATAGGTGGCCGCCATTTCGGGACTTTACACGTGTTCGCGGCCATCTTACGCACGAACGGCGGTGTTTGCCTGTGAACGCATGGAACTAAAAACGGATACGCAAACAGGCGAACGCCGCTGAGACCTCCAGGAGCTCGTAAGTTCGTGCTGAAACTACCGAACGACCGGCCGTTCGGTAGTTTTGTTTAAGCATGCATGGGGATTCAGGCGAACGGCAGGATTACTGTGGAGGGCAAGGGGTTCGTGGGGTTTTTATTCACGAACGGGGACCGACCGCAAGGCCAAAACTTGTGGAACTCTTTTCGGCTGAAAATCCTGTGCGGTCGGTCAAAACTTCAAAGACCCATAACTCCCGAACCCCACAACCGAATGACTTGAAATTTGAATATGTTATTCCCCTGAGTGGTAGCTATTAAGCGGTGCTGGACTTAAAGGTGTACCCCCTGTTTTTGGGGTACATCCAGAATGTGGGTAAATTTAGGTACGTTATAATTATGTTATATGTTTATCTGAGGGGAGGAGACGTGGGGGTGTTACCCTGTGTGTAATTGGTTATTTTCATCCTCCCCCTGGGAGTGTCCTGTGTGTACTTGTTCCTAATAAAAAGCAGGCTGGTTATCCCAGACCTCAGATCTTCTTGACCCTGCAAAACGTAGCCTTGTCTCGTTCTTGGAAGGGGATTATTTGGGAATGTTATTCTGCTCCTGTTACAGCTGAACCTGACTCTTACTCTGGATATCGTGAATGGGATTATACCAGCTTACTTCTCCACAGCAGCTTGCAGGGAAAAAGGACGTCTCCAACGGCCGATACCCTCTCTCTACCAGGGTAGCCGTTACACCCATCTGCTTCCAATTTTCAATCTCTATCAGACCTATTAGTTGCCTGTCCTTATGAACCAAGCACCAACTTTTACATGTAGGGCAATAACTGCTTGATCCAAGGATAATCTGACTGCCATTATGGGGTCAAGAAGGAATTTTTTCTCAGCTTGTTGCAAATTGGCAGCGCTTCAAACTGGGTTTTTCGCCTTCTTTTGGATCAACCATTTAAACACAAATGTGAGGAATGCTGTATTTGATGGTCACTAGTCACTTTCACTTTGTGTCTAGTTGATGAGCCACTATTCTTGCTTCCACAGTTTCTTGGGCCCACATACTTTCCCACAGCCACCACGTCCTTCTTGCAGCATTGTCTTAGGAAGTCTCACCATTCACGCAGCCTACTGGTTACCCTCTCTACCCCCACATTTAGTCTACCCTGGGGGGCCAACACATTTGATATACCTTACTTCCCCTGGTACAATTAAGAGCGCTGGTTCAAGTGCTGGGCTACTATTTCCCCGCTGGGCATTTGCCATTCAGCTAGGCAATTAGGTTTTGTTGATTGTTTTTCATTTCTGACAGGTACCCAATTTTTTGCCCTCTTTTATTACAGGCCTACCACAACGTCGGTTCCGGCACACCTCAACCGACTTATTTCCCCTACGGCCTTATTTGCCCCTCACACAAATGTTAAGGCTTGGCCTGCAGTTGTGGGAGGGGCATGGTACCTATTTAAACCCCCCTACTCACCTTCCTCCGTCCCTTACGTTTTTAGCGACTCGCATGTCTCCACCCTCCACTCCCTCTATCTCTACTTTCATCACACCTCATGGGTGGGCCCTCTTTTATTACAAGCCTACCACAACATCGGTTCCGGCACACCTCAACCGATTTATTTTTCCTACGGCCTTATTTGCCCCTCACACAAATTATATAACTCAATTAAAAAACATAACATAAAAAGAACTGTTGTTAAAGAATGGCTGGCAGATCAGGACGCTTACACGTTACACAGGCCAGCAAGGCGACGATTTGAGCGCAATAAGATTTGCGTCTCTAATATTGACGAACAATGGCAAGCTGATCTTGTGTCAATGATAGACTTTGCTAAGCAAAATTATGGTATAAAATATATACCGACCGTCATAGATGTTCTGTCAAAATATGGGCTGTGGCTTTGAAGAATAAATCAGGAAAAACCGTTGCTGTTGCTTTTCAGAATATATTTGCAACGGGTCGTATACCTCAAAAGTTGCAAACAGACAATGGCAAAGAATTCCTTAACCAGAGTGTAAAAGCAGTCTTTAAAAATGTGAGATTATACACTTTATAACAAATAATACGGTGAAGGCCGCTATTGTGGAGCGTTTTAACAGAACATTAAAAACTAAAATGTGGCGCTATTTTACTGCGCGCAAAACGTTCCGTTATGTGGATATTCTGGCTGATCTGATATATAGCTACAACCACACAGTGCACAGAACAATCCGGTGCGCTCCTGCAGCAGTGACGCATGAAAACACACTCATAGTGTGGAAAAACATTTACGTGGAGTATTTCAATCGTAAAAGGATTAAACCAGCGCTGAAAATCGGAGACCAAGTCAGGATATCAAAGTATAAAGACATTTTAAGTAAAGGGTATGAGCAGACCTTCACTGATGAAATATTTGTAGTGGACTCAATAAATACCAGAGGTATAAAACCCCTCTTTACGTTAAAAGATTGTAACGGCGAACTAATTGAGGGATCATTCTACGCTGAAGAAATACAGAAAATACCTCCAAATTACAACCGTGTTTACAGAATTGAAAATGTTTTAAGACAGAAGATCGACAAAGGTAAAACATTGTACCCAGCGGCATTCAATAGTTGGATTGACAAAAAGCAGTTAACCGCCCTTTAAACAACAACACAACTATGGAGGATGTAACGGATCGCCTGGCACCCCGACTGGGTACCTCCGTTGAAGGATGCTCCTAGCGCATCTTGAGGACTCCAAGCACTCTGGCAGACACCACAATCACCGAACCGGAGAAACAAATAAATTCTCCCAAGCATATAAATGCTGTAGACAGTTGAATAGGACCCATACGAATAGGTTTACTCTCCTAGCAGTCAAACTGGAACAGCATACAATAAATCCTCCCCCAATAATGAGACGACACTTCACTTTGAGGGTTAAGCAGGAACTCTCTGTAATGGCCACACACTGGCTTTTATGCAAGTCCCCATGCAAGGGGACATCCCACAGGGTGGGACACAGTACAACCAATCGTTTACAGGAGAACCATAAAACACACCCACATTTACATCACAATCCCTCCTCTCTGTCCAGGAGATAATTGTGAAGTAATCCAATTATCTCCCAGGACAGAGGCAAGACTCCATTAACCACATGGCAGTAACAATACAATAAAAGACATAAAATTACATACAGTTACATTTATTCCATAAAACATAGACATTCTACATATCCCCAGATAGCTTAGATCTGAGTGCACATTACTACCGAATGGCGCTCAGATCACATAGATACAGTTCAATCGCCATGGAGCCAAAGTCTTTCATACAGTCTTTCAGTATACGGCTGGGCTCCATGGCATAGCTATCTGGGGTAGCATGGCTTTAACAGTCCGCAGAAAGGCACGAATAAACCTTTCTGCCGGTAAAATAAAAGTTTAAAATGCAGGACCATAGTCTAAAGGGAGCAGGCGAGCAACCAGGCTTCTCCAGTGTACAGTGGCGAGGTTGGTTTTGCCACAGAGGACACAGCATTTTACGTAACGCTGCCTAGTAACGCTTTGCACGGAATATACCCTCAAAACGAAATATCCAATTATACGACAAAACTATCCAAGCCGATTATATTAAAAGGCGAATGGGAAGTCGGTTTAACAGAAATACAATATCCACACACATGGAATACTTTTGAAGCCTCTGATGGTTTAATATATGTGGGTTAAAAACAGAAAGGAATGGTGAGAGCACAAAAAAACAGTAATTACTCTTATGTCCAATATAAAACCTGTAAAAATACAATGGGAAAAACAGGCATAGGGTAATAACGTACAGATAATATGTGAATGAATAAATACTTGGATAAACTCACATATTCATGAGCCACTTAATATGAAAAGCTGGCTCAGACTAAGAACGTTGGATTAATGAAGTGGTAGCTGTAATCCAAACGCTAACTGCTTGCTCCTTCTCGCTTTAAAAAATCCAGGATGCAGGATCTTTAATGAAACCTTTTATTCGGTATAGCAGCAAAACAAACAGCAGCAGCAAAAATTAAAATTCAGCAATTCCACCTCTGCGTTTCAGCCGAAGCCTTTATCAAAGTGTGATAACTACCGACAACGTCCTTTGCAATGTTCCTAGCCGCTGTTTTCACATGTGGTTTCACCAATTCTAAACCGCACCTGAACAAAGGCACGGCTCTCCGGAATAAGCTTCTAAATATGCCCCCTAAACCACGACCGTACATATACGTACTACAATGAAATCCCGTCAGTCCCTGACCTGCCTGTGACTTATAATAAGCGCTGTAAACGTGTGGTTCTGCATAGGTTTTAACCACAACCATTTTTTCTTTAATAAAAGCTTCCACGCCGAGGTCGAAAGTGGAGCTTAATAATAACCTTCCCGTATTTGAATGAAACGTTTCTGTTCTGATCGTTCTTTATCTCTATTGTGATGTTGTCAAAATGGTATTTACTGACTGGTATGTAGTCAGGTTTGATGTACCGCTGGGTAATAATTTCGTTGTTACTGCCGGTAATTTCTACTGTACGTAACAGCGGTACAAAACTGTCGCCTACACGCTGATGTTCTATAAACGAATAAGGTGTAAAAGCTGTCTTTTATATCCGCACACATTCTGCCTGTGACGTTTGGCCTCTTGTGATTATAATCAATACCAAGAATGTGCGTCAATCTGTCGCTGGCAATAAACGTATGCGTACCGTTGATAGATACCTTTCTCTCTAGCGAATCATATTGTAGCTTTATATCCATCGGCAGAAATTTGTAACTTTCAATCCGTTCATTAATACCCGACACCAGATCTTCAATAGCATTATAATATCCAGATTTTACACAAAGCCATTTCGTAGGTCCGCCTGGTAACCCCACATATATTAAACCATCAGAGGCTTCAAAAGTATTCCATGTGTGCTGATATTGTATTTCTGTTAAACCCACTTCCCATTTGCCTTTTAAGATAATCGGCTTGGATAGTTTTGTCGTATAATTGGATATTTCGTTTTGAGGGTATATTCCGTGCAAAGCGTTACTAGGCAACGTTACGTAAAATGCTGTGTCCTCCATAGTTGTGTTGTTGTTTAAAGGGCGGTTGTAAAATGTAATTTGATTTGGGTGATAATGTTGATTCTTCCTCTTAATTTCTTCTTGTCTTCAGTTGATTGATATATATACGTCTTTTGTATATATATTCTTGGGCCAAATGCTCGCCACAATAATATATGTCTATATTATTGAAAAGTAGTAATACGCAATTTGACTTACGGTTTCTTCAGGTTTATTCCTTGTTACGAATACATAATAAAACATAATAAAGGATGTTACAGGATAGTGGACATTCAACAGCAGATGGTAATTACTGGACTTCTGATGGGAGAGTTACATCGTTGTACAGAGCCAAGAGCCAAGCCCAGAGTGAGCGACCTCCTGTCCGTCTGTTACTATATAGATGTGTTCATACTAACGTCAGCGTTTAACTCTAGCCATATAAGGAAAAGACCCCCGAATCCACATTCCAGAGCTCTCGGACAAAGAAAGCCTTGTGACTTATTGATACCATCTGTTACTTATGTCAATCCACACATCCATATATATAATCAATAGAAACATAGAATATGCAATATTCTACAGCGGTTAACTGCTTTTTGTCAATCCAACTATTGAATGCCGCTGGGTAGCCTAACCATTTGACGTAGTACAATGTTTTACCTTTGTCGATCTTCTGTCTTAAAACTTTTTCAATTCTGTAAACACGGTTGTAATTTGGAGGTATTTTCTGTATTTCTTCAGCGTAGAATGATCCCTCAATTAGTTCGCCGTTACAATCTTTTAACGTAAAGAGGGGTTTTATACCTCTGGTATTTATTGAGTCCACTACAAATATTTCATCAGTGAAGGTCTGCTCATACCCTTTACTGAAAATGTCTTTATACTTTGATATCCTGACTTGGTCTCCGATGTTCAGTGCTGGTTTAATCCTTTTACGATTGAAATACTCCCCGTAAATGTTTTTCCACACTATGAGTGTGTTTTCATGCGTCACCGCTGCAGGAGCGCACCGGATTGTTCTGTGTACTGTGTGGTTGTAGCTATATGTCAGATCAGCCAGAATATCCACATAACGGAACGTTTTGCGCGCAGTAAAATAGTGCCACATTTTAGTTTTTAATGTTCTGTTAAAACGCTCCACAATAGCGGCCTTCACCGTATTATTTGTTATACAGTGTATAATCTCACGTTTTTTAAAGACTGCTTTTACACTCGTTAAGGAATTCTTTGCCTTTGTCCGTTTGCAACTTTTGAGGTATACAACCCGTTGCAAATATATTCTGAAAAGCAGCAGCAACGGTTTTTCCTGATTTATTTTTCAAAGCCACAGCCCATGCATATTTTGACAGAACATCTATGACAGTCAGTATATATTTTATACCATCATTTTGCTTAGCAAAGTCTATCATTGACACAAGATCAGCTTGCCATTGTTCATCAATATTAGAGACGCAAATCTTATTGCGCTCAAATCGTCGCCTTGCTGGCCTGTGTAACGTGTAAGCGTCCTGATCTGCCAGCCATTCTTTAACAACAGTTCTTTTTATGTTATGTTTTTTAATTGAGTTATATAATTTGTGTGAGGGGCAAATAAGGCCATAGGGGAAATAAGTCGGTTGAGGTGTGCCGGAACCGATGTTGTGGTTGACCTGTAATAAAAGAGGGCCCACCCATGAGGTGTGATGAAAGTAGAGATAGAGGGAGTGGAGGGTGGGGACATGCGAGTCGCTAAAAACGTAAGGGAAGGAGGAAGGTGAGTAGGGGGGTTTAAATGGGTACCATGCCCCTCCCACAACTGCAGGCCAAGCCTTAACATTTATCAATACCACCGTAGCTACCTGCTTCTCTTGGTGTGTAATATATTGATTTTAATACTGATTTATTATTGCTGTTGGGCATCATGATTAAAGAATACTATTCAGCTGGTTATCTTGTTACAGCTGTCACCCTGAGATCTCACCCTTGGCTGTAAATGCCGGCTGTCTGTCAACAATCATACTGTACCCTGTGTTTAAGGAAAACATTTCAATTGGTGATTTTGTTACGGCTGTCATCCTGGGAACCCGTCTTGGTTGTAAATGCCATCTGTCTGTCATTGCTCATCTAAGCACTATTGGTTTTAGATCTAATTGCATTGCCATACGTGTCTAATAAACATTGCAATTAATTTGGTATTTATTTATTTCACAGATTTATATAAGCTCACCCCCCTCTAAGTTTGTTTTCTACTTTCAAAACAGGTCCCAGGCACATCATCCAAAAAACATGTCCAGACTTGTTTCCCTTTATTCAGTAATATCCATCCTCTAAATGAAATCCTCAGCAACCTAATCCACAGAAGGGTTAATGCTGAGCAGCAATTATGCAAATGAAACCTGGTAACTGACTTTGGGGTCAAAGGCCGGTTACAGCCTATCAGAACTAAAGGAGGGGTATTTAGGCCCAGTTCTCAGCCTGCTCAGTGCCCTGTCGTGGTTTCCCTTGTGGTTGTCTGAGAGCGCATTCCTGTTATTAGTTTTCTACCTGGTTTTTGACTTTGGCTTTGTTTATTGACTTCTCTATATTCTGGTATCCTGACTCCTGGCTTTCCTCATCGCTGCTTTCCTTTCTGTGTTCCCTGAACTCGGCTAGTATTTTGGCTATTCTATGTACGTTAAATCCGGCCACTCTAAGGACCGGTAATACATTACTTATTTGTCATCCGTGCTATACAGTTCTACGTGCTGGATCAAACAGTAATCCTGACAGTAGCCTCGTCTCGTTATTAAAAGGGAACCTGCTCAGCATAATCACTCGCTCTTTTAAGAGCTTTACTCTCTACTTGGATCCAGCGGATGGGATAGCGCAACTCCACTACAGCACAGCATCTTGCCGGGAAGAAGGACATCTCCAATGGCTGATACCCCCTCTACAACTGGGATAGCCGTTACACTGCACTTCTAATCCATTGCAAAAATG
The DNA here is from genome assembly GCA_933207985.1 of Pelobates cultripes. Lineage (NCBI taxonomy): Eukaryota > Metazoa > Chordata > Amphibia > Anura > Pelobatidae > Pelobates > Pelobates cultripes. The sequence continues at coordinate 263,388,067 of OW240917.1, forward strand.
AATAATTAATTAAATTAATTCAATAATCCTCTATTACTTTCCTATCAAAGAGCTAAAAATCTCAAAAAATTATTGCTACGATCAGATATCGGTAGCAATAAGAAACCAAAACATTTATTGTGACAGAACCATCTGTCTGCTTGTATTTTAGCTGCATTCGTCTGTTTGTCTCCCGTTTGTATGAATGGCTGGTTTCTATAGCCCAGCCATTCGAATGACTCTTTTTCCCGAACAAACCTGCCGAACGGACGGCCACCCAGGAGAGAAGTGTGCTGCTGGTTAACCTATTGATCCCAATTAGAACGTTGTGGTTAACCGCAGACACTTCTCAATTAAACCGAATTCAGGGTGGTCGTCGTTCGTATGTCGACCACGAGGCAGCGGCCATTTTAAACCAAGCGAAAGCCCAGCGGTGTTTGGCTCTATTTCTATGGAACTAAAAACGGACACTTTGTCTGCCGAACACCGCTGAAACAATGGAACGCCTCGCTGCCTCCACGAAAGCATACGAATACCGGTCGTTCGGGAGATTTGGAGCATACGAAAAGACTTAACCCAGATAGCCTTCCCATGGAGTCATTCGTATACCGAAAGACTGTAAGAACTTTGACTCCATGGCGATTGAACTATGTGTGTGGGATCTGAGCGCTATTCGCTAATAATATGCACTCAGATCCAGGCTATCTGGGGATATGTGATACGAATGGGAAATGTTCGGTTATTTTAAAGTTATGCATTTTTATGTCTTTTATGATTTTATATTTAAGATGGCGACTGGCTTTGTCCTGGAGTTAATTGAGTTACTTGGTAATTAACTCCAGGGCAGAGGGGAGGGAATCATAATGCACTGTGGGTAAAATCTGTGACTGTGTGTCTGGAATGTCCCCATATCTGTCTGTCATTTAAGTCTCCCATTTGGTCCCCTAGGGGAGTGTCCACCAAGTGGGAGACCTGCATAAATACGGGCAGGTAGCCCACAGTAAAGCCAGATCCTGTTTGACCCTCAATGCGGAGCTTCTGTCTCGTTATTGGGGGGGATTTCTTCTTCACGTTTAGAGACTGCTGGATGGAACAGAAGCCGCTTGGTGAATATTGTTGTTCGGCGGATAGCAGCAGTTCGTGTATTGCCGTTCGGGAGTTTGGAGCCGTTCATGGATCCCGGTCGGGAGATTGCCGCTTCCCCTGCATTTGGTTCGTATACTACAGATTAAGCGAACAGAGTTACTGTTACTGCAGCCGGGGAAGGTCTACTAAATCCGGTGCCAAGACATTTTAAACAGCAGGGGCACAGTGTTAACCAATAGTGATGTCCCGAACGGTTCCCCGAACGGTTCCCCACGGACGGCGAACATATGACCCTGTACCTCACAGTCAGCAGACACATTCCAGCCAATCAGCAGCAGACCCTCCCTCCCAGACGCTCCCACCTCCTGGACAGCATCCATTTTGAAGCTGCATTCTTAGTGAGCTGTCCAGGAGGTGGGAGGGTCTGGGAGGGAGGGTCTGCTGCTGATTGGCTCGAATGTGTCTGCTGACTGTGAGGTACAGGGTCATATGTTCGCCATCCGTGGCGAACTGTTCAGTGAACCGTTTGGGACATCACTATTAACCAATCAAAGTTTCAGGTAATATATAGTGTCCAACCCCTACGTAGGGGAGGCGACAGACAAAAGCTACTACTCCAGAAAGAAACTTAGTGGATAAGTACTTTGGAGACATTACATCCAATGGGTTTGAATGAAGACTATGACCTTAAACATTTGATATAGGTCATAAGAGAGGGTCTTCACAAATCCTTATTAATTAGAACAATGCATATTACTTCACACTATTATACTTACCTTAACTTATTGTGGGATTCAATTAATATACAATTATTTATATGCCTATTTAATAGTGCATAGCATAGGAGACGGGGTCCCCACTAAAGGACACCACATACATTTTCATACATGACACCACTGGTGAGTATGCTTCTGTATAAAATTTGACCTTAAATCCTGAGTGGGGTAATGAGTGGACCTCTAATTACTTGTAATGAGGGGTTATTTCATGTCTGTATATAATATTCCATTTATGTTCTTCAAAGAGCTTCAATAAAGTATAAATAAGTTGATATATATTTCTTATGGTTGAGACTGGGTTACAGTGTTACGTATATGCTATTAGTTTTTAAGACACTATGAACAATTCAGTGGGGTACATAAATGAGTGTAATAACTTTGATCTATTATATCATAGTTACATAGCTGAAAAGAGACTTACGTCCATCAAGTTCGGCCTTCCTAACATTTGTTTTTTGCTGTTGATCCAAAAGAAGGCAAAAAAAAATCAGTTTGAAGCACGTCCAATTTTGCAACAAACTAGGAAAAAAAATCCTTCTTGACCCCAGAATGGCAGTCAGATTATTCCTTGGATCAAGCAGCTATTACCCTACATTGAAAGATGATATCCTTCTTCCTGTCTAAACGCTATGTAAAGTCCGGTTTGTGAATAGATTTCCACACAATGGTTTGTAATGGCCCCAAATATATTTGTATAATGTTATCATATCCCCTCTCAGGCAACGTTTTTCTAAACTAAAGAGGTTTAAATTTGTTAACCTTTCTTCATAGCTGATATGTTTCATTCCTTTTATTATTTTGTAGCCCGCCTCTGTACTTTTTCTAGTGCCATAATATCCTTCTTTAGAAGAGGTGCCCAAAATTGCACAGCATATTCAATATGGGGTCTTACCAGTGATTTATAAAGAGGCAAAATGATATTCACGTCCCGAGAATGAATGCCCTTTTTCATGCATGACAATACCTTACTGGCCTTGGCCACTGCTGATTGACATTGCACATTGTTGCATAGTTTGTTGTCTATAACCAAGTCCTTTTCATGTGTTGTTATCCCTAATTTTATAACATGACAGGAGGCTTCATATTTGCTTAAGTCTCTCTTTACTAGAACTCCACAGCAGCACATTAACATAGAGAAAAAACAACCAATCAGAAAAAAGTAATGCAACCATAAAAGGCCCCTCCCAACCAACTTTTTCCTCTTTCTTTTCTGCTCCGCATATGTGTATTATTTGCACATATTTTATTACCTATATTTATTACTAGTATTTTATTGCTATATTTATTGCTTATATTTTATTGCTGATACTTAGTGCATATATTTTATTTATCATATTGGATTAGGTTTATGGGTGTGGGGTTTGTTTGGTTTTATTGTCCATGCGGGTGTTTTGTCTTATTGGTTGCTGGTCCCCCTCCTGGGGCTGTTTCAGTGTCCTCATTGCCTTCCCTCTTTCATCTCCTACCCTTCCCCCCCCCCATTTTTTCTCCCCCACATTCCTTGTTTTCTCCGTTTTGGTTTTTTATTTTGGGCGGTTGCCGGGAAGCGGTTCTCTGAACCGATCCCTGCTGTCTGACCACCGGGGCCGTGGAGTACGACTCCAGCGGCCACACGTGTACACCCCCGCCCGCCGGCACTGTTTTCCGATGAGCGGGAGCTGTCTCCATCCCTCCCTCTCCCTCCCACGCTCCCGGCCGCTATCTTGTCTTCGTGCAGCTCACGGGCGGCGTGGGCGGAGGGGAGAGGGCTAGCTGGCCCAGCTTTTTTACCACTCTTCCACAGCTTCCTCATGCAAGCCGGGGAACTATTGCTCAGTTTTCTGCAGTACCCTTCAGGTTGTAAATGGGCACATGTTTGCTCTGGTTGTCATAGATTTTTTTCATCCCCACCGACTCGGATTCTGGGCACACAGAATTGCTTCTCCTCATTTTTGTGGTATGAAAATGATCTGGGGATTTCCACCCAGTGTTCAGCCTGAGATTCTTGAACACCATCATGGGATACCATCATTTCAGGATGGAGGACGCCCATCACCTAAGGGACCTCTTCGGGCAGCGAGTTTCCCTTGCTGGACTGGAACTGTAGGATACTTGTCCATCGGTCCCAGTGGACTAAGAGTCCGAAGATTTCACCTTTTTCTCTGGTAGGACAGGCCTTGCCAATTCTCCTGTCATCCTATCGGCTTACGCGTGATGGGTCTCCTCTCTGCGTCTATCCGGGTGATCTACCCGGTCCCACCCATCACAGGGTCCAAGATCGGGGTTGGAGTTGAAGTTCCTTATAGGTTACCTGGACCTGCTTGCGGGATCGTTCACGATTCAGAATCTGCAAGTCAGACATTGGAGAGACGCCAACAACCGAAGGATCTCTTGTCCCACCCTCCTCAGGATCGCAAACCGATGGAGTCCATTCACGGTGGACCCCCCTGTTTCATTTCACGGATGAACTAACGGGTCCTGACCTGAGTCAGCGGGCTCTTGGCTCAGTTTGATTATGCGATGAACGCTCCCCTCCTCGCACATTCATCATGAGGAGCTGATGCGCCACCCCGAATAGTGGCCTGGATTCTTTCAGGGGAGCCTGGAGTGTTGAGGTGTTATCACGATGGGCCTGGGCCCTGGGACTGGGTGATACCATTTGTTGGCATGGTAGCCCGGTTGTAGTTGTGCCCGGAATGGGATGCGGATTCATTTACGGGCCCTGTACCATCGTTCTGGATTTTCGGTCACTCCTAGTTGACCTGGCACGCTTGCATCGTTTGGTTTCTGTAGCTAGATTGGTGGTCCACGTGCCAATTAGAGGTCTTTCCATTTGGTCAGGACTCACTGGTTGGCGGATGTCTCGAAGGCATGTGATTGTCACAACTTCCGAGGCCTTGGGTGTTCCTTCTCTAGGATGTTTGCTCGTTTTGTCGTTCCTCCAGGTTTGGCCTGATGCTTAGGGCCTTCTCTTTGTCTACGTTGTTTTGCCATCTTACTATGTTTATTTCTTCCAGACGTGTTTTGGGCGTCCAGGCCTTAGAGGTCGATGTTTATTATTCCCCTCCGGAATGGGTCATCTTTCAGGATGTCTATACATACTACTCGCCACCTACCTCGGTGGGATGGACTTAGGATTGGCATTCATAGGACTGTATTCGACCTTCAGAACATCTTCAATTATGGCACGGCGGCTCCAAATTCCTGCAAGGAGGGCACATTTCGCCAAGACATCATGCGTTTTACTTCTGTTTCCGAGAAGGTACTTTTTGCCTATCTTAGGTTAGTCCCATGGATCGTGTTTTTTTCGCTTTGCTGTATGAGTGTTAAAACAGCAAATATGAAGCCTCCTGTCATGTTATAAAATTGTAGATTATACTAGCTTTAGTGTAACTATAATCTTATTTTTATTAATGACAGGAAGCGAATAATTCCCTCCCAATTTCACCTTACCCTAGTTCCTTGTTTGTTTATTTGACCTCCTCTGGTTGATAGTCTGGTCTCCAGGACGGTGTCTAGGTAGGTCAATTATTAGGGAAGTCAGGGTATGATTTTAGGAATGTTGTACTGTCTGTAATTGATTATGGATCTTCATGTTTCAGAGTACATTTCACTCAGTGTTGTACTGTTTGTATTTGATTATGGGTCGTCATGTTTTTCACAGTACATTTCATTCACTAATCAGTGTTTCGACTCTATTTATCTCGTTTCAGTGTAATGGTTCGTCTACT
>OW240917.1:263393720-263407760 GCA_933207985.1 Pelobates cultripes
GATCCAAGTACAGCATTTTCTTCGGGATGAGGTTCAATGTTTTATCTACTGTTCCACGTTAATTTCGAGTTGGAGGACAGTCATCAGCGGACTTCATTTGAGTTCTTAGGATGCTATTGTTGTCTTATTTGCTCATGTACATTTTTTGTCGCAGCTTGAAAGAGGAAATAGTTGGTTGGGAGGGTCCTTTTATGGTTGCACTACTTTTTTCTGATTGGTTGTTTTTTCTATATGTTAATGTGCTGTTCTGGAGTTCTAGTAAAGACAGCAAATATTTGCCTCCTGTCATTAATAAAACTATGATTATAGTTACACTAAAGATAGTATAATCTACAATTCGCTTCCATTAAGGGTATACGTTGCTTGTGCATTCTTTACGCCGAAGTGCATAACTTTGCATTTTTCAACATTAAATTTCATCTGCCATTTGAGTGCCCAGTCCACCAGTCTATCTAAATCCCTCTGCAGCAGGGTAATATCTTGCTCACATTGTATTACTTTTCAGAGTTTTGTGTCATCTGCAAACACTGAAACATAACGTTTAATGCTTTTTTTCCAAGATCATTTATAAATATGTGAAATAGAAAGGTGTCCCAGAACAGAACCCTGAGGGACACCACTTGCAACCTCTGTCCAACTTGAAAAGTTACCATTAATGACAACTCTTTGTACTCTATTTTTAAGCCAATGTTCTACCCAAGAACAAGCATTTTCATCTAGACCGATTTCTTTAAGTTTGAACACTAATCTATTGGGGGGAACTGTATCAAATGCCTTGGCAACATCCAAATAGATCACATCCACGGCAACACGCTGATCTATACTTCTACTTACATCTTCGTAGAACGCAATCAAGATAGTTTGATATGACTTGTGCTTCATAAAACCATGCTGATTTTTGCTGATAACCTCATGGAATTCTCATGGAATTCTTGAATATTATCCCCTTAATAACCTTTCAAATACATTCCCAGCCACAGAAGTTAAGCTCACAGGTCTATAATTTCCAGTAAAGGATTTTGAACTCTTTTGAATATAGGAACCACATCCACCTTCCTCCAATCCTCCGGAACACTTCCTGAAAGAAAAGAATCTTAAAAGATTAAAAACAGAGGTTCACTTATTTCTACACTTAGTTCCTTAAGTACTTGTGGATGAATACCATCAAGCCCTGGAGTTTTGTTTATATTAACTTTCTTTAGTTGCTGCAGCACCTTGTCTTGAGTTAACCAATTTTTCTACAAGTTTTTAGCAGCAATCATTTGCTCATCTAATGCCATCGGTTCTTCCTTAATATATACGGAGGAGAAATAGTTATTTAAAATTCCTGCCTTTTCCTGGTCTTCATTAACTAACACCCCCATTCCAGTTTTTAGTGTACCTACACTTAAAGTTTTTTGTTTTTTTAATATCCATTCTCTTTTTAATTTAGAGGTCTTTGTTTGCAATTCCCCCTTTCTTAATAATATACTGTGACGGACCGCCTGGCACTCTAACCGGGTGCCTTTGCCAATCGATGATTCTAGTGCTCACCGAACATTTCTCATTCGTGTAACATATCCCCAGATAGCCTGGATCTGAGTGCATATTATTGGCGAATAGCGCTCAGATCCCATACGCATAGTTCAATCGCCATGGAGTCAAAGTCTATTACAGCATTTCGGTATGCGATTGACTCCATGGGAAGGCTACCTGGGTTAAGTCCATTTGTGCGGTTCAAACTCCCGAACGGCCGGTGTTCGTATACTTTTGTCGATCGAGAAGGGAGGTCGGTGGCTTTAGCGGTGTTCGGTGGAAAAAGTGTCTGTTTTCAGTTCCATAGAATCTGGGCCGAACACCGCTGGTCTTTCGCCTGTTTAAAATGGCCGCTGCCTCGTGGTCGATATATACGAACGACGACCACCCTGTATTCGGTTTTAATTGAGAGGTGTCTACGGTTAACCACAACGTTCTAATTGGGATCAAGAGGTTAACCAGCAGCACACTTCTCTTCTGGGTGGCCGTCCGTTCGGTAGTTTTGTTCGGCAGAAAAGTCAAATAAACTAACAGGGGCATACGGACAGGTAATTCCACGAAACGAGGCAAAACAGACGAACCAGCAATTCCAGTCTATACAGATGGATCTGTCACACGGCTCCCCCCTTGTGGGACACTCCGGCAGACCCGGCTTGACCCTGTGGCGGGTCAACTTGGGGATGACCGGACTAGGAGGTAATGGGGACGTCGGTTTGCCGGGACAATCCATCCGCATTCCCGTTCTGCTTACCGGGTCGGTAGCTGATGGTGAAGTTGTAAGGTTGTAAAGCTAAGCTCCACGCAGCAGTCTACCATTATCTCCTGAGACCCGGTTAAGCCAGACATGGGGATTGTGGTCCGTTATAAGGGAGAACTCCTGTCCGTATAAATAGGGGCTCAATTTCTTTAATGCCCAGACCAGGGCCAAACACTCCTTCTCCACTGCCACATAACTCACTTCCCGAGGTAGTAGCTTTCTGCTGAGGTATGCGACAGGGTGCTCTCCTCCATCTTCCCCGACCTGGCTCAGCACAGCCCCCAGTCCATACATGGAAGCATCTGTATGAACGAGAAAACGTTTGTTAGGGACTGGGGCAGCCAGGACAGGGGCATTCACCAGGGCTTGCTTCAGTGCCACCAGTGGCTTCACAAGCTGGAGACCACAGGACCTGCTTAGGTAAGTTCTTCTTAGTCAGGTCAGTCAGGGGCTTAGCAATAGTGCTGTAGTCGGGGACAAAGTGTCGGTAATACCCTGCTGTTCCCAGGAAGGCCAGCACTTGGGTCTTGGTGATAGGTGTGGGCCAGTTAGCTACTGCTTCTACCTTGGCTGGCTTTGGTCTCTTGCTCCCACATCCTACTCTGTGACCCAAGTACTGTACTTCAGCCACGCCTAGACGGCACTTGTCTGGCTTCAAGGTCAGGCCAGCGGCCCGAATCTTGTCCAGAACCACCCCTACGTGTACCAGGTGTTCTTCCCAGGACTCACTGTAGACCACAATGTCATCCAGGTATGCACACGCAAATTCCTGGAAGCCATTGAGAAGTCTATCCACCATATGCTGGAAGGTAGCCGGAGCATTCTTCATCCCAAATGGCATGACCTTAAACTGGTACAGACCAAAGGGGGTGACGAATGCCGACTTAGGGATAGCATCCTCAGCCAGGGGGATTTGCCAATAACCTTTACTCAGGTCTATAGTGGTCAGATAGCGCCCCTTGGCAATGCAGTCTAATAACTCGTCTACCCAGGGCATTGGGTAGGCGTCAGTGGTGGTCCGCTCGTTGAGCCGCCTGTAGTCCACACAGAACCGGGTGGTCCCATCTTTCTTAGGCACTAGGACCACAGGCGAGGCCCAAGGGCTGTCTGAGTGTTCTATGCTGGAGGGGGTGCGGATGGCCGGTGCATCGGTGGTTGGTAGATGGTAGCTTGAGCGGGTGCTGCTGGGCGATACTCCACTCTGGCACTGTCCAGTTTACGGGCATCCGTGTACTCGACTGCCAGGCGAGCTGCTTCATGTAGAGTGGAGGGTTTACTGTCCCTTACCCACTCTCTGACGCCTGGGGATAATTTCTCAAAGCAGTGCTCCAGCAGGAACATCTGCAGCACCTCTTCCCCAGATACGGCTTGGCACCCTGCCATCCAGTGGGCAGCTGTGCAGTGCACTTTACATGCCCATTCAACATAGGAATCCCCAGCTAGTTTGACAGTGTCTCTGAACCGTCTCCTGTATGCCTCCATTGTAATGGCATACCTGGAGAGCAATGCTTCCTTTACTGCTGTATAATCTCCGGTCTCCTCATCCGGAATGGCCCGAAAAGCATCACTGGCCCGGCCGGATAGCTTTCTGGACAATATAGTGACCCAGTTCTCTGGGGGTACCTTGTGTAGCACACATTGCCGCTCAAAATCAGCAAGGTACCCATCAATCTCTCCTTCTGTCTCCAGAAATGGTTTAAATGCTATAAATTGTACTTTCTTTTTCTCCACCGGGTTTGCTGGGACTGGGGCTGCTGCAGCACCACTTTGGCACAGCAGCTATGACCCGGTCAATGATCTCTGGAGATGGGTTGGGACCGTAATGGACCAGCCTGATTCTTACCGCCCGGTCGAAGCTTGCCTCTTCGGGGGTTCTGTCAGCTGTGCTGGACCCATTGGTTCCTTCAGTTCCTGGTACTCCATCTATTTCATTCCAAATGGCGATAATCTCTCTTTTCCTGAGATTACTGGGTTGTCTGGGTCATCCCGTCGCTTGCCACCAGCTGTAACGGCACCCACAGCATCAAATGTACAAACCGCCGTTTAGTGAATCCTCCCCTCTCACCATAACGCAAGCTTCATTCGTATCAACTGCAATCATACGAATTGCAAGCAGGGGAATGTTCCAATCTCCCGAAAGGGACCCGTACGGGTACTTCACTTCCCGATCTCTAAACCCACGAATCGCCGCTGGTAGCCGAACTCATATATCTCCCAAGCGGCTAATATTCCCATTCGGCAGTCTCTATTCGTCGGTAATAAATCCCCCCAATAACGAGACCAAGCTCCGCATTGAGGATAAAACATGAACTGGGTTTACTGTGGGCTACCCGCACGTATTTATGCAGGTCTCCCACTTGGTGGACACTCCCCTAGGGGGACCAAATGGGAGACTGTAATAGCAGACAGACATATGGCATGTTAGGACACACAGGCACATAATATTCCCAGCATGCATCATGGTTTCCTCCCCTCTGCCCTTGAGATAATTGAGAAGTAATTCAATTATCTCCCAGGACAGAGGCAAATCGCCATTTTAGATATAACCCAAAAAACACATAAAAGGGGGTGTGGCCTGACACAGAGCTGAATGGACGTGCACTAGCTCAGCTCCCGGAACATCGAGGTACAATCTAAAGCAATCGGAGGTCTGGTGGAATCATGGGGAACCCAAAAAAACATAATAATACACAGAAAACATCCAGCTAAACACTGGGCGCAAAAACGAGCACTTTTACACAATATTTTAAAAAACGCGGCAAACCGCGAGGACGAGGCCGTGATTTCCAATATGGCGGCAGACTCCGCACCTCCCAGCCCAGCAGCGTCGGAAGACTCTGGTACTGCACAGGCACAGACAGCTGATTCTGACATAAAAGAACTACTGAAGAACTTACCCTCCAAAGCAGACATGGCCAATATGATCGGAAGATTGGAAACAGCGCTCCAGACTAAAATCGATTCATTGGACACGGTCATACAGCAAGTAAGTCTTAAAGTGACAGACTTAGAGGAGGAAAAAGATGTCATGCATGTTCAGATCGCTAAAAACTCCTCTACATTAAACACATCCGCATTGACCATGTCCTCTATGCAGAGACAACTAGATGACCTAGATAATAGGAGCAGAAGGAATAATCTGCGGATCAGAGGCCTTCCTGAATTACAGGGGGATAGATGTGATGTCCACTTTAAGAGAATTATTCAATCTAATCTTGGGGGACCCCACAGACGCTCCCATTTTGATAGATAGGGCGCACAGGTCTTTACACCCACGAGGAGCAGCAGCAGAGGCCCCTCGGGATGTCATCTGCAGGCTACATTACTTCTCAGTAAAGGACAACATACTCAGGAATCTTAGAGATACATCTCAACCTCTCATGTTCCATGAAAACCTCATACAAGTTTTTCCGGTCCTATCTTGCTTCACGTTACAAGCTAGACGCGCACTCAAACCAATTACAGAGTTTCTGCGCAATCGAAACATGAAATATAGATGGGGTATCCATTTGCTTTTATCGTCCATCACAAGGGAACATTGCATTCCATAACAACACACCTGGATGTGAAGCCGTTCCTACAGGCCCTAGTACTACCGGACACTACCATTGTGGATTGGTATGCCCCACAGCCTATTCAGGACCCCCCTTCCCTCCCCCAAAGACACAGATGGTCCACACCGGCCAAGAAACAAAGGGCAGATCAAAGGCTCTTCTCCCCTAGGGGCAGAACGATGGGGGACCACAGGGATGATACCCGCTAAGACAACTCACCTGTTTGCGACAACACAACAAAGAAGACGGGAGCATGATGATGGTTTATGGACACGGAGACCGCAAAATTTCTGGCATGCAGTCATTGTTTTGTACAGGCACATGGACAGTATGGTCATAATTTAATGAGAGACTCACAGACCAGACGGGATACTCAGGGACACGGTTTGGAGCAGCACACCACAAGGACCTACACATTGAAAGTTTGGGACTATGGAAACCACAAGATACACTCACATCCCCACTCCAAAGTCCAAGCCGGGAGTAAACGGGCATTAATCGTATGGGGAACAACCCTGCCCTGGACTCTTGGGGCCTGACCCCTCCCTCACACTCCAGCCAAGAGATGCCGAGCCCCAGACTATCTGACCCGATCATACTGGTATAAGGTTGTATACTGCATTATATTGCATTATGTTATGATTTGTTAACCTGAACACCTCTACTTACCTCTGGGTCACTATTGTCCCCATATGCCCTCTAGATCCATGATATTTGAGACCCCTGATATATGCCTAACAAAGAACTGCGGAAGTGTCTCGCTTAGGTAACAGAGCGATATCACTCCCAAATAGTTAATATTCTCATGCATGCCCCCACCATCCTTTACCCACCCTTCTCCTTCCCCCCCTCCCTCTCCCCATCCATCCATATCCCCCTCCCCCCACCTCTCTCCTTTCCGTTTCCCCCCCCCCTCAATTCCCCAGACCCTCCACCAACCTCAATAGAAAATGTATGCGATTGTATGGCTCGAGTTCCAGTCATTCCCACACCCACATCTCTACTGTTCTGACTCTTGCACGGAGTCAGAATACGAAACAACAGAAGGCACCACCTTGTGTTTTATCGGGATTAAATCCCAGCTCACCTCCCCCTCTCGCAACGGGCGGAACTTCTGGGGAACTCAGGTGAACTACCAGTGGTCATTACTGGGCTTCCCCACTCCACTCTGTTAAATTGGTTTCATATTTTTGTACATTATTAATACTGTTAAAGTTAATATATAAGTGTTGATTGATAAGTCACTAACAAACCCCACACTCCAGGGGACATTATGATGACTGAACGCACACAGATGACGACGATACATATTGACAGCACCACCTCCCCCACCCCAACACCTACCAAGGAGCCCAAATCCTTTTTACGTATTCACTACTGAAGACCCCTGAAAAAAGATCACTCGCACTCGCAGATTTCTATAGATACAAAGCAGATATCGTGTTTGTGCAGGAAACACACTTCCGCAGACACTCTGCCCCATCGTTTAAAAATCGCAAATACCCACTAGGCTACTTTAGCCACTACACAGAAGCTAAAGCCAGGGGAGTAGCAATTCTGTTTGAGAGACAGGTCCCTTTTGCGCTCACGGGACAACTCCACAACGATGCAGGCAGATATATTTTCATTAAAGGAAAACTGGGTAACACTATGGTAACACTGGCTAATATTTACCTTCCCAACAAAAAACAAAGTGTGGCCCTAAGAAAAATCTTAAACAAACTATTTGAATTTCAGGAGGGCCTACTAGTAGCGGGAGGGGACTTAAATATCTCGCTAGACAGCAGAATGGACACCTCCGCTTCTAGCAGTGAATACCTAGAGCCCATCCGCAGACGTATACACAACATCCTTTATAAGGCCAGATTATATGACGGCTGGCGGGCACTACACCCCTCAGGTAGGGAATACTCATTTCACTCTACGACCTCAGGCTCATACACTAGAATAGACATACTACTGCTACCTCATAATTACCTGAATCTGATTAAGGCAGCCTCGTACGGACCTATCACATGGTCGGATCATGCCCCTCTGTCACTAGATTTAACGATACCCTCCTTCATAGGAGGTTCTCCACAGTGGAAACTGAACGACCTCCTTTTGAACAATGAGGAAGTCATAAGGAAACTTAAAACATGTGCGGAGGATTACTTCGCAACTAATCTAAACCAAGATACTAGACCAGACATAACATGGGAGGCCCACAAGTGTGTCCTTAGAGGAGAGATCATTAAATTAGCATCCGCACAGAAAAAACTAAAAGAAGCTAAAATAAAATCCTTAACTAGGGAAATACAACATCTAGAACTACAACACACCAAGGACACTACAATACAAAGATATAATACCCTCCTTGCTAAACGAGCAGAACTCAAAACCATTCTCAATTTACAAGCCTCACGAGCGGTACAGAGGACAAGACATTCATACTATACACAAGGAGGTAAAAGTGGGAAGTTACTAGCACAATCCTTACAACAACAAAGACAAACAACGTTCATCTCAAACATTAAATCATTGGACGGTGAACTGACACAATTAATGCCGAAAATCATGTCGGCGTTCCATTCCTACTATTCCTCCTTATACAATATAAGGGACAATCCGCCAGACGCAGGTAAGATCCGGAAATTCCTTCAAAACCGAATTACAGCCACCATTCCGCGCAACTTGGCAGACTTTTTAGATAGCCCACTCACCACAGAGGAGTTTCACGCAGTAGTTAAACAACTACCATTAGGAAAAAGCCCTGGACCAGATGGATATACGGGCAAGTACTATAAAACCATAGCCCAGATCCTGGCAGAACCATTTGTACAAGCGTTCAACTACACCCGTGATCCGAATAAGGCACCGCGGGAGGCGCTAAACGCCACCATAATACTACTACCCAAACCAGGCAAGGACACAACCAACTGTGGGAGTTATAGGCCCATATCCCTAATGAACGTGGATCTAAAACTGTTCACAAAAATCCTAGCTAACCATCTCAAACCACTACTTCCCGATCTCATACATCAGGATCAGGCAGGATTTGTACCAGGCAGGGAGGCGAAACAGAATACCATGAAACTCATCAATATCATAAATAAAATCAGGAGTGTTCTACTGGCCATCGATGCTGAAAAAGCATTCGACAGGGTCGATTGGTCCCTCATGACAGCTACAATGGAACATCTCGGATTCGGAACCAAGTGGTTAGAATGGCTGGGGAGACTCTACTCCTCACCCACCGCCCGAATACGAATAAACGGCCAACTCTCAGAAACAGTGCACATAAGGAATGGGACTAGACAGGGATGTCCCCTCTCCCCACTAATATTTATCCTAGTTCTAGAACCATTCATACAGGAGATCCGAAACAACCCACAGATCCATGGTATCAAAATAGGAGATATAGAATACAAAGTCTCTGCTTTCGTAGATGATCTGCTTTTTACGATCTCAAACCCGATCCATTCCCTTCCACATATACTAACAGAAATGAGGGCATACAGTGATATTTCGAACTTCCAAGCAAACCTTGCAAAATGCGAGATTCTCCCCATACACACGTCACCAAATATAGATAGGCAAATACAGGAAACCTTCCATTTTACGTGGGCAACGAAATCAATAAAATATCTGGGAATTCATCTCCCACACCAAATTAGACAACTATATGACCTAAACTTCATTCCACTCTTGGAAACCATATCAAAAGATTTGAAGGCTTGGCATAGGCCTTGCTATGGATGGTTTTGCAGAATAAATTTCATAAAAATGGTGGTACTACCACACATCTTATATACCCTACAAACACTCCCAATCAAGTTACCAACCAGTTTCTTCGCTACACTCCAGAGGCAATGACCTCTTTTATCTGGTCACAATCCAAACCTAGACTACCTCTGAAACTTTTGACCCAGCCAAGAGAGAGGGGGGGCATGGGTGTCCCGGACATTGAGAAATATCATAAAGCTGTACATATGTCCCGGGTCTACGAGTGGACAAGAGAGCCTCCACTCCAGCAGTGGGCACTCATAAACGCACTCCCCTGGCACACACTTAATACAACATTTCTCAAAAATGACCAACACCCACTTATCTTGACCACTCTGCAGATATGGTCGAGAATAGCTAATAACATGAACATAGCCCCCTTCCCATCACCGTTGTATCAGATCTCACGCAACCCCTTATTAATTCCCGGGATCACATCTCGAACCTACAAGATACACAGGGGGATAACAACCGTTACACTGCAAGACATAACAAAGGACAAGACATTATTGGCTCTACATGACCTCACCCTCGGTAACACACCTACGAGTTCACAACAACTACACTACATGCAAATTAAACATCTCCTGAAAACTCAGAGACTGATGCCGGAGGGAAACAGGGAACTGACAACCTTTGAACGCTTATGTACCACTCACTCTTTAAAACAAAAATTGCTGTCTACAATGTATAAGTTACTGCTAACTTCAAACATTGATACCCCGAGGTTCACCTCCAGGTGGACAGCTGAGCTAAATATAGATATCTCGGTAGAGCAATGGAAGCAAATTTTTATTAGAACCCATAAAATGACCATTGCAACCGCCAACCAAGAAAGCAATTATAAACGCCTGACCCGCTGGCACTACACACCCTCTAAACTACACAAAATGTTCCCAGGATCGCAAAACATCTGCTGGAGATATGGACAGGGTGAGGCAAACCCATCACACATCTGGTGGCAATGCCCGAAAATTAAGAAATTTTGGATACGTATACACAAACTCACGCAAATCATCATGCACAAACAAATACCCTTTACACCTGAACATATTCTGTTTATGTTACCACCCCGGGGTTTCACAAAACCAGAAACCTACCTGACAGCCCAATTGCTCATGGCAGCGAACCACCTTATTCCAGTTTATTGAAAACAGGAAAAGACCCCCCACTGTTAGGGAGTGGACCAGCAGGGTAGAAAGTATCCAACAGATGGAGGCTATAACATATGCACTATCCAAAAACTACACAACATTCACCCAATTGTGGGAACCTTGGTCTTCAATTTTCCATCCAACGTCCTTAAGGGGTTAATGTTCTATCCTTATTCTAATACATCTATACAGGCAGTGATCAAAGGGCAGGGAAGGGGTTCAATTTTATTTGAAAGAGGTGAGGGGGGTTGGGATTTTGTAATTAACTTTTTTTCTTGCAGAGAGAGACATATCAGCACCAATCTGTCTCTCTGCAGTTCACAGCTCACATGGAGCAGCAGGGAAACAGATCAGGTATCACTGCAGCATGTGTGATCACTCTGACTCCTGGTCAGAGCGATCACATAGGCTGTGAAAGTTAAACTGCCCATGGTAGTGTGCCTCCGATATTGAGACACACTACAGGAAGATTGTAACGGAGCTCCTTGTACTCCGACCGAGTACCCTCCGTTGACGGATGCTCCTAGCGCTTCCTGAGGACTCCAAGCACTGCAGCAGACACCACAACCACCGCAGACTCCGCAACCGCCGTATCTGGGCTGGAGTCTCGCCGTCTTCCTTCCACCCTGGATCAGCTTCTATCCTCCAGGACTGTGTGGGAAAAAACTCTTCCTTCCACCCTGGATCAGCTTCTGTCCTCCAGGACTGTGCGGTGAAGACCCCTCCTCCAAGGAGAGCGTGTCAGGAACAAGCTCTTAAAAGAGCTAAGTGATTCAAGCTCAGGGGAGCATGCAGAGCATAGCAATCCCCAGTGTGATTATAACAGCTCCCTCCAATAACGAGACAAGGCTACGTTTAGAGGGATCAAGAAGAACTGTCAAAACCTTTATTCCCTTGGGACCAGCCAATACAGTCACCACAATAACATTGTTGTGAAACCTCAATAAAATCACAAACAGTCAAACCATATCAAGAAACACACAGTGACTTATCCCAACACAATGGCACATTTTTAAAGGGGTGGGGGGAGACAATATTTAACAGAAAATATCTCATCTGCCTGCAGAATTAGCAATATGCAAATCTACCCGAATATGCAAATGAACCAGTCTTGCAATTCAGGTAGTGCATATTGCTGTTGCTACCAACAGAGGGCACTAGACCAGCTCCATAGCCAAACCCACCTAGTTGGTAGCAAACCACAGCAGTACAGGAGAGAAGGCAATACATTTCACAGTACACACACACACTATAAACAATTACATTACACACACCCTGCACCTATAATGGGTACAGGGTGACTAAAACATAAGATAAATAAAGCAGCCTACATAAATAGTCTGTCTGAAGGTAGAATAGGGGCTTTAAAGGCAAATACATCAAAGAGTCATAGTCACAGGGGAGGAGGCTGGCAAGCAGGCCTCTCCAGTACCAAGTGGCGAAGGGCACTTCGTCACATATCTCCCCTTCGGGGGGAAGACTAACCAGGCACCTGACTTTCTGTCGGTCAGTGCCTAAGTTAGTTGAGTCACCCACCGACCATACGCAAGTGCCAGAGTAGCCCACCCACAACAAACAGTTATTAGAGCAGCCCACCCACAGCAAACAGTGACTACACCTGGGTATTCCTCTGGGGTGATGGGGCAACACGCTGTGGGGACTAGAGGGGCAGAGGCCAGCGGCGCTCTGCCCTGATGCCAGCGCTTCTGCTGGGTGGAGGGGGGTGCAGGCCAGTCCTGTGACAAGGGGATCGGTAGGGCAGAGGCCAGGGGCGGTCTGCCCTGATGCCAGCTCTTCTGCTGGTATAGCCTGCAGGACATCAGGCTCTGGACAAGGGACAAAGGGAGGGCAGAGGCCGACTGCACTCTGCCCAGCTGCCAGCTCTTCCGCTGGGGGGCTTGGGACATAGTCCGGCTCAGTAGCCAGGGGAACGTGGGGGTCAGTGGGGGTTAACATCTCCCCTGTTAACCCTGGGGCCAAGTTAGGAGTTAGCTGGGGAGGGGAATTCATACTTACCCCCTCCTCCTGTTGTCCCTGTGAGGGTAGTTGGGGATCTGGACAGGCTGTCCAGCATCCCTGTAGGTCGGGCACAGAGACCACAGTCCCCTCTGCGCCATCTGGGAGATTGGTGTCTGCCCTTGGTAGGGTAAGCTGCCGCTGGGGAGATAGGGTGCTGTGCTCCTCTCCCTGAAACACAGGCTGCCGCTGGAGAGGGAGACCGCCTGTCTCCACTCCCATAACGTTGTCCTGCTGCTGGAGAGAGAGACCAACTGTGTCTGCTCCCTGTAGGACACACTGCCGCTGGGGGGGAAGGACGACACCTTCGGCTCCCTGTAACTTGCACTGCAGCTGGGGAGGAAGGACGACACCTTCGGCTCCCTGTAACTTGCACTGCTGCTGGGGAGAGAGACCAACTGTCTCTGCTCCCTGTAGGACACACTGCCGCTGGGGGGGAAGGACGACACCTTCGGCCCCCTGGAATTCGCACTGCCGCTGGAGACTAGGTGTCCATATCCTCAACCTCCACAGTTGTCGCTCAAAGGCCATTGCCGCACTGTTCTCAGCACTCAACTGGCGCATTACTTGGTGGACCACCTCGTTCGAAAGGTCTGGGCCATAGCAGACCAACCGCCTCTTTACCTCCTCAATGTAAGCGTCGTCCTCGTAGCGATGTATCATGTTGAGGTGCTCTTCGCAGGGCTCTATCCATCCCCGCTCCATGCTGCTGTAGTTAGGGACGCTGCACAGTGGCTAGCGTTGCCCTCAATAACCTCTCATACGATACCAGTGTCTCCGAGCTGCTTCTCCTCGCACTAGGACGCCATCCCACCGCTGCCACCAATGTAACGGAGCTCCTTGTACTTCGACTGAGTACCCTCCGTTGACGGATGCTCCTAGCGCTTCCTGAGGACTCCAAGCACTGCAGCAGACACCACAACCACCGCAGACTCCGCAACCGCCGTATCTGGGCTGGAGTCTCGCCGTCTTCCTTCCACCCTGGATCAGCTTCTATCCTCCAGGACTGTGTGGGAAAAAACTCTTCCTTCCACCCTGGATCAGCTTCTGTCCTCCAGGACTGTGCGGTGAAGACCCCTCCTCCAAGGAGAGCGTGTCAGGAACAAGCTCTTAAAAGAGCTAAGTGATTCAAGCTCAGGGGAGCATGCAGAGCATAGCAATCCCCAGTGTGATTATAACGGCTCCCTCCAATAATGAGACAAGGCTACGTTTAGAGGGATCAAGAAGAACTGTCAAAACCTTTATTCCCTTGGGACCAGCCAATACAGTCACCACAATA
>OW240917.1:263417598-263489203 GCA_933207985.1 Pelobates cultripes
CCATTTGCTTTTATCGTCCATCACAAGGGAACATTGCATTCCATAACAACACACCTGGATGTGAAGCCGTTCCTACAGGCCCTAGTACTACCGGACACTACCATTGTGGATTGGTATGCCCCACAGCCTATTCAGGACCCCCCTTCCCTCCCCCAAAGACACAGATGGTCCACACCGGCCAAGAAACAAAGGGCAGATCAAAGGCTCTTCTCCCCTAGGGGCAGAACGATGGGGGACCAGAGGGATGATACCCGCTAAGACAACTCACCTGTTTGCGACAACACAACAAAGAAGACGGGAGCATGATGATGGTTTATGGACACGGAGACCGCAACATTTCTGGCATGCAGTCATTGTTTTGTACAGGCACATGGACAGTATGGTCATAATTTAATGAGAGACTCACAGACCAGACGGGACACTCAGGGACACGGTTTGGAGCAGCACACCACAAGGACCTACACATTGAAAGTTTGGGACTATGGAAACCACAAGATACACTCACATCCCCACTCCAAAGTCCAAGCCGGGAGTAAACGGGCATTAATAGTATGGGGAACAACCCTGCACTGGACTCTTGGGGCCTGACCCCTCCCTCACACTCCAGCCAAGAGATGCCGAGCCCCAGACTATCTGACCCGATCATACTGGTATAAGGTTGTATACTGCATTATATTGCATTATGTTATGATTTGTTAACCTGAACACCTCTACTTACCTCTGGGTCACTATTGTCCCCATATGCCCTCTAGATCCATGATATTTGAGACCCCTGATATATGCCTAACAAAGAACTGCGGAAGTGTCTCGCTTAGGTAACAGAGCGATATCACTCCCAAATAGTTAATATTCTCATGCATGCCCCCACCATCCTTTACCCACCCTTCTCCTTCCCCCCCTCCCTCTCCCCATCCATCCATATCCCCCTCCCCCCACCTCTCTCCTTTTCCGTTTCCCAATTCCCCAGACCCTCCACCAACCTCAATAGAAAATGTATGCGATTGTATAGCTCGAGTTCCAGTCATTCCCACACCCACATCTCTACTGTTCTGACTCTTGCACGGAGTCAGAATACGAAACAACAGAAGGCACCACCTTGTGTTTTATCGGGATTAAATCCCAGCTCACCTCCCCCTCTCGCAACGGGCGGAACTTCTGGGGAACTCAGGTGAACTACCAGTGGTCATTACTGGGCTTCCCCACTCCACTCTGTTAAATTGGTTTCATATTTTTGTACATTATTAATACTGTTAAAGTTAATATATAAGTGTTGATTGATAAGTCACTAACAAACCCCACACTCCAGGGGACATTATGACGACTGAACGCACACAGATGACGACGATACATATTGACAGCACCACCTCCCCCACCCCAACACCTACCAAGGAGCCCAAATCCTTTTTACGTATTCACTACTGAAGACCCCTGAAAAAAGATCACTCGCACTCGCAGATTTCTATAGATACAAAGCAGATATCGTGTTTGTGCAGGAAACACACTTCCGCAGACACTCTGCCCCATCGTTTAAAAATCGCAAATACCCACTAGGCTACTTTAGCCACTACAGAGAAGCTAAAGCCAGGGGAGTAGCAATTCTGTTTGAGAGACAGGTCCCTTTTGCGCTCACGGGACAACTCCACAACGATGCAGGCAGATATATTTTCATTAAAGGAAAACTGGGTAACACTATGGTAACACTGGCTAATATTTACCTTCCCAACAAAAAACAAAGTGTGGCCCTAAGAAAAATCTTAAACAAACTATTTGAATTTCAGGAGGGCCTACTAGTAGCGGGAGGGGACTTAAATATCTCGCTAGACAGCAGAATGGACACCTCCGCTTCTAGCAGTGAATACCTAGAGCCCATCCGCAGACGTATACACAACATCCTTTATAAGGCCAGATTATATGACGGCTGGCGGGCACTACACCCCTCAGGTAGGGAATACTCATTTCACTCTACGACCTCAGGCTCATACACTAGAATAGACATACTACTGCTACCTCATAATTACCTGAATCTGATTAAGGCAGCCTCGTACGGACCTATCACATGGTCGGATCATGCCCCTCTGTCACTAGATTTAACGATACCCTCCTTCATAGGAGGTTCTCCACAGTGGAAACTGAACGACCTCCTTTTGAACAATGAGGAAGTCATAAGGAAACTTAAAACATGTGCGGAGGATTACTTCGCAACTAATCTAAACCAAGATACTAGACCAGACATAACATGGGAGGCCCACAAGTGTGTCCTTAGAGGAGAGATCATTAAATTAGCATCCGCACAGAAAAAACTAAAAGAAGCTAAAATAAAATCCTTAACTAGGGAAATACAACATCTAGAACTACAACACACCAAGGACACTACAATACAAAGATATAATACCCTCCTTGCTAAACGAGCAGAACTCAAAACCATTCTCAATTTACAAGCCTCACGAGCGGTACAGAGGACAAGACATTCATACTATACACAAGGAGGTAAAAGTGGGAAGTTACTAGCACAATCCTTACAACAACAAAGACAAACAACGTTCATCTCAAACATTAAATCATTGGACGGTGAACTGACACAATTAATGCCGAAAATCATGTCGGCGTTCCATTCCTACTATTCCTCCTTATACAATATAAGGGACAATCCGCCAGACGCAGGTAAGATCCGGGAATTCCTTCAAATCGAATTACAGCCACCATTCCGCGCAACTTGGCAGACTTTTTAGATAGCCCACTCACCACAGAGGAGTTTCACGCAGTAGTTAAACAACTACCATTAGGAAAAAGCCCTGGACCAGATGGATATACGGGCAAGTACTATAAAACCATAGCCCAGATCCTGGCAGAACCATTTGTACAAGCGTTCAACTACACCCGTGATCCGAATAAGGCACCACGGGAGGCGCTAAACGCCACCATAATACTACTACCCAAACCAGGCAAGGACACAACCAACTGTGGGAGTTATAGGCCCATATCCCTAATGAACGTGGATCTAAAACTGTTCACAAAAATCCTAGCTAACCATCTCAAACCACTACTTCCCGACCTCATACATCAGGATCAGGCAGGATTTGTACCAGGCAGGGAGGCGAAACAGAATACCATGAAACTCATCAATATCATAAATAAAATCAGGAGTGTTCTACTGGCCATCGATGCTGAAAAAGCATTCAACAGGGTCGATTGGTCTCTCATGACAGCTACAATGGAACATCTCGGATTCGGAACCAAGTGGTTAGAATGGCTGGGGAGACTCTACTCCTCACCCACCGCCCGAATACGAATAAACGGCCAACTCTCAGAAACAGTGCACATAAGGAATGGGACTAGACAGGGATGTCCCCTCTCCCGACTAATATTTATCCTAGTTCTAGAACCATTCATACAGGAGATCCGAAACAACCCACAGATCCATGGTATCAAAATAGGAGATATAGAATACAAAGTCTCTGCTTTCGTAGATGATCTGCTTTTTACGATCTCAAACCCGATCCATTCCCTTCCACATATACTAACAGAAATGAGGGCATACAGTGATATTTCGAACTTCCAAGCAAACCTTTCAAAATGCGAGATTCTCCCCATACACACGTCACCAAATATAGATAGGCAAATACAGGAAACCTTCCATTTTACGTGGGCAACGAAATCAATAAAATATCTGGGAATTCATCTCCCACACCAAATTAGACAACTATATGACCTAAACTTCATTCCACTCTTGGAAACCATATCAAAAGATTTGAAGGCTTGGCATAGGCCTTGCTATGGATGGTTTTGCAGAATAAATTTCATAAAAATGGTGGTACTACCACGCATCTTATATACCCTACAAACACTCCCAATCAAGTTACCAACCAGTTTCTTCGCTACACTCAAGAAGGCACTGACCTCTTTTATCTGGTCACAATCCAAACCTAGACTACCTCTGAAACTTTTGACCCAGCCAAGAGAGAGGGGGGGCATGGGTGTCCCGGACATTGAGAAATATCATAAAGCTGTACATTTGTCCCGGGTCTACGAGTGGACAAGAGAGCCTCCACTCCAGCAGTGGGCACTCATAAACGCACTCCCCTGGCACACACTTAATACAACATTTCTCAAAAATGACCAACACCCACTTATCTTGACCACTCTGCAGATATGGTCGAGAATAGCTAATAACATGAACATAGCCCCCATCCCATCACCATTGTATCAGATCTCACGCAACCCCTTATTAATTCCCGGGATCACATCTCGAACCTACGAGATACACAGGGGGATAACAACCGTTACACTGCAAGACATAACAAAGGACAAGACTTTATTGGCTCTACATGACCTCACCCTCGGTAACACACCTACGAGTTCACAACAACTACACTACATGCAAATTAAACATCTCCTGAAAACTCAGAGACTGATGCCGGAGGGAAACAGGGAACTGACAACCTTTGAACGCTTATGTACCACTCACTCTTTAAAACAAAAATTGCTGTCTACAATGTATAAGTTACTGCTAACCTCAAACATTGATACCCCGAGGTTCACCTCCAGGTGGACAGCTGAGCTAAATATAGATATCTCGGGAGAGCAATGGAAGCACATTTTTATTAGAACCCATAAAATGACCATTGCAACCGCCAACCAAGAAAGCAATTATAAACGCCTGACCCGCTGGCACTACACACCCTCTAAACTACACAAAATGTTCCCAGGATCGCAAAACATCTGCTGGAGATATGGACAGGGTGAGGCAAACCCGTCACACATCTGGTGGCAATGCCCGAAAATTCAGAAATTTTGGATACGTATACACAAACTCACGCAAATCATCATGCACAAACAAATACCCTTTACACCTGAACATATTCTGTTTATGTTACCACCCCGGGGTTTCACAAAACCAGAAACCTACCTGACAGCCCAATTGCTCATGGCAGCGAACCACCTTATTCCAGTTTATTGAAAACAGGAAAAGACCCCCCACTGTTAGGGAGTGGACCAGCAGGGTAGAAAGTATCCAACAGATGGAGGCTATAACATATGCACTATCCAAAAACTACACAACATTCACCCAATTGTGGGAACCTTGGTCTTCAATTTTCCATCCAACATCCTTAAGGGGTTAATGTTCTATCCTTATTCTAATACATCTATACAGGCAGTGATCAAAGCTCAGGGAAGGGGTTCAATTTTATTTGAAAGAGGTGAGGGGGGTTGGGATTTTGTAATTAACTTTTTTTCTTGCAGAGAGAGACAGATCAGCACCAATCTGTCTCTCTGCAGTTCACAGCTCACATGGAGCAGCAGGGAAACAGATCAGGTATCACTGCAGCATGTGTGATCACTCTGACTCCTGGTCAGAGCGATCACATAGGCTGTGAAAGTTAAACTGCCCATGGTAGTGTGCCTCCGATATTGAGACACACTACAGGAAGATTAACCCCACAATTACCATGATTGTGGCAATCGTGGGGTTAATTTTCATTTTGGACGGAAATTTTCCATCCAGCGTCCTTAAGGGGTTAATGTTCTATCCTTATTCTAATACATCTATACATTTATTTACAATACAAATCACCCTTCCCCATAATTAATTATGGAACATTGCAATTAATATTAGCCTTGAATAATATCCCCACACTCACTCACTTATTTAATCTCTCTTCTCCTAAATAATCTGTCAAATAACGATTTACATATAGTGGTAATCAAAAAAGATAAAAAATCTATAAATCAATCATAACAATAAATAAAATAAAAACATATATAAAAACATGACTGAATTGATCTGTTGCTGAAAGGTAAATGACAAAATAAAAAAATCAATGAATGAACAAATCCTGACAGATAATGAAGCCAGAATAAACACCTGGCAGATACTAAGGCTACAATGTGTGAAAACAAAGTATCTGGAGGAGTAACAAATGCTAGCAGAGTGATACAAATAAAATAAGCATCAAATAAACAAGATAAAAGTACCTTGCCTCGGTGGGGGCCCCCACCGAGGTACAAATCGAGGGAGATAGTAGTGGCCAAAAGACAGGGATCCGTCAAAGGAGGACAAATTGTTGTTGCACCGCGGTCGGGATCTTCAAAAAAGACCGCGGTGTAGATGGAAAGCAAATGGAAGACAATCCACCAGTGGGACAAAGACTCACCCACAAAATGAATATAGTCGGAAGTTGGTCTCCTACACCGCGGTCTTTTTTGAAGACACCGACCGCGGTGTAGGAGACCAACTTCCGACAGACACCGGCAAACACTATAGCTCCCCACAGCAACAGAGCAGAACGTCACGTAATCAGCTGTGACTCGTCGACACGTTTCGTCCCGCCCACGGGACTTTCTCAAGACAAAGTAATTGCCACAGATCAAAGATTAAATAGCCCAGGAATAACCTAATTAACATAAGTAAAAGGTAAACCCTGGACTGGATCCATGAGAAGCTCTTTCATCAACAACAATAACATGTTAAAAGAAAAACTTTTTATTCCATAATAACTATGTATATAATTATAGTTAGACCACCATAAAAAATAAATGTATGAAAATAAAAAATAAAAAATAGAGGGAAAAAACACAGAATGTTTTATATTAAAAACATGTACAAAGTAAAGTTGAAACATAATTATTTTGAGTTTAGTGGGAAGTTTTTGGTACAGACAAGGGGAACTACAATGGGGGCAAGTTTTGCTCCATCCTATGCTAATTTATTTATGGGTCACTGGGAACAAACTATGATTTTTGCAAACCCTTATTGGATGGAGCGACTCGCCTTCTATCGGAGGTTTATTGATGACATCATTATCATTTGGAGAGGTGATTGGAATGAAGTAGAAAGCTTCATGACCTATATCAATAATAACCAATGGGGCCTCTCTTTCACTTATAAGAAACATAGGTCTTCTATTGATTTTTTAGACCTGACTTTGACTGGGACTAAAGGAAGAATTACTACTAAGACTTTTCAAAAGAGTGTTGATGTGAATGGTTATCTTCATGCTAGAAGTGGTCATCATCCTACATGGATACAAAATATACCTTTAGAACAATTTACCAGAATCAGACGAAATTGTTCGTTCATGTCTGACTATGAGAAAGAGTCCCTTGTGTTATGCCAATGCTTTATTGATAAATCTTATCCTCCAAATAAGGTACTAAATGCGTATTTAAAAGGGCACAATTATAAGGTTAGTGCTCCACTTGAGAATTGTTCTATGGGTCTCTCTAGTACGATCAATCCCCCCCCCCAACTGTGTATTCTGAATATGAGTCCAATACCAATGAGCATCATATGATCCTGGATCTACTGGATAAAATTCATGTCCCCAAGATGAAGAAAGCAAAATATAATATCAGCACAAGAGAGGTGGGTAGAGGCAGAACACCCATCTTTTCATCTACATTTAATATAGCCTTTGATGATATTATTGGGATTTTCCATAAGTATTAGTCGATTTTGACTAAAGATCCTTGGTTATCCTTCTGCATTTCAGAATCCCCTAGGGTTACATTCAGGAAAGCTCCCAGCCTGAAAAATATTTTAGCTCCCTCTAAGTTACAGCACTCTAATGAGAGAAAAACGAGAGCGAATAAAGAGGGTCTAACTAACAAACGCTGTGGCCACACTAAATGTCTCACCTGTGGCTATATTTGCCATCTCGTTTCATGTTTTAGCCCTTATAATAGCTCAGAGGTATTTTCAGTGCAATCTGAAATTACCTGTAACACTCCACACTCCATTTGTAGTGTACCTCCTAATTTGCTCGTGTGATCGGCAATATGTGGGCCAAACTACCAGGCCCTTGAAATGCAGGTTTCGAGAACATAGAACGGCTATAATTCGCAATAACACTAAGTCTTCAGTAGCCCGACATTTTGCCATGTACCATGAAAAGAATCCATCAGGTATTAAGTTAATGGGGCTAACACATATTCCCCCACACCAGGGTGGGGCAGTAAGAAAAAGGGAACTAATAAAGTCTGAGTCCATGTGGATTTTTAAGTTAAACACTATGACACCTAACGGCTTGAATGAGGAGCTAGATTTATTTTAAAAAATTTTTATTTTGGCTTGTTTTATGTTATAATATACTTTATGACAGTGCCTGTATTTTTATGTTATTTTTGGGGGTTTACTTTCTACATGTTTTTAATATAAAACATTCTGTGTTTTTTCCCTCTATTTTTTATTTTTTATTTTCATACATTTATTTTTTATGGTGGTCTAACTATAATTATATACATAGTTATTATGGAATAAAAAGTTTTTCTTTTAACATGTTATTGTTGTTGATGAAAGAGCTTCTCATGGATTCAGTCCAGGGTTTACCTTTTACTTATGTTAATTAGGTTATTCCTGGGCTATTTAATCTTTGATCTGTGGCAATTACTTTGTCTTGAGAAAGTCCCGTGGGCGGGACGAAACACGTCGACGAGTCACAGCTGATTACGTGACGTTCTGCTCTGTTGCTGTGGGGAGCTATAGTGTTTGCCGGTGTCTGTCGGAAGTTGGTCTCCTACACCGCGGTCTTTTTTGAAGACACCGACCGGGGTGTAACACGCTATATTCAGTTTGTGGGTGAGTCTTTGTCCCACTGGTGGATTGTCTTCCATCTGCTTTCCATCTACACCGCAGTCTTTTTTGAAGATCCTGACCGCGGTGCAACAATTTGTCCTCCTTTGACGGATCCCTGTCTTTTGGCCACTACTATCTCCCTCGATTTGTACCTCGGTGGGGGCCCCAACCGAGGCAAGGTACTTTTATCTTGTTTATTTTAAGCTTATTTAATTTGTATCACTCTGCTAGCATTTGTTACTCCTCCAGATACTTTGTTTTCACACATTGTAGCCTTAGTATCTGCCAGGTGTTTATTCTGGCTTCATTATCTGTCAGGATTTGTTCATTCATTGATTTTTTTATTTTGTCATTTACCTTTCAGCAACAGATCAATTCAGTCATGTTTTTATATATATATTTTTTTTTTTATTGTTATGATTGATTTATAGATTTTTTATCTATTAAATATACGTTTGTACTATAAGTGTTATTTTAATATTTTTAGGAGCGCACATATTTTTCTAATTTTTGAGCTTACACTCAATTCAGGTCGCTTGCAGATATATGTTGTAGCCCATTTAATTGTTTGACATTAATTACACCTTCTTATCGGTTTTCTACTATTGTAATCAAAAAATAAACTATACATGTGTATTTTAATAGGTTGAGGATTGAGATTCATAAATAAAGTTTTTTGACTTTTTTAAAATAGAGGCAGGTCACATGTATACGTCATTCTGGGTACGCCAGCACGCATGGTGTGTCACGTGGACGCAGTCCAGTCTGGGAACATGTTGCTGAGAGTGCACATGTGCAAATGCGCGCACTCGGAATTACGTCATTGTAGCGCGACCCGATCATAAGTATTGCTAAGGATTGGATTACATCTGTGAGAGCACTTTCCCTACTACATGGGGTGAGATCTGTCCAGTAGGGCTAATCTATTGTCAGACTATTTATATCGGCAGACATTTTGTGCTAAGATAGTAATTAAAAGTGTATATTGCCAGAGTCACTTAGAACAGAGCGGACTCCATTTTGGATTGAGGCTAACAAAGACAGACACAAAATTTCCGTTACTTTCTGTAACTAGCCAAACCAGGCTGAGCTTAGGAATGCTTTATGTAAACAAAGCAATAAAGTCTCCCAGCAAGGATGGGGGATGGATTACTAAATCCAGAGACAAGTATATACATTATATACACTTGTATATATATATATATATATATATAACCATTATACACTTATTTACTATCATATTAAATACATATAATCAGTATTATGTTAATAATATAGATCATTCATGGATAAATATTCATGAAGACACACATATTACTTAAAGGACCACTCTAGGCACCCAGACCACTTCAGCTTAATGAAGTGGTCTGGGTGCCAGGTCCAGCTAGGGTTAACCCATTTTTTAACCCATTTTTTTATAAACATAGCAGTTTGAGAGAAACTGCTATGTTTATGAATAGGTTAAGCCTTCCCCCATTCCCTCTAGTGGCTGTCTCATTGACAGCCGCTAGAGGCGCTTGCGTGCATCTCACTGTGATTTTCACAGTGAGAGCACGCCAGCGTCCATAGGAAAGCATTGATAATGCTTTCCTATGCGACCGGCTGAATGCGCGCGCAGCTCTTGCCGCGCGTGCGTATTCAGCCAACGGGGAGGAGAGAAGGAGGATCGGAGGAGGAGAGCTCTCCGTCCAGCGCTGGAAAAAGGTAAGTTTTTACCCCTTTCCCCCTTCCAGAGCCGGGCGGGAGACCCTGAGGGTGGGGGCACCCTCAGGGCACTATAGTGCCAGGAAAACGAGTATGTTTTCCTGGCACTATAGTGGTCCTTTAATAAATATTAGTGGAATAGAAAATGTCTCACAGCTTCTCAGAAAGCCAGACACCAATGACCAGATAAGACTCAGTAATTAATTTTACTTTCTAAATTTTACAAGGTCCCATTGTAAGTAAGGGGTGAAACTGAGTTTAGAACTGTCAGTTTTAGAAATTACAACAGGAATTGTCGACGCGCTGTCTGGAGAAAATCCAAAGAAATGCTTTGAACTGACAGCAAATTTAAGTTATGGCAGTCATTTTAGATAAGCCAAATGACGTCAAAATCGTCATCAGGAAAAGTTAACTCTTTCCTGGATAGGAAAGTTTAGTGAGGTGAGAGTGCCCTCTATAGACCAAAAATCTAAATTGCGATCTGCAGGTTGACCACACCTTCTGTATCCTATTGGTTTTATCAACTGATGACGTAGAAAGAATCTTTCCCTTTAAAAGGTTAGAACAAAGGGAAGAGGAAGGTTAGTTTGTGCTTTCAGATTGAAATTCAGATTTGGGACGAGACACACGGAAGGATTCCTGAGACAGACAGACCCTCATACAAACAGACTGAGGAGAGAGACACAGAACACTTAATTTCACTATCTCTTTGCACACACATAGCCACACTTCAATTCCTGGGATTACCTAAGAGCATCTGATGAAAGCATCTACATCATAACTGGTAATTATGCTGCTTTATTTAATTAATCTAAATTAATTAAAATCTTTTAATCGCAGGATACATGCATGGATAAAACACGATCAGATCCCATAATTGAGAAATCTTAGTTAACTAAAGAATATGTAGTTATAACACTCCATTCTGCAGGTGGAGTCAGATAATTACATAGTACTGGTATCTTACCACGTGTTAGCATACCGCTGTTTTTATATGTGTTGATTTGCTCTGAAATACGATAAGATATCTTTTTAGGCAAATTAAAATTCGGCTTATAGAATCTGTAGATTTGACTCTTTTGGGTGGTACAGGAATTGATTAATGATCTGGTTGAATGTTATTTTAATTAAAAATAGCAATAGAATAGGATATTATATGCCTAAAAGGACTAACCAGCATTGAAAGGGTTACTCAGTTGATCTAACTGTTAGCCAAGGTTTTATGGCTTTTCGCTGGAAGTTTAGCTTTCTGTGTCTGTGAAGTACTCCCATAAATCTTGTTAAGTCTTGACAGTTGATGCTGTTAGCCGTTGGATTGTTTTAATATTGCCATTGTATTGCATACTTATGTTTTACTAAATATTCACTGATTATTATCATGCATGCTGCCTAATATTATTATTATTATTATTTTATTTGTCACAATAAATTATATCTATTTTTATAACAAATTGTGATTTTATTTGTATGGAATACATTTCACTTACATGATAATGATCTCTAAGATCTAAGAGAATTGAAATCGTGGGCAATTCTCAACTGTTTAATATTATCATCCCATAAATATCCCC
This sequence comes from Pelobates cultripes, assembly GCA_933207985.1. Classification (NCBI taxonomy): domain Eukaryota; kingdom Metazoa; phylum Chordata; class Amphibia; order Anura; family Pelobatidae; genus Pelobates; species Pelobates cultripes. The sequence continues at coordinate 263,429,446 of OW240917.1, forward strand.
ACACAATGGATCAAGATTATCTTTTGCTTTTGATTTTTTAGTGTGTGCATACTTGAACTGTATATATTTTAAATTTTATTTTTCTACCTTTCTCCTATTTTCATTTTTTTTTATTTTTTTCATTCTCTTTTTGGCCTTTTTTCATAGATATATTGTGTTATCATATATTCATTATCCATCCAATTGTGCATTGTATATTGGGATTAGAAAGACTATAGGAAGCATATGGATAAGGGACATTTTATTTCACTGTCCTCTTTATATCATCAGCTATAATGTACAGCTACAATTATTTGTGGACATTATTTTGATTCATGTACTTTATTTTTTGTTTATGCATTTATGCCTATATTGAGATATAGACTGGGAAGTAACTGTGTAGTTTTAAGTGCAGTATCATATATTTATAACATGTATCACTAAGCTATTTTGATGTGGGCTACCTTGATACCAGCATCTCCATGGATATGGACATGTTACCAAAAGATACAGAAACGGATCACAGGGCTCTGCAACTCTGTGTCATTAGCAAATAATGGTTTTCAAATGTATTATGAGTCAATCATCACAACTGTGTAGAGAAGCAGGGCCTGCACTACCTGTTAGGCGAACTAGGCAGCCGACTAGGGCACCCATTGGGAAGGGGCGCCGCCAGGAGCGTCGGCCCCCCTCTGTTGAGAGCCTCAGGCGGCTACAGCTTTGCCCGGGCTGGTGCATCCATGAGGGTGCACCGCCCGGGCGCAGCATGAGGAGAGGGGCTGACAGGAGGGAAGGCCGAGCCCTGTATGGTCCGCGGGTACAGGGAGCATCTGTCTCCTGTACCTGGCTGGACAAACACTCAGTGTGCACTTCCTGTTAGTCCGGCCGGGTTCAGGAAACAAAAGCTCCCTGTACCCCGCGGACCTTAAAGAGCTCGGCCACGCTACAACAGAGGTAGGGGAGGGGAAATTGGAGAGGAGGGGAGAAGAAGGAAATTGGAGGGGGTGGAGAAGAAGGAAACTGGAGAGGGGGGGGAGAAGAAAAAGTGGAAGTGGGAGAAGAAGAAAAAGTGGGAGAGGGAGAAGAAGAAATTGGAGGGGAGAAGAAAGGGGTGGAGAGAGGGGAGAAGAAGGAGAATTGGAGAGGGGGAGAAAGGAAGTGGAGAGGGGAGGGTGGAGAGGAAGGAGAAGGAAATTGGGGGAGAGGTAGGAGAGGTGGAAGAGAAAGAAATTGGAGAGAGGGAGAAAAAGGATATTGTAGGGGGGAGAAAGAAGGAAATTGGAGGGAAAAGAGAGAAGTGGAGAGAGGGAGAAAGAAGGAAATTACTTGGGGGGGAGAAAGAGAGAGTGGAGGGAGAAAGAAAGAAGTGGAGAGAGGGGAGAAGGGAAATTGGAGAGGGGAGAAGAGAAGTGGAGAGGGAGGAGAAGGAAATTGGAGGGGGGAGAGGGAAATTGGAGGGGGTGGGGAGAAGAAAATTGGAGGGGGAAGGAAATTTACAGAGTGGGGGGGAGAAGGAAATTGACAGGGGGAGGGGGAGGGGGAGAAGGAAATTGACAGGGGGGAGATTGACATCCATCACACACACACAATCCCACACAATGCACCCCTTGCACACAGAAAAACACACAATGCATTACATACACAGACACACATACACAAGCAATGCATCCCTTACACACACAGAAACACACAATGCATTCTTTACACACACTCAATGCACCCCTTACACACACTCAATGCATCCCTTACAGACGCACACACTGCATCCCATACATACACAAACACACCTTGCAGCCCTTACACATACAAACACAGATTCACACAATGCATTCCTTACACACATCAGGACATCCCCTACACACTCCACCCCCTGTGAACAAACTCATTGGTGGAACATGAAGGTGGACCCTGGGACCCAGACCTTGAGCTGTGTAAAGGGCCCCCAAAAAATGGAGCTGCTTCCCGTTCTCCCAGAACATTGATTTTTGTGACCACAGTTACAAACCGCCTCCAGAGAGCCTGTTCTACACCAGACCAGTGGAGCCAGACTGCAGCTAAAGCCCATCATCATCCTCATCTGGTTGTAAGTAGGCAATCTAGTATATTATTCGTGGCACTAATCTCTAATTTACCTCACATTAAAGAAACACTATAGTCCCCAGAACCACTGCAGCTTAATGTAGTGGTTTTGGTGTCTATAGCCTGTTCCTGCAGGCCTTTTAATGTAAATACGGCGGCACTGCAGCACTGGCGCTAGTTAACATGGCAGATCATATGGGTGGGGCATTGTGATGTCACATGGCGGGGCAAACTTTACTTTTGCCTAGGGCGGCAAAAATCCTTGCACCGGCCCTGTAGAGAAGCATGCATTGGTTGGATTTAATATGACCTATAAAGATTTACGCTGTTGGGGTTATTCGCAAATTTTTGTTATTCAGATACTCAATTTACCAAAATTTGTAGGTAACATTTTAGAGGCTGTTCGCTTGCAAGCTGGCTTATAGTATATAGCTGTAACGACACCCCCAGGCATAAAAGAGGTTAAAAGCTGTTTAGGAGATATTCCCTTCCAGATATACAGGCAGCTACTGAAGACACCAATCACCCGAACAGGAAACCATATGAATGCTGTAAATAGCCGAACCGGAACCATACGAATGCTGTAAACAGCCGAATAGGAAAACCATACGAAAGGTTTACACTCCTAGCAGTCGAACTGGAACAGCATACAATAGATCCCCCCCAAGAACGAGACAAAGCTCCGTGTTGAGGGTCAAGCAGGAACAGAACAGATCTGTGTCTTTATTGACCTTATATACACATTCTTACACATTAGTACCACCCACAGGGTTTTGCAGAACAACCAATCAATACGTACAATACACTCAGACACTCCCACAATTACATCACAATCCCTCCTCTCTATCCTGGAGATAATTGGGAAGTAATCCAATTATCTCCAAGGACAGAGACAAAACTCCATTGAGCACATGTTAGTAAAAAGACACAAAAATACACAATGTTGCAAATAATGAATAAAACATATACATTCTACATATCCCCAGATAGCTTAGATCTGAGTGCACATTATTACCGAATGGCGCTCAGATCACATACATACAGTTCAATCGTCATGGAGCCAAAGTCTTTCCCATAGTCTTTCATTACATGAATGGCTTAGCTATCTGGGGTAGCACTATTCACCTGTACAAAGTGCCGAATGACCAGGTGTCTGTGTAATTACAAGAGAAGGGAGGTCGGCGGCTCAGCGGTGTTCGTGAGTTTAAGATGGCCGCTGCCACGTGTTCGGCTATACGAACAGCGGCCACCCAGCGGTCACCAATTAAGCTGCGGTTAACCGCAGCTTCTGGGAGGTAAATCACCAGCACACTCCTTGCCCAGGTGGTCCCTCCATTGCATTGGTTCGGTAGATTCAATCTACCGAACGCCCAGGCTGAAAGGCACGAATAAGCCTTTCTGCAGGGGAAAATCAAGCGTTTCAATACGGGGCCATAGTCCAAAGGGAGCAGGCAAGCAACCAGGTTTCTCCAATGCCCAGTGGCGAGGTTGGTTTCGCCACAATAGCAAAACTAACGGATTACAAAAAAGGCATGCAAAAGTTGAGTGTGTGCTTTTGTGGAAGAAATGGTATTTAGAGTTGGTAGCTTATTAGCAGATTGTCCACAAACAGCTTACATACCCTAAACTAACTTTCCCCATGGATTCAGTGGAAATGGATCATTGATTACTATTTTGATAAAGAAGAGGTTATATTGTGAATGTTTTTTCTTTTGTACACGTACATTATGGATAATATACAGTGTTTATATTAGTGGTTCTAACATAAAATATGTTTACTTTGTGCTTAAAAAAATCAATACAAATAAATCAATATATTATATATCTAAATTAGAAAAGCCATGAAAAGTGTTGCCTTCAATTCAGTGACATAAATGATACAAAGCATAAAGTATTAGGCAATAAGTGCGAATGGATATCAATGGTACATTAAAACTGGCACACATTTAATGGATAGTGAGACATGTTTGGGTGTAACTCCCTTTATTAATGTCTAAGAACCTTCAGGGAATTACTTAGTGTTTTTTTAGCTATTTACAAATTCTGTGGATAATGGAGTTTATTCATGGTGGTAGATAATAACACAAAACAAATTTGCAAGACTTGAAATTTTTTTCTAATTTGGATATTTTTCCACTGTTGTCAGCCCAGCACTTTTTACCATTTAGTGGATAGATCCCTACATATCCTCACAGTCACACGATATATTTATAAACTCAACTTGCATGTCTGGCTGACACAACATAACTGTCTGGCTCAAAAAAAAAAAAATGTTTTCATGAAATACACAGCTAAAGGCTTGAAAGCTATTTCCCTCCATTATCTTGATTGGCACTAAGTATGGCAACTATTAGTAGACAGGCTAATGTGTGAAGCACTAGCCATAGATCTATGGACAGTTTAGACCAGAATAGTTTTATGAATGTTGCTTTTTGAAAGTCTGGAAAATATCCTTCACTTAATATTCAACAGGAATAGTAACACAGACTTTTAGTGAAAGCAAATACTATAGTACAGACAGAACCAAAGTATCATTGGAGATAGAATTCCCAATCAAATAATGCTTCAATGGAACCTGGGAGGATAATTGTTGGGATTGAGGAGGACTTTTTCTGCAATAAAAAAATATTGTTAAAAGGGCCCTCATATTTGCCATGTGCAATGGTTAGCAAGTTTCTGCAAAGTCAGAATTATCAGTGACTTTAATTTAGATCATAGACTATTACAGAAACTATGATTTAAAGGCTGTTTCCTGGCTGTCCCAAAATACCTTCAATGAGTGAAGATTGGGTACCTTTGAGTCATAGAATCCCCAATCTCCAAATAAAGCAGAGATTACAAGTTCTGCTCTGCAGTGTCTACAGAATATTTTCCATGGTGCCCCCCTATTTCCCATTTCTCATAATGTATATCATATACATCAATAAATACATGTATACCGTATTTACTTGAATCTAATGAGCACCTCAATTTTTGAAACATGGAAGCTGAAAAATGTTTTGCTGTCGAATGTAATGCGCATTTGTGCAAGAAGATACTACTATACAACATTGTGTAACAATGAGAATGTTTATTACCACATACCGTAGTAACATTGAAGGCATTTCAAGTTAACAATTTTTTCTTAAGCAAATTATCATATTACATATGCACCGGTTGTTTAAAACCAAAACAAAACTCAAAAATTCCAAGCAAAAACAAATATGCCCAAGATATCAAAAGATAGATCTTGAAGTATTGGATACTCACTTTAGAAAGAGAAATAGATAAGCTAGATATGAACAAAACTCCAGGCCCTGAATAATTTAGTAATCTCTATTACAAATTATTAAAATCTAAATTGATCCATTCTTTAACCTCATTGTTTCACGAGATAGCAAATAGATCAAATACATCAAAAGAGCTCTTACACGCATGATGTAGGTAATTATAGACCAATCTCGCTGATAAATATGGACATGAAACTATATGCATCCATTATAGCAGAAAGAATAAAACAAGTAGTAAAAAAAAAATCATGCATGCAGACCAGATAGGTTTTATACCTGGAAAATCAGCAAATAACTGCACTTTTTAGATCTGTCTAGACATAGAGGTGATCCCCTGCTAGCCCTGCCATTAGATGCTGAGAAAGCTTTTGACAGGGTCAGCTGGGGATATTTAGAAAATGTATTAACACTTGGTTTTGTGGGTTGGATCCGTGACACCATTATTGCTTTATATTCAGCAAGAACTGCAGGAGTTAATATATGTGCAGGATGATTCAAACTTCACAATGGAACTAGGAAGGGGTGTCCCCTATCTCTTCTCCTGTATATCCTTTCAGTAGAACCATTAGAAATAAATATTAGAAATAATAAGGACATAAAGGGTTTTTCTACTAAAAACAAGGGATAAAAATCTGATTATATGCAGATGATACTTTGTAATCAATATTGTCAGCTTTGTCCTTTCTATCATGTTTGATGAAAGAAAGAAATAAGTATAGTGAAATATCAAATTATAAATTAAATGTTACAAAATCTACTGCAATGTCTATAAATATAGACAATCAAATTATTGAGGAATTAAGTAAAACATTAAAATTTATACGGACAAAGAAAGATTTCAATTATTTGGGAGTAATAATTCCCGCACAGGTAGAGAGGACAATTGAAATAAATGTCTTAAAGCTATTAAAATATACAAATAAGACATTTTAGGGAGTTAATTTTAACAACTGCTCATAATCAATACCTATATTACATCATCTGATGAAGGGGGACAAAATAAAGTAAAGGAAGAGGAAAGGGGGAACGAATAGAGGAAGGAAAGAGGAGAAAGAGGAAAAAAGCTCAAAGTGAACTTTGCATAGTTTATGGTATTGGAAAATAACAAATTTTGTTAAGAATTGTTTAGTAATCGTCTAGCAATTTATTATTTTCTCACTAAAACTGAAAGTCATACTTAGAATTAAAAGAAATTACTGAAACAATGGATATTATGATTACTGGAGATCCAAGCAAAAGGAAAGAGGTGGAGATTGGAGAGAACAAGGAAGGGGACTAGGTCCAGGATCACTAGATAAAGTGAATTTCTTTTTTTTTCTCTCTCTTGTAATTCACAAATAGAATTTTGAAATGGCAACAAAAAAGACCAATGAACCAGAAAATTTGATAAAAAGCGACAAGAAACAAGAAAATAAATCGGAGAAGTGGCTCTCCTTTCTTTCTCCACAAGTAAATAAAACTGATCTGGATAGGATGGATCTGGAAGAAAATCTTCTAAATATGCATAACCCAGCTGCAAAAAAAAGTCTCCATCTAACCCAGAAAAAGAAGAACAAATAATAACAAAGGCTTTTTTAGAATAAGCATTTGATTCCCAAGTGGAAACTAATAATATGATGAAAGAAATCAAAGAAGAATAACAACAATTAAGGAAACAGCTTAAAGAAAATGAAGAATATATGACACAATTGAAAGTAAATTTACAACATGAAGATTTAATTAAAAAACAAGAAGACAGAATTTAAAGCATGAATAAAAAGATTGCTGAATTAGAGGATAGATCTAGGAGAAACAATTTAAGGCTTTGATAGTGAGGAGTTTTCTCTGTCAGGCCAATTTGCAACTCTCTGTATTTCTCCTCATCCCCAAACCAGTTGGTGAGGAGCCCCAATGAACAAGACAAGACAATACAAGGTTCAAAGTGACTTCTAACATTTAATGGACTGTGTAACAGGTTATGTTTAAGAGGAAACAAGGGTGGTCTTGCAAGCATTATCCAAGCATTGTTGAAACGCTTGATTTTACCCTGTGAAGACACGAAAGCCGAGTTATTCAGTACTTGCCCTATTTGAACAGTGAGACCCCAGATAGCTATGCCATGGAGCCCATTCGTATAACGAAAGACTATGTGAAAGACTTTGGCTCCATGGAAATTGAACTGTATGTATGTGATCTAAGCGCCATTAATAATGTGCGCTCAGATCTAAGCTATCTGGGGATATATATGAATGTACCTGTTTTATGCAATAGCTGCACAGTTATATATTTTTATGTATTTTATTGTCTTTTGCTACCATGTGTTCAATGGAATTTTGCCTCTGTCCTTGGAGATAGTTGGATTACTTCCCAATTATCTCCAGGATAGAAGACTCTGTGGAACTGGTATTGGGCAGAAAAGCCATGCTTCATTTAGTCACAAAGGACTTCGATCCAATGGACCAATTTGGATGATTTTGCCATATGTTTGTATTTGGAGTATGCAGATTCTGAAAATGTAAGTTTTATGTGATGTATACTTTTAAAGTTATGAATAATGTGGAAAAACTGTATTTCTCTGCCTGTGATAATTACATTAACCCATTGTGTAAGGTAATTGTATCACAGGCAGATGAGAGGATTTTGTGTGGGAGTGTCTGAGTGTATTGTATGTGTTTATTGGTTGTTTTCCAAAACCCTGTGGGTGGTACTAATGTGTAAGAATATGTATATCAGAACAATAAACCCACAGCTTTGTCTGTTCACTGCTTGACCTTCAAAACGGATCCTTGTCTCGTTCTTGGGGGGATTTATTGTATGCTGTTCCAGTTTGACTGCAAGGAGTGTAAACCTATTCGTATGGTTTTTCCTATTCGTCTGTTTACAGCATTTGTATGGTTCCGGTTCGGCTGTTTAAGGCATTTATGGTGTCTTTGGTAGCTGCCTGTGTATCTGGAAGGGGAATATCCTCTAAATGGCGTTTAACACCTTTTATGCCTGGGGGTGCCGTAACATATACTATATTACAGAAAACTACCAAATTGGACAATGCTCTATACTGAATATGAATAACCCCCGAATTAATACTAGAATAAATTTAAAAGACAAAAATATAAATAGAAGATTATAAAAAAGAGAAAGGAAACGAGAAATGGAAATATCTGGCTGCCCTGAGACTTGTTAGTTTTCACACAAATTTTTCTCCTCTATTTTTTCATGAATCACAGATTTATTTCAGAAACTTAGAATTGTTACTCAATTATACACCTTTTTTTCTGGGATGTTCAAAGGAGAGAGGAGAAAAGATTGAAGAAGGGGATGTAAGGCTTTAAAACTATAAAAATAAAGAATAGAGAAAGGGAAGGTAACGGGAAGGAAATAAGAGGTAATATAGGGGGAAAGGGAGGGAGAAAGGAAGAGAAAAAGAAGAAAGGAAAGAAATGGGGGAAATTTCACTTGATGGCCTGCACTTTCACATAATAATGATATCTAAAGAAATTGAAATATGTAAAAAATATGATACTATAATGTAAATAATATAAAAGTGTGCTTTTTTATTCACATATCATGAATATGACACAATCACTAAATATAAATTTTAACACAAAGAAATGAATAACTGGTCTCACGACAATTAGCTATTCCTTCTCCCCTATATGATAAAATAAGATGACAAGAGAGAAAGAGAAGGAAAAAGAAAAGGGGGAAGAGAGAGGGAGAAGATAGAACGATTAAGGAGAAAGAACTGATACAATAAAGAAATGAAGATGAATTTTAAACATCAGTTTTATAGAATGTTAAAGAAAGAGAGAGGAAGGAAGGGAGGAAAAAAGAAAAAGAAGATTTAACCAAAAGATTTTTTTAATTTTTTTTGCTGTTTTTCTCACTTGTAAAGGAAAGAGAGGGCAGGGAGAGAGAGAAAAAAGAAAGAAATGAGAAACATGTTCCACTAAGCAGACCTCCGTTCGGGTTGCCATTTGTTAATGGCAATTATTTTTATGCCTCTGATTAGGGTAAGGTACCCACAGAGACATTTTTGTACCCCAAGATTTGCAGGGTTTTTTGATGTTTGGATATGAAGCGGGGGACCCAGGGATCAGAAAAGAAAAATACTCAGGGACTATGGTTAGAATTGAAACGATTTATGTACGCAGACTTAATTCCCCATTTAAGAGATCTATTTTACCAGAATATCTGAGGAAACAGAAAATGTATATTTGTGGTCTGCAGGAAATGCATTGGAGAAAGAAGGATAATATTAACTTAAATTCTAAAATCTATACGACGATCCTTTCCGCATCCATTGAAATTGAGGGGTTGTTATACTGATATCTAAGAACTTACATTCACATTCACATATTTACAGAAATATTAATGCAGAACAAGACACTGAGGGAAGATTTATTATAGTGGTTTGTGAGATTGATAACATCATGTTTACACTAATCAATCTTTATGCCCCAAACCATTCATAATTACCATTTATAAGTAAGGTTTTAAAAAGAACAGAATTGGTTAAACAGGGAATTCCGGTGATTTTGGGGGATTTTAATTCGCTATTTGACCCACTTTTAGACAAAAAAAAACTATTACGGGCCAGATAACAGATAGAGGAATCTTAAAACGCTCTGATAAATTCAGACAGTTAATTCAAAACTACTCCTTATTAGATATCTGGCGCATTTTCCACCCAACGGACCTAGATTTTACTTGTTTTTCAAAATCTTATTATGCATATTCTTGTATCGATTTTGTTTTGGGAGATATTAAATTAGCTCAACAAACAAAAGCGATAAAAATAAATGACATTACATGGTCAAACCACAACGCGGTTGTTTTAGATGTCAAGGATTCTTTTGAAATTCCATGGCCAGAATGGAAATTAAATAATTTTATGTTCTCAAATCCAGATAATATAGAATTCATTAAGAAACAAACTGAATATTATTTTAAAGAGAATCAAACTGAAGAGATTTCCCCTTCAGTTGTATGGTGTTCATACAAAGCGGTAACTAGGGACTATTAATTAAACTAGCCTCTGAAAATAAAGAATATAGAGAAAAAGATTTAACTAATTTACAAATTCAATTATATAATTTCTTAATAATAAAGTATCCCCTACTGAGTTGTTGTCTAATAGAATCTCTATCCTACAAAATAAGATTAATGATCTCTTAATTAAGAAAGTAAGTAAAACACTTGAAAGAATAAAATCAACGTTTTACTATAGAGGTAACAGGGCAGATAGATTATTTAATAGACTCAAAAAAGAAATTAAACAAAAAAAATCTCAAAAATCATGTATAAGGGCGAGACTTGCTTATCTCCAGAGAGAATTGGGATGGCTTTTAATGATTACTATTACCAGCTATATAATCTACCCCATAATTAAGCAGATCAAAGGGATTTCTTTAGAGATAAGATCACACCAAGGGTCCCAGAGATACAATTGAAGGAATTAAACGCACCAATCTCTTTACAAGAAATACATTCACGGATAGAAATACTGAAGCCTAATAAAGTACCAGGCCCATATGGGTTTACGGGGATCTTCTATAGATTACTTAAAAACAAAATATCACCTTACCTGGAGACTTCTTTTAATATCGAACTGAGAACTGGTCCCTGTCTGTGGATTATCGGCGTTTGCCATCATAACTTTATACAGTTCTACCTTTCTTGCTGTATCTGGATAAGGTATTCCCCTACAACTCAGTTCCGCTGTGATTTTTGGGATTTTCAAGGATTGCATAGAGCTAGGGCTTGATTGTTCTTGACTTTCGACCAGACTTTTTGATCTGGCTTGTGTGGGTGGTAAAGCGGGTGTACCTTGAAGGGAGAGATCCTCTCCTTGTTTCGAAACATGAGACATGCTACAACAAATGTAATCATATGGTTTTTAAATGAAATTTTAAGTGTATTTTTTTACTTAGGGGCAAGTGCAAAGAAATTAGTCAAATGTGAGACAGTGAGGCACTGCTATATGCCTAGTGTCTGAGAGAGGCGTTATCTATGATTTCTAATCAAGGAACTGAACCACTGAATGGTGTGGTGGGAATGTTGGCCGCTCTGGGATTTTATAATAAATGTAATCCAATCTAAGTGGACATGACTGAGGAGGACCTGACTACAAACCTGAATTGGATATTGCGAAGCTCTAAGTATGAGTTGGGCCATTGGGCGAATACATCCGTGTGAGGATGGATGTTGGCCTCGCGGGACCATAGTCATTTTATTCTAGCTATTTGGGCAGCACCTAAACCCCTGTTTGCCAGATGACCAGACCATGACTGAAATTATGGGCGTAATTTCACATATATTTTTGGGGTATTTCGTACTTTGTACTACCAGTTGTAATGGTCCTACGGATTGTATAAGTAATAGTAACTCGAGAACCTTAAGAAACCAAGGCATAAATTGGTGTGAAGCCATGAGGAAGCCAGCCGCACATTACAACAGCTCCATGCGATCAACTAAAATAGCTAGCCCGGAGCCACAATACACGGTCACACCGGTCTTATTAAACGGCACATAGCCTAAATACACCATGGTGAAGAAGAGCAAGAAGCAGCGAGCAGATCCGAGCACAGGATCCGGAGATATAGGGATTTTTCTCCACGTAGCCTAGCAGCCTGCAAACCCCAAGATGGCGCCCAAGGCCTATACCACGCAATCTTCGAACAAGGACAGTCACTATGCAGAGCCTGCAATGTCGAACCAAGCGCAACAGACATGACTCTGCACCCTCCACCAAGGCTGACATTAAAGCTCTAATGAAGGACATTCAGTCCATGTTCCAAGCGGACATGGAGCTGGTAAGGGCAGACATAGCCACACTAACCAACAAGTTGGCAACTGTGGAGGTGGGCCTGGGGGACACTAAACTAGAGCAAAGCGCTACCAACACGGTGCTGAGCTCCCTTCACAAGCAATGTGCTGACCAACAAGCACAACTGGCCGGCATGGAAGACCGGAACAAGGCAAGGAAACTGAGGGTCCGAGGGGTACCGGAGACACTCACCGGCTCGGAATTGCCACACTTCTGCCGATGGCTTATAGCCACGCTACTGACACCATGACAAGCTAAGTTGGTCATGATAGACTCTTGTTTTAGACTTACCAGGGCAAACTTCATGCCATTAGAAGGAGCCTGTGACGTACTGATTAAATTGGTATGGGACTCTGACCGGGGAATGCTTATGGGGGCTACAAGAGGCTCCCCCACAGTGTCGTTTCAAGGGGCACAACTGACATTTTATAGAGACTTCTCAAGACACACCATAATGTGGAGAAAGTCCCTTCGACATGTCACTCAGCTACTCCGGGAACAAGCCATCACAAGTGGGGCCCACACCGACTACAGGCAGACAAGGTGGGCTCAGCATATAAGCTCTCACACGCATCTGAAATACCGACCTTCCTGCAGGCACTTGGCCTTCCAGTGCTAACAACACAGGAGACAGCTTGCCCATCCTGGACTGTTGTGGAGATCACTCCCTTTGTGCCCAGAAGAGTCACAGTCACAGTATATAGTACACTCGTATTAAACATCACAATATGAGAGTCCCAGTGTCACAACTACCAAGGACCACAAATCAAGCATACAATTCACCCTAGTAAAATTCTAAGACAATATTACGGACGAGGTTTAAACGTCAATATCTCTACCTTTGCACAATGTCTGTTACATGTTCAATCCTATTGTGGCAACGGTTGTTTTTACATTTTAAAGCTGCATGCATGATAATTTACTTTACCAGGTCGGGAGGAGCTCTATAGTCTCCCTCACAGGTCGTTTGTGGGGACCAATTCTATTGCACCCCACCGGTGACTATTATGTTTCTCCCCCTTCAGGGAGCCACGTGTATATACCTTTGTTTTTCTGTTATTCTTTCTCCCTTCCCTACTTCTCCCTCTTTCCCTCTAGGAACCTGTAGCCATGATAAGCATTATAAATGGCCGTGGTGTGCCTTCTTTAACCAGGAATGTGGCAAGACTCACTCTTCAAAGCACATATATTTCTACAAGGCTCAATTGGGTATGTACTTATACTCTAGGGGTGAACATCATCCTTCACCACAGTTTCACGCTCAGGCTTTTAGTATTAGCCCTAATCGATAATCCACACTTATGGCTTCTCACACAATGAAAGTCTTCCCCCTAAATGCCAAAGGCCTTAATATCCCCTATAAAAGGAAACAAATGCTAAAAGAGATGCATGACGTCGAGGCAGCCATAGTATGTATCCAGGAAACCCACTTCAGCAATAAAAACCCACCACAACTACGATCAACAAAATACCCCACAGCTTATTAAGCATATGCCCCTAGCAAATCGAAAGGCGTTGCAATACTTTTCCACACTGATTGGGTTTGTACACCACACAAACAGTACACGGACCGAGAAGGCATGCTACTAATCCTGATAGGGGAGTTGAATGGCATATTGATAACCGTTGCCTCTCTTTATGCCCCCAACGAGGCTCAATTTTCCTTCCTTAACAAAGCTATCAAAAAGATTTTGCATATGAAAGCAGGCCATGTTATAATATGTGGCGACTACAACTGCACTCTAGACCCGTCACTCGACATTCAACGAATGAAACACAGACCACCAAAATCAGCAAACTCTTTTCACACCTAATACACACTCAAGATCTCTATGACACATGGAGAACTTTGTTCCCAATGGCAAGAGACTACACGTACTTCTCTCCAATGCACAGGACATACACACAAATTGATCTTTGTCTGTTAGATAAATCAACTGTACCCCACCTGCAAAATCATACAAAAGGACAGAGATCATGGTCGGACCATGCACCAATAGTGATTACATTAGCGGTACCATACCCAACAAAAGGCCGAGGTAAATGGAGATTGAATGAATCCATTCTGGATTATCCCACCAACCTACTAAAGATAGCATCAGAAATCGATGACTACTTTGTTAACAATGCCACAAATGACACGTCAGTGGAAATACAATGGTTAGCCCATAAGGCAGTCATTAGAGGCGAATTCATAAAAATTGGTTCCACTATCAAAAAACAATTCTACAACACAGAAGCCACATTGCATCAAACACTAACAACATTAGAGCAATCCAACAAACAATCCCCCTCCAAAACTTTATCGAGACAAATAGCCAAAGTTCAAACGGATATCAAAAAACTCTGCGCCCAGGTGTACACAAAGAATGTACTTAAAACCAATCAAAAATATAACTGCCTCGGAAACAAAGCTGGCAAACTATTAGCCAATCAATTGAAATCGAAATACCTGCAAACTAAAATCCCGTATATTACATCCAAAATGAACACAAGAATCTAAAATCTTCACAAAATAGTAGACGAACTGGCCCTATATTTTGAAGACCTCTACAATCTTTTAATAAAAACAAAGCTACACATACTCCTGAATTAACGGAAATATCACAATATCTATCACAAATTACACTCACGCAAACCACACAACAACAAAATGAAACACTAGACGCATTATTTACAGAAAAGGAGGTGGCCCAAGCCATCCGAGCCCTCCCCAAACACAAAGCTCCTGGACCTGACGGTCTCTCAAACTATTACTACATAAAACTGAAAACCCGACTGACCCAACACCTTACAAAATTGTTCAATGCAATAAAATAATCCGGTAAATTCCCACAAGAAATGCTAGAGGCATATATCATAACATTGCCTAAAACAAACAAACCGCCGACATTGTGTGGCAACCTACGACCAATCTCCCTTCTTAATGCAGATGTGAAATTGTACACAAAACTAATTGCCAACCGGTTAAAACCTCTCCTGTCCATTTTAGTTTCGGATGAGCAGGCGGGGTTCGTACCCGGCAAACAAGTGGGAGACAACACTAGATACTGTATGGACCTGTTAGATTGGGCTAATGGCCAGGTACAGAGCAGAGTACTAATGGAGCTCGATGCAGAAAAGGCTTTTGACCGCCTGAACTGGGCCTACATGGAAGCTACCCTAAAAGCTTTTCTGACTGCTTCCTAACAAGTATAACGATATACGCCTGCCCCTCCGCTAGAGTGTTTAATTCCGGCTTTACATCCAGGAGCTTCCAAATAACGAATGGAATGAGACAAGGTTGCCCATTCTCCCCCTTGATTTTTATCCTATGTCTGAACTCACTAGTAAAAAAAAAATAAAACTTGACTCGCTACTCCCTGGCCTAAACACCCAGGTGGGAGAGAAAAAAATCGCTCTCTTCGCTGACGACATAATATTTCTCACTAACCTGACTAAATCAATTCCGCACCTAGTTACCATTTCATACTATAAAAATAATATTAGCAAAATCCAAATACTTCCCATACAACTAGATCCACATACAGTGGGCAGTTTAAAAGTGAACTATCCCTTTGATTGGAAGACCTCTTCTATTTCATACCTGGGCATAAAATTAACTCAATCTAAAGCACTCACTATAAGGGAAAACCACGTAGCGGTTCTATTAAACATCTCCAAACAGATGGACGCATGGGATAGGTTAAATGTTTCTTGGATTGGCAAAGCAGTTCCATAAAAATGATGATTCTGCCTCACATACTGTATTTGTTTAGAACCCTCCCAATTGTCCTCCCAAACTCACTTCTCAGACGCTTTCAGAGTGCAATTAATGCCCACATATGGAAGAAAAAAAACCCAAGAGTAGCCTTTCATTCTCTTTGGCACCCACTCAAAAAAGGTAGAATCAGTGTCTCAAATGTTAAAAACTACTATAGAGTGACAGAACCAAACCAGTCTGGCTTCATTTAGACTCAGCATACGGGAGCATACAATCCCTTCCTAATGCCCTGTGGACATTCTCCACACCCACAAACCCTAATGTTCTCCCAGCCACAAACTTTTTGACCAAATCCTGGGCATCCTGGAGCACGTCGCTGTGGTCCAAAGAGGAGCAGCTTTACCTTGCACCTTTCTCAGCCCTCTCACTCATATCGCCACACCTTGCCACACAACGTTGGACAGCTCTTGGAGCTAGTCATGTATACTTACTGTTCAACAAAGGCGGCATCCATCCTTTCCTGGAATTGCAAACAACCTATAAGATACCACACCCGAGACATTTTCCTATATTTAAGAATAAAACACATATTACAGACTAAATCGATAAACTACATCGCACCCCTTGCCCTCAGTAAGTTGGGACAAACATGGATTCAAGCAAATAAATTACACCCTCCCTCCAAGTAGTTATAAAAGGCACACCTAAATTGCCCTATATGTCCATTTGGGAAAATAATTTGGGGATAACACCCACTCTAACAGAATGGGAAACGGCCATCAACTACACTAAACGTCCTCAAACTGTGTCACTCTCTGGGAAGCTTACTTCAAGATTTTAATGAGATGGTACATGGTACCTAGCAGACTTAAAGGACCACTATAGTGCCAGGAAAACATACTCGTTTTCCTGGCACTATAGTGCCCTGAGGGTGCCCCCACCCTCAGGGACCCCCTCCCGCCAGGCTGGATGGCAAGGAAAGGGGTTAAACTTACCTTTTCTCCAGCGCCGAGCGGGGAGCTCTCCGCCTCCGATCCTGCTCCTCTCCTCCCTTTCGGCTGAATGCACACGCACAGCAAGAGCTGAGCGCGCATTCAGCCGGTCTCATAGGAAAGCATTTACAATGCTTTCCTATGGACGCTTGCGTGTTCTCACTGTGATTTTCACAGTGAGAATCATGCAAGTGCCTCTAGCGGCTGTCAATGAGACAGCAACTAGAGGCTTTGAGGGCTGGATTAACCCATTTATAAACATAGCAGTTTCTCTGAAACTGCTATGTTTAGAAAAAAAGGGTTAATCCTAGAGGGACCTGGCACCCAGACCACTTCATTAAGCTGAAGTGGTCTGGGTGCATAGAGTGGTCCTTTAATAAAATATACTCTGCAACATCCCCCCTATGCTGGAGATGCAATAAGGAGAAAGGATCCATGGAGCACATATTTTGGGACTGTACAAACTTACAAACGTTTTGGTGTACCATACAAAAATCCATACGCAGGTTAAGCGGCCTCAAAATCCCACTTACACCAGACAGATACATTCTTCACCTCATACCTAATTTGGGTGACATCCCCTCTAGGAATGCAATACTTAATATTCTTCTAGCGGCAAAAATAAGCATTGCCAGACACTGGAAGAGTGACGTCTGTCCTACCCTCTCGGAGGTACTTCATAGGGCCAACTCCACATACTACCACGAAAAAGAATGTTCAAAAAGAGGCAACATGTCCAAATTCTTAGACAAATGGAACAATTGGGAACCTTTTATACAATCAACCTTACATAATGTCAGTTAAGCCACCAGAGACCGAACAAGTCTAACGTATCCACGTACGTTTTATGTGTATAGAATTATTTGTCACTCTGTATGGTCATTTTATGCATGTTCTCTTTTCATATGTTCAAAGCCAATAAAAAATATACATTGAAAAAGAAAGACTAGATGGGCCGAATGGTTCTTATCTGCCGTCACATTCTATGTTTCTATGTTTCTATGTAATAGGGAACACATGGGATGGGCGGCAGCATTGTAACAAAGCTGTGTGATGCAAAAGTGAATACAAATACCAAACAAGTCCTGCGCTCAAACTCCAACTACTCTTGGGAGGCAGCAAAGACCATAGTACACATCAGCCCAAATACAAACAGTAAAAAACAAATAAAAAAATGTACCTGTGCTCTTTCCCAAATCCCTATGTATATTAAGTGAATGGTTAGTGTAGGACCCACCTAAGAGGTTTGCCTTGATGTAGCAGGTGGACATTTCCCTCTAATGGACATTGGAGTAACTAAATAACCTCCATTTGTTTAAATATACATAGAGATTTGGGAAAGAGCGCAGGAAATTTTTTCTTTAGTTTTTACTGTATTTATTGGGGCTGATGTGTACAATGGTTGCTGCTGCCGTCACAGTCTATGTTTCTATGTTTAAAAGAAAAAAAAGTAACTGTTTTACTTTAAATGTAGTCATTTTCACCCCAGGTTAATCATAACTAGACTGCCATGATCAACGCTTGAAATATTTTCTTTAAAACTAGCTTGTCCAACTTAATTAGCTCCAGATACCCACACACGCATAATGTAGCTTGGCAAATCCACAGGAACATTTGATTTAGGAGAATTTTTACCAATTTGTCAATAGTACATTCACAGCATTAGAAATAATGATGAACCCTGCAGTTGATATGCCAGAAGGTCTGTACAGATAATATAAAAAATATTATGACGGATATTTTTTTTATCTGAGAATTAGCTTTATTTTATTTATTGTTATTTATAATGTATCATCACAGTGCACAGCCCTGAACAATGTAGTAGCAAAACTAAGTTTATACAAATACAAAAAAACACTTTTTTTCTTTTAAACATAGAAACATAGACTGTGACAGCAGCAGCGACCATTGTACACATCAGCCCCAATACATACAGTAAAAACCAAAGAAAAAAAGTTACATGCGCTCTTTCCCAAATCCCTATGTCGTGCATACAATACTCCATGAGCACTTCCCTCTTTCTACTGCTAATACCTCTCCCTATACATCCAAGCATTCTGCTAGCATTTCCTGCTGCTCTATTACATTGTCTGCCTACCTTTAAGTCATCAGAAATAATCACGCCTAAATCCCTTTCCTCAGATGTTGAGATGAGGACTCTATCAAATATTCTGTACTCTGCCCTTGGGTTTTTACGTCCAAGATGCATTATCTTGCACTTATCCACATTAAATGTCAGTTGCCACAGCTCTGACCATTTTTCTAGTTTACCTAAACCATTTGCCATTTGGCTTATCCCTCCTGGAACATCAAACCTGTTACATATCGTAGTATCATCAGCAAAAAGACATACCTTACCATCAAGACCTTCTGCAATATCACTAATAAAAATATTAAAGAGAATGAGTCCAAGTACAGATCCCTAAGGTACCCCACTTGTGACAAGCCCATGCTTTGAATATACTCCACTGACTACAACCTTCTGTTGCTTGTCGCTCAGCCACTGCCTTACCCGTTCAACAATATGCCACTGCCTTAAAGATTGCAGTTTATTGATAAGCCTTCTATGTGCAACAGTGTCAAAAGCCTTATTGAAATCTAGGTAAGCAATGTCTAATGTACCATCCTGATCTATTATTTTATT
The DNA here is from genome assembly GCA_933207985.1 of Pelobates cultripes. NCBI lineage: Eukaryota > Metazoa > Chordata > Amphibia > Anura > Pelobatidae > Pelobates > Pelobates cultripes. The sequence continues at coordinate 263,448,917 of OW240917.1, forward strand.
TACCCAATCAAAAAAATTGATAAGATTAGTTTGGCATCATCTTCCTGAAGTAAAACCATGTTGTGTCTGATCTTGAAAACCATGTGATTTTAAATGTTCAACAATCCTATCCTTTAACATGGTTTCCATTATTAAGGGTTGTGACAGATCTCTCTGTCTTTGGATTACTTTGATTTAACCTTGGTTCTTCTGTTTGATCGGTTATTGCCCTGTCCTTCCAGTCCCTATGTTTAATTGGCTTTTCCCGAAAGAACAACCGAATGGCGGGCCACCCAGCAGGGAAGTGTGCTGCTTGCTAACCTCATTAGAACGTGTGGTTAACCGCAGACACTTTCTATTGTCGAATGGTCGGCTGGGTGGTCATCGTTCGTAAGAACGAACACATGGCGGTGGTCATCTTGGAAATGCGAACGCACAGCGGTGTTCGTCGATAATTCTATGGAATGAAAAATGGACACTATTTTCATATGAACACCGGTGAAGCCGCCGACCTTCCTTCATCTTGTTCATCCGTTCATATGAACGCCGTGCCGTTCGGTACATTACTATGCAAACAGAGCAAACCCAGATAGTTATCCCATGGAGCCCATTCGTATGATGAAAAGACTATGTGAAAGACTTTAGCTCCTTGGCAATTGAACTGTGTGTATAGGATCTGAGCGCTGTTCGGTGATATTGTGTGCTCAGATATAAGCTATCTGGGGATACATTGAATGTGGGGATTCTGTTCGGTAGTTTTGGAATTATGTATTTTTATGCCTTTTTATTATCCTGGTAAAATGGTGGTTATGCTCTATCCTCTGAGATAATTAAGTTACTTCTAGCACTTAACCCAATTATCTCCAGAATAGATTTTACATCCTGCAGTGAAACACCAACCACCCTCAGGTACTGACTGAAGCTTGGAAGATACTCCACATTATGTATTCCCGGCTTGCTAACATATTCTCATGTGTTCCTATAAATTTGTTACCAGTTATACCTGTAGTTGCCACTGTAATTTTCTGTGCATGCAGTTTGTACTATAGTCATTTAATGTTTCTGACCAATATTTCATGTAAACAGTTATTAATATTTTGGGTGATAGACTTTGTTTGCTAAACTTTTTCAATAGTATATAACACATGGCTACTTTACCCCCGTCCCCTCCCCCTCTCTCACTCTCCATTTCTCCTCCCCAGTTGTAAATACCTTCATATGACTGTTCTATCACATTCTTTGTTTCTTCAGGCCTCACTTCACACTCAACTCAGTGAAAGACTGCATTTTGTCCCTCCGACTTCCCACCCACTTCCCACATCCTCCAGCTGTTTGAGATTCTCACTCAATTACCTCTTCATTCCTTTTGTATTTTACCAATAGCTGCTTCTCTGTTAACTCTTTCAGCCATCACTTCCAAAGTTCCCCTGCTACCTCTTGTCTCAAATCCCCATGGTATCCTTTAGATTGTAAGCTCACAGGCCATCTAGCCAAGCACTTTGTATAAAAGAGCTCCAATTGCTAGATATCAGCTTACGGGCAGGGCTCTCTCTACCTCTTGTATTTGTCTGTGTATATTGTACGTTTCTCCACTAATTGTACAGCGCTGCGGAATCTGTTGGCGCTTTATAAATAGCAGTAATAAATAAATAAATAGAGAGGAGGGTCCTATAGTGCTCAGGTGCGAGTGTTTATACCTGTACTGTTGTGATTGGTTATTGCAAGAATTTGTCACAGTCTTCCTCCAGGTCCCTTATGGGAGTGTCCCTGGGTGGAAGACCTGCATAAAAGCCGAGCATGTAGCCCACACTTGCTGTTCGGCAATTAGGTGTGTTCGGTAGCTGATCCTGGGAAGGGAATATCTTTGGTGGCTTTAACCGCGTTTGTACCTGGGGTGCTGTTACAAGTGTTATTAAGGGTTAATAAGCATGTAGGGGTGTATATAAAAAACTACCCCACTCTGTCTCATTAGAGATATCTTTGCCAGAAGCTAAAGGAAGCAAGGTGAATGGTTAGTGTAGGACTCACCTAAGACGTTTGCCTTGACGTGGCAGGTGGGCATTCCCTCTAATAGTCATTGGAGTAACTAAATAACCTCCATTTGTTTAAATATACATAGGGATTTGGGAAGGAGCGCAAATTAAGTTTAACTTACAGGAACTTAATATTGGTTTATTGATCGACCCTCTCACCCAAGAAAATTGCACATGAAGCCCATTAAAACTATATGTCAACTGAGGTGTAGCTCGGTGCTCAAACCGCATGGACATGACTCTGCAGAGCTCCTGGGATTTGAGTTTCCAGGGTAGCAAAATAACTGAATAACAAAGTGTTTTCTCAGTGCTGACATTGCCCAAAAACATACATCTAAAGGTAGATTTCACCTCTTTTCTTCTATCTAAGGCCTCCGCACTGAAAGGATGAGAAGGCTTCCCAAGATAGTAGTGAGGTGAACTCTAATAAGGGTTTGCTCACTCCCCCAACTTCCCCTGACCCACTACCTGACAATGGTCCACTGACAGCAGAGCATATGTGGGGTATAATGGCAGACTTTTCTACTATCTCAGGCCAACTCCAGACCCTTGCATCCAATCTCCACAAGGAATTGCAGATAGGCCAGAAGATATCTCATGTTGAAACTAAAATGGGCGAATTTGCTGGAGCACAAAATAGCTGATAAGCTGCAAGAGATGGAAGAGTTGCTGGAACTCTGAAAATCTTTAAATCACGGATTTGGAGGACAGGTCCCGGAGAGACAACTTCCCTATCTGGGGCATACCCAAGTCAGTGCTAAACTCTGATGTACAGAATTACCTCCTGGACCTTTATCAGATGCTGAAGTAGTGAAGCTCCAGTCCTGACAATGACTTTTCCTTCGCTGCATCCGTGAAGACAGGAACTCTGGAATAAGGTGCTGTAAAGTAAATAGCTCTACCCCATCCCTTAACTGAACTACACACAGTTCTGGCAGAACCAACTGGTTTTATTCAGCACAAACTCAGCCTTTTTTTTTCTTTTAATAACTCTTTATTGACAAAAAGCATACAAGTAATAAGTTCACATTTTGAGACAGTTGGTTTGCAAGCATAAGGTAGACATGAGATCTGGGGTAAGCAGATACTGGTTAGCCATTGGGATACAATATGTTGATATCTTCACATTACCATCTATTATAAACCATGCCAATCCAACGCATCCCTATCCATGCTTTGTCGTTCGCACTGGGTCTGGGATGTGTAATGGCAAAATCTTGCATTTACTCAAGTTTGCTTGGAATTTAGAGACCTTGCTATAAGTGGACATTTCATGGAGTATATGGGGTAGGGATTGGATGGGGTCTGTAACTGTAAAAAGCATGGCGTCCGCGAAGGCTGATGCTTTGTGTTCGACCCCCCAGTTGAACACCAGGGGGGTCTCTGTGTCTTGTGGCTGCCCTTTTTATATGTGTTTACCACGAGCTCCTGGAGGAGCCTGCTTGCCAGCCTCCTGCCCTGTGACTATGGCCCCTGTGATAAACCTTGCTTACAGACACTGTTTGTGAAGCAACACTTCGAACTCCCAAAGTGGTTCGAAGCGGTTCAAAGCGGGTCGAAGCGGTCGGCTGGCATTCAAACACGTGACTGCTGCCATCTTAAGTCACAAGCACAATGAGCGGTGTTTGGTCGTCGAGTGCATGGAACTCAAATCGGACATTCTACGGCGCAAACACCGCTAAATACATACCTTCCACTGATGTTCGGCTATTCGAATGGGAATCGAATGGCGTTCGGTATGAATCAACTCCCGAAAGAGAGACATAAACTGAGCCTACTCCTGAACCTATACGTTTGGTATTTTATATTCTACTTCAAATCCCCAAAGTAGACTGACCACAAAGCCTGATTTCCTGGAACTCTTTTGTGTGCGGTCAGTTAAAATAAGACCTCCATGAAAATCCCGAACCCTGCAACGATCTGGGTAATTTTTGGATATGTTATTCACCAAGATCGGGGCTTTTAAAGGGTTTCCATGAGTTCTAGGGGTACTCTGGGGGTTTATAAAATATGTGTTTTTCTCCCTGGAGATAATTGAGTTAATACAGTATCTGACTCAATTATCTCACAGGCAAAGGAGAGGTATTGTATGTTTTGTATATGGGAGTGTCATGCATTTAAACATTGTTGTTATTGGTCTGTGACTTTATACCATAGTTCCCAACAAGGTCCATGTGGGAGTATCCCTTGCTTGGGGACTTGCATAAAAGGCCAGTTGTGGTTACCATTAAAGTGAGATTCGTTTTACCCTTCATGAAGTCTAGGCTCATGTTTGACGGATTGGAGAACTATATTTACTCTAGGGATTGCTATATCACAATACTCCCCTGGGTATAATCACTAGCACTTATAAGAGCTGTTCCTGCTATACTCGCTGGAGTAACAGAGGTTCACCCACTGGAAGCTGGATCCTGGTATTGGTTGAGTGGAGGACAGTGAGATCCCCAACCAAGCTGCGGCAGTTTGTGGGGTTTACAGTGCTGATGGTATCTGCTGGAGTGCTGGAAGTACTCGGTGAGCACTAGGGAGTAGCAACTGACGGAGGTACCCGTTCAGGGTGCCAGGCAGTCCTTCACAGTCTCTTACTTCTTGGAGGAAAGGTTCAAGAACTAAAACAAAAGGAAGCCATCGGGACCTGGGCTTTTCCAAAGGGTAGTGAGTTTATTGCCACTTCTAGTTTGTCTTTAGAAATGGAAAGTTCCAGGGAATGTTGGATATTGGGTGGTATTGTTGATTTGATCCTTCGGGTAAGAAAGTCTCTTCTGTCAGTGGTCTGTGGTGGAGTCTCTCTAAGGTTGTAAATCTTATGATAGAATTTATGGAAGGCCTCTGTGACTTTAGAGGTTGTTATTGAGGGTAAGAACGTAGTTTGTCTTAGTTTTTTTAACGCCTGGACTAATAGGCGTCCACTTTTACCTCATGTGCATTATACAGGCTGATGGTTAGAATGAATTTCCTCTTAATTTGTACTCCATTTAGGATACCCAGCACCAATTTCTTGTCTGTGAGCAGGTTGTATGTGGATAGGTTTAGATCAGTTTTGTGTTTATTTTCAAGTGTTCTGATATCAGCTAAAAGAGATTTGGTCTTTTCTTCCCCTTTACATTTGGGGGCTGATGCTAATTGTATAATTTTGCCCCTAATCACGCATTTGTGCAACTCCCAGATTAAAGGATAGGCTGAAGCGGGGTTGGTATTTTGTGTAAAGTATTGATATAGGGATTCCTAATCATTCAGAAGGGTGTCATTCAATTTCCATTGGGCCCTAGTGGGGTGAAGGGAGGGGATTTGAACAGCCAGAGACAGGGGCGCATGGTCCGACCAGGTGATCGGATCATAGGAGCAGTGAGTTATTAGATTGAGGAAGCGGTGGGGCAGGAAAAACATATCTATTCTTGTGTACAAACCAGATGAGTGCGAGTAGAACGAGTAGTCTCTGGTCAAAGGGTGAGCTGTCAGCCAACAATCGAATAGTTGGGCTTTGTCTAAAAGAATACAGAAAGAGAAGTCTGTCCCTAGATAGAGATAAGACATAAATGTTTATTGATAATATATTAAAAGAAAATAGAAAACACATGTGATAATAATAAAGTAAACCTAGGTCTAAATAATGATAGGGGAGAGGAAAAACATAACAACAGACACACTCTGGGTAAAGATTAACTCAAGGGTGAGGGTACCCAATCGGGCACCTATCCCTCAAGTTTTTAGTATCTTGTTTGACAATTGGATTTGGGTAATTAGGGTCTCCTATCGGACTTTTGGTTCTTTCTTAGAGGCAATTAGTTAAACAGTTTTGTGTCTTAAGATAGGTGCCCTCGAAGGCACAGACAGCCTTATCTCTTCTCTAGAACTTCCTCGTTGCCCCTTTGAGGCAGCCAGTTAGACATATGTCATTAGATAGGGGCCCTCGAAGGCACAGACAGTCTCACCTCCTCTCAAGAACCTCCCGATTGCTGATATAGTTGTCAGCCATCATCTTATCAGCTTAGTCTATCGGGTTACCTAGTCTCATGTGTCTATATAGGGGCCCTTGAAGGCACAAACATTTTTCTCTCCTTAAAGACTCTCCTGCTGTTACCGCCAGAATCCGTTAATACTACACTAATATACCAGCATGTCTAGGATATCTTTTGTTTATACTTACCTGATCCTGCCGTCATAATTATTCTCTGGCTTTTCTATCTGGGTAAATCATTTCTTTTACCTTTACATCTGAAGCTACAAAGCTAATTATACATATTTTTGAGATGTATCACCACACTGGTATTATCGGCCACTTGTAGTTTTGTAACACAGTGTCATATGGTACATAAGATCCATGTGAGATACATTTTATTGCCTATATTATATTACCTGTATCAACGGTTAGGCTACAGAGTTTCTTTCTTGGTTTTGACTCTCTGTAATATTTGTATCTTTAGCACTATTAAAACTCGATTAGGGTAACCTCTACTTCTCTTTCTGTATTCAATTATCTAACTAAGGGTTACCCCCTCACCTGTCCTTACTCTACTATATCTAGATGATCATTTGGCTTCATCTTTATTAGTTACTTTGTCTAAAAGAGTTTGTATTAGTTTGCACGTGGAAGTCTGGTACATGCGTGAGGTGGACATAGAGTCCAGGGTGCTATCCAATGACTTGTTGAAGACTCCTCCCATAAGAAGGAGGCTGTCTGTAAAGTATTCTAAGGTGTTTAGTATTGTGCGTAAGGAGTGACATTGTTTCCTGTTAGGGAGATAGATATTTGCGTGTGTTGCCTACTAGCCCCTTTACAAACAGGTACCTGCCATTATTGTCAGCTTTGTGGTCTTTGTAAGTAAATGGTTTGTTAGCTCCCATGAGGATTGCCACTCCCTGGGATTTTGATATAGTGTAGTTGCTGAAGTACCCTATGGGGTAATGGGTCTCTTTGATAAAGACCACCTCCGCTTTGAGGCGGTGAGCTTCTATCAATGCCATTCATCTTTTTTCAGGGGTATTTAGGCCCCTGGTAAGAAGACTATTCATTCAGCCATGTGTGCGGTCTCGTTGGAATTTAGTGTGTCTAAGCCCGGACCACGAGACGGAAGGTTCCTGGAATTTTTGGATTGTAGAGAGAGCAATGCAAAAACAATTCAGTAATGATAGATACAAATATACAAATATACAAATATACAACAATAACTATATGCAGACAGCACTTATCTGAATACTTTCAGTAACATGGCGTGACTTACAAGTCTGATAAAAAAGGCGCTGCTTTCGATCCCTGACATTAACCTGAGTCTACAGGGAACAGACTATTATGTTTCAACACCATTGAGAATTGTAAAGGGTTCAATTTGGCCAATGTTTTTAGGTCTTTTTTATAATAATTGGCTTGCGATTGAAATGTGTATGTGTGTAGGATGGATAGTTATGGAAGTGGAAATGTGATTGTCCACTTTGCCTATGAGGCTGTTAGTTCAAATGTGTTTTGAGTAGTTTGGCATTTGTGTGGGCTATCAGGTGTAAATCCTTGAAAGTTGGATAACAGAGGTTGGGTCAGTATGGTCCTTCTTGGGTTTAGATATTCTAGACTGAAGTAACTGGGAGTAGAGGAGGGGTATGAGGTTACTTGAGAGAGATACAGGATTCCCTCCAGAGAGAGGGTTGTTGGAGAGGTAGGAGTTGTGCGGGTGCGAAAACTGCTGCTGTTTATGAAGTCTGTATGAGTTTTTGGGGAGTATGTATTGGTTATTAAAGTGTCTGCTGAACCTGAAAGAGCTAATCAGGGGTGTGGTGTGATCCACTTGATGTTGAGTGATGGTTGAGTGATATTTATACGTTGCATCAATATACAACCTGAGTCTGTCACTCTTGTAACCGGAAAAGAGGTCATAGCTTAGTCCCTGTTTGCATTCTTCTGAGTTCAACTGTTTGGTTGGAGTAAAGGAATGTGTGAAAATTCCCCTTGTTAGTCGATCTGAGGGATTCAGGGTCTTCTGGGAGGTCTCCTTTGATTTTGCTGTTCTCCTTGTAATGTGTTGAATTGTGTTAATCCCTTACATTCAAGTGGTGCGTTAGAGAGTCCATAAGGGCTTGGGCAAGTCCAGTATTGGGAAAGGTTAAAAAGAGGAGGGTAGAGGATCCTGTGGGTCCGTGGAGTGTCCGGAGTATGACACATGTGTCCAGCCAGCTCTTGGGAGCATGTTCACATGTTGGGTATTCTTTGCATGAATTAGCAGTTGTGACGGACTGCCTGGAACCCTGACTGGGTGCCTTCACCAATCGCTGCTTCCTAGCTGTCGCCGAGTACCATGAGCACAGCACTGGGTGCACTGTAGCCCCTTACCGCTGCAGCTTGGCTGGGGTCTCACCATCCCTTCTCACCCTGGACCAAACTCCTGGATCCAGATCCCAGTGAGAAGACATCTCCTCCAAGAGTGCCTAGCAGGTATAGCAGTGTAGCTTTTACAAGAGCTAGTGATTATAGCAATCCAAAGAATAATCCCAAAAGCAGGGATTATAGCTGGTATAGCTTTCCACTTTCGAGCACACGATGAGGCTCTGTGTTGAGGGTAAACTGGAACTCATTTATTGGCAGCCACAACTGGCCCTAAATGCAGGTCCCTGTGCAAGGGGCACTCCCACCTGGACCTAAAAGTAGACTATAGTAAAAACATACACACAATTACATTGGCTCTTAGGTCCAGGACACTCCCAAACAAAATAGGTTAATCCCTCCCATGTGCCTGAGATATAATTGAGTCAGGAACTTGTGACAAACTGCCATTTGCCACTGGCTTTCTATGTGCCAAACTGCTCTGTTCCCCTGGCTTATGGAGAAGCCTACTTGCCAGCCTTCTGCCTTGTGACTATGGTCCTGGGGTGTATGGCCCTTTAAAACTATTATTTGGGCTTATGGACTTTCATTGGACTGGTGCTGGCCCTTTAAGCACATTATTGGGAATTGAAATAATGCCCCTTTAAATCTGTGTCCCCAGACTGTGAAAATAACGTGTACATGGCTTTTTCCCATATGGTTCGGTAAATTGGGCTCACTGAACCAATTACTACACAGGCGGACCACACAGAAGTGGAAGTGTGCAACTAATTTACCTCGCAGGCTGGCGGATAACCGCAGGTTAATTGCCAACCTCTGGGTTGCCTCCATTCGTAAAGTCGAACACGTGGCGGCGGCCATCTTTATTTAGTCGAACGCGGTCAGCGGTGTGTGCCGTCAAATTCATGGAACAGAAATCGGCTACATAAAGGCACGAACACCGCTGACCCTTACCTTCTCTGGAACTTCGACACTTCTAATGAAAATCGAAGTGCGTTCGACAATTCGAAGACACTGCTATACTAAGCTATTTTCACGAACGGTGCCCCGTTTGTGCTTTCGAATGGGACTTATTTATTTTTCTGCATAAAAGGGAATTCCACCTAACTTTTTAACCACTTAACCGATTCCCGTGAATTTTGGATATGTTTGTCCCCAAGTTATGCTGGTTGTTTATTCATATTGTATGTAAACTCATAAAGTTATAAAAATTGCATAAAAGTATGTTTTTTAGCTTGGAGGTAATTGAGTTGATACAGTAATTAACTCAATTATCTCCGAAGCAGAGGGGAGGATTTTTACTGTAATCAGTGGGTGTGATTATCCATGTGCCTGTACCTGATTGGTTACTAAGTTTACATTTCTAGTGCCCCACAAGGTCCACGTGGGTGGTAACCTTGCTGGGAAAATTGTATATAAGCAGGAATAAATGCTCATTGGAGTCAGTTCTTCTTCGCCCTCAATCTAGAGTTCTGTCTCTTATTCAAGGTAACCGGTTATATCACTACAAGGGATTTCTATGCTCTGCATGCGCCCTTGGCTTGTTCCTGCCTACCACTCTTGGAGGAGAAGTTCCCCCACTGTAGCCTGGAGCCTTGTTGTAGGTCCAGGGTTGGTAGGAGACGGCGAGACCCCAACCAAGCTAAGGCGGTTCGTGGGGTCTGCGGTGGTTGTGTTGTCTGGTGGAGCACTTGGAGACCTCTGGAAGCGCTAGGAGCATCCAGTAACGGAGGTACCCAGTCGGGGTGCCAAGCGGTCTGTTACAACTAGCTCACCTAGATGAAGATTGGATGCTGAGAATACCCCTCACTCACCGGGAGAATGACACCCTCCAGCGGTGGAAACCAAGTACGGGGTAGCCAGTTGGGGTGCCAGGCAGTCCATTACAACTAGCTCACCTGGATGAGGATTGGGTGCTGAGAATACCCCTCACTCACCGGGAGAAGGACACCCTCCAGCGGTGGAAACCCCTCTACTACCCGGGGTAACCGCTACAGAAATGTACTAAACTCAATTATTTCCAGGCACAGAAAACATAAATGTTTACAAAAACCCCCAAAATACCTTTAAACACACAAAACCCCCACAAAAGTTACATCGCCTGATAGCCCCGATCTGGGTGACCAACATATCCAAAAATCACCCAGATCGGTTTAGGGGTTTAGGAATTTCCTGGAAGTCATTGGTTTGACCGACCACACGCATGGTTCCATGCCCAAAACAGTTCCAGAGAATCAGGGCTTGCAGTCGGTTTAGTTCGGTAGTTTAAAAACTGAACAAACTACCGAAGATAGTCAGTGTTCTTAACCTGGAGCTTGTGCGCAGAATTTCATCTTTATGCGTGAAGTAGTGTAATTTGCATATAATGTCCCTGTGGCGGAACCAACCTCGCCACTGTGCACTGGAGAAGCCTGGTTGCTCGCCTGCTCCCTTTAGATTATGGCCCTGCAGTTCAGAGCTGTTATTCTCCCTGCTGAAAGGTTTATTTGTGCCTTTCTGCCAGGGTGTTCGGTAGATTCCATCTACCGAACAAACTACCGAACGATGGACCACCTGGGAGCTAGTGTGTGCCGTCAATTGACTGCCCAGAAGCTGCGGTTAACCGCAGCTTAATTGATGAACGCTGGGTGGCCTTTGTTCGTCTGCCGAACTCGTGGCAGCGCCCATTTTACCTCCCGAACGGCCAGCGGTGTTCAGCGCCCAAACTATGGAACTGAAAACGGACACTTATTGGCGGACACCACTGAGCCGCCAGCCTCCTTACCTTCCCATTCGGTAAGCAGAACCGAATGACTGTTCATTCGGTAGTTTCGCCGGATGCACAGCATCCCCCAGATAGCTAAGCCATGGAGCCTATTCGTGTAACGAAAGACTATGGGAAAGACTTTGGCTCCATGGCGATTGAACTGTATGTATGTGATCTGAGCGCCATTCGGTAGTAATGTGTGCTCAGATCTAAGCTATCTGGGGATATGTAGAATGTATATGTTTTAGGTAATAAATGTGGCTGTATGTAATTTTATGTATGTTACTGTATTGTTACTGCCATGTGGTTAATGGAGTTTTGCCTCTGTCCTGGGAGATAAGTGGATTACTTCCCAATTATCTCCAGGACAGAGAGGAGGGATTGTGATGTAATTGTGGGAGTGTTTAAAGGTGTATGTCTGTGATTGGCTAAGAGCCAATATGTTTCCCAGTTTCCCATTTGGTCCCCTAGGGGAGTGTCCACCAGGTGGAAGACCTGCATAAAAGCCGGGCAGTTAGCCCCAGTAAACCAGTTCCTGCTTCACCCTCAAAGTGAAGTGTCGTCTCATTATTGGGGGAGGATTTATTGTATGCTGTTCCAGTTTGACTGCTAGGAGTCTAAACCCATCCATATGGTTTTTGCCTATTCAGCTGTTTATAGCATTCATATGCTTGAGAGAAGGTATATGCTTCTTCGGTTCGGTGATTGTTGTGTCGGCCAGAGTGCTTGGAGTCCTCAGGAAACGCTAGGAGCATCCTTTAACGGAGGTACCCAGTCGGGGTGCCAGGTGATCCGTTACAGTCCCAGTGTGTTTCCACCGTGTTTCTGGGTTTGAGTGAACGGTGCATCTGCAGCCTTACCCAGAATTAGGTTAAATAACTCCAATAATACGGCTGGCAGATCTCCCCCCCCCCCGGCTTCAGGTAGGCCTCTGTCCAATGAACGTTGTAAGTGTGCTAGACTTGCAGCTTGGGACTCTACCTTGGAAGTCAACATTTGTACTTGTGTGTGAGTCAGATCTCTTTCCTCCTCTAAGTCTTGGACCCAGTGACCCCCGTGCTTGCATTAGGTCTCTAGGCCCCCTCCAGCCTAGTCTGAAAAATTGCCTCTAATTTTCCTAGCATGGTCACTAGGTCAGAGCGCCATGCTAAAGTCCTCATTCTCTGGTAAGCGCTCTGCATATTCCTTAAATAATGTTGTTAGGGAGTCTGATTTCCCCGAAGGTGTCTTCCCCGAGGTTGAGTGGACACTCTGGGTTCTTTTGGGGTTACCCATTTCTGTGTGTTACCTCTAAAATGATGGATTTACTGCCTGAATTGCCCGGAGTTAGTTTAGCATGCTTCCATCCAGGCCGGCAGTTGGCCATGTCACCCCAAACTCAGCCTTTTATGCACAGATCCCACAGCAGAGGGTCTCCATTCAAAACAATACAAAACCCCTCCCAGGCATGCCTGTGTCTGGGTGATAATTAAGTCAAAACTTAGTAACTCAATTATATCTCCATTACAGGAAACATACATGAAAAATACATAAAACACCCAAGTTGTCCAAATAGGCAAAAAGAGTTATAGGCGTTCGACTGCTGCCATGCATTTGGTTATATGAATGGCAGCACCCAGGGAAAGCACGAGTTAATGGCTTGTTTGTGGTTAACAGCTAGGGGTGGTCGGTGTTTGGGAGGGTATAAAAGGGGGACCACACATCATCCATTCGGGAAACGAACAAGGGGGTACAGACAACCAAACAGAAAGGGAATGAGTCTGCTACAGCTGACACATGACTAAATTGTTCTATTAATGCCACTCACAAGTAGAGAGCAGATAAGTCTGCTTTAAGCATTCAGCACATCAATGTCACAGTTCTCACTGTGATGAGCAGACGCAGTCTCCCCAGAAGTGCCCAACCTTGCCTTGTATCCAGCACTAGAGGGCTGGACTTCACCAGTGGCTCCTACCTGTCTATTCCACCTGAGGCAGATTGATCTGAGGGCAGTGTTAGTTCCTTGTAGCCTGTTTCCTAAGACTGACTTGGCTAGTGACCTTTTCTTCTTGGATTATTGCCTGTTCACTGCCTGCCCTGACTTTTGGAACCAGGTCTGACTACTCTTCTGGATTTGCCCTTATTATGTACACTGTATTAGAAACCGTGACATCCAGACTGCCAGACAAGGTTGCCCCAGAAGTGCCCAATGAGCGATTTGAACCTGCATACTTTGCAGTCCTGCCAGACAAGGTCACCCCAGAAGTGCCTAATGAGAGATTTGAACCTGGGTACTTCGCAGTCCTGGACCTGCTGTTTTGCCTCTGAGCCACCATATAGCTCTAGTAATTGCCTGAAGTATAATCTTGCCTTGTATCCAGCACTGGGGGTGGGACGTTATTCTGTGGCTGCTCCAACATTCTCAAGCACACCTGAAGCTGATGGCCTCATTAGACAGGTATAAGACATTGCCTCTCCCAGAAGGCAATGTCAGTTCATTGACTCTGGTTCTCGTATTGCTGTTTAGTGTTCCAGTGTTCTCCTGTTGATTCCTGATGTTGGCTTGTTACTCCATATATCCTGACTTCTGGCATCCTCTGACCTCGGCTCTCTTCTCGTTTATCCTAATTTCTGGCACCCTCTGACCTCTGGCTTACCCACGATGATTCTTCTGCTTTATCTGTACCTGTACTGTGACTTGGTTCTTACCTGACCACCTTGGCCTGTGTTGACTCCCAGCTAAGGTAAGCCATCACAGTATATCTGCAAGGGTGAGCAAAAACCTCTGCCTACCGGACTCCCAACTAAGGTAAGCCGTGACAATCAATATCATTATCAAGGATCAGAGTTGGAAACAAAGAAGAATCTGCTGGAGACAAGGACCTTCTGATAAAACCCTTAGCAAGATTCTCCTTTATGTATTCCTCCAATATCTGATGCTCCTTAGGTGAGAGAAACAGTACCTCCAAGTGGCATAGTTCCTGGCAGCAACTTTGTAGCACAGTCATAGAACCGGTGCGGAGATAACTTATCCGTTTTCTTTTTATCAATAACCTCTTTCAATTCATGGTAGATTTTAGGTACATCCATAGACAATGGAGAAAACATAGGAATTATAATGAGCCCTGATTTTGATGACACACCCCTTTATACAAGAAAGAACAGATTTAATGACCTCTCCTTTTTCCCAGTCTATGTGTGGCTTATATCTAGACAACCATGGAAAACCCAAGACTATAGGAAAGGAAGGAGATTAAATTGCTTGCAGAACAACGATTTCCTTATGAAGAACCCCAACCATCATATGGAAAGGGGGGTTCTTAAAGTGGTCTACCATCTATGGCCTCTACGGCCAAGGGTGCTACTCTTTTTCTGAGAGGGAGCGAATATTTATCGGCAATAGACTTATCGATAAAATTCTCAGCTGTTGATAAAGGCATGAGTGTAGACAACCTTTCTTGTAAGGTTGTGGGTCGTAGAAGTCTTTTTTTTCTGGTTTTATGAACATGGAGAACTCATTAAGAACACCCAAGGCCAATCCTCAATGGGACCTTAGATTCTGCAGTTTTCTTGCCTTTCCGGACGGGATAAGCGGAGATGTCCCCTCTTGCCACAATACATAGACAATCCCTCTCTCCTTCTATGTTGTCTCTCTGTTTCAGACAGTCTTGTCATACTCAATTGCATAGGTTCAGTGATAGCCAAGGCCATAGACTCTAAGGGAAAGATAGGAGCTTCTTCTGATAGCTAGTCTTCTACGTATCTGTCATTTTAAAAAAACAAAAACAACTAACTACTTCCCTAATACTATCCTTACCTTTTGTGTCACTTTACCCTACTCTCTCTAGCATGTAAGCTCATTGAGGAGGGCCATCAACCCCTCTGTTCCTGTGCGTCAAACTTGTCTGGTTACAATTACATGTTTGTTAGTCCACCCATTGTAAAGCTCTACAGAATTTGTTGGTGCTCTATAAAGATGATGATGATGATGATGATTATGATAATAATGTCTAAGTCTCTCAGTAATTTCACCAAGATAAGTAATGAGCTCTTTCAGTGTCTCTGGTAGGTCCTTAGTTGCTACCTCATCTAATAGGGTATCAGATAAACTGTTAAGGAACACATCCATAAACGCTTGGTTGTTCCAATGTATCTCTGCCACTAGGGAACAAAATTCCATGGCATAATCCATGAGAGAGTGGTTACCCTGTTTTTAATCTCAAGAGAGATCTGGCAGTGTTGGCTTTCCTACCCGGTGGATAAAAAGCTCTCCTGAAAGCTGTAGCGGAGCTCCCTGTACCCCAGCTGGGTACCTCTGCCAAGGATCACTTACTAGCTGGAACCAGGATAAACATCAGCGCTTCTGCCCCAGTCACCGTGGCAAAACTGGGGTCCTCCTGGAGCCTCTCCATCCTGGGACACTCAGTCCTGGGAGCTGTAGTCCCTGTTTTTAATGATCCAAACTCTGCCTTTTATGCACAGACCCCAGCAGGGGGTCTCCATTGCATTCCACACAAGTCCCTCCCAGGAATCTCTGGGTCTGGGAGATAATTGAGATAAAGAACGGTTAGTTAATTATCTCCCAGGAACAGAGAGCCAAACACAAACTGTACCCAAAAACATAATAAAAACATACAATAACTTTCGGAGGCTCCTGCGGCCACAAAACTGCCTGACTCTCAGGTAGTGTTTGCTCCCCTTTGTCTCAGGCACGTTCCCTTCAAAAAGTGCTCTCCTGGCAGGTCGCAAGTGGTTCAAAACTCCGGACCAAGTTGTCCGGGAACAGCAAGGTCCCCTCATGCCGAGAATAGTTCCATGCCATACCGCTGAGGTGACCGGGACCCACAAAGTCCTCATGATGAATTTTTTTCCATAGCGGTCGCGGCTAATTACCACTGAGTACTATTCATGGGTTTGTTCATGCGAACGGCTGCCAGGGAGCTAGCGTTCGGTTCCATTCAAATGAAGGTAAAGTGCCTAACGAAAGGCACAGAGAGGAAGCTGCTAATGGCGGCTGGGCAGGGTAACTCTCGAACGGGGTCTCTGAACTGGACCATAATGGTGGGCAGGAGGCGAGTAGTCATATACCAAAGGACCGTTGTTTTCCCAAAGGGGATTTGCCCAGGCAAGAGCTCAATCAGTAAGTAAGGTTATAAAGCCTAATTTTGCCTATCAGTGGGGTAAGCTCGAGGGCATAGCTCAAACAAAATGCTGACTTGGTTAAAAGTGGGATTATGTGGTGTGCGAGTTAGTGGGGGGGTGGTCTTACCTCAGTGCCACTTGGGATTCGGGCCAGCAAACAGCTTCCTGTCCTCCTGCTCCTGTTTGTCCTGGGCCTGTCAGTTTTACCAGCTTGAGGGATGGAGGTTGAGGCTATTTTGGCTTCCCTCAGAGCTGCTGCAGTACTGGATGGTGGCTGGCAACTCCATGAGCAATTTGCTCACCTCAACCCAGGTATGGCTGCCAGTGTGGGTCCCCCCCCCACGGCCTACCTTCTCAAGGGTCCACCGCTGCCCCTGGAGGCAACACTAGTACCGACTGGCGTTCTTGCCTCGGGCCCGGTTGAGGAGTAGGAGCCCGGGCCCTTGGCATCGCCAGGACCACGTGTCAGGTGTTCCAGACACATGGCCTACTATTACAGGACAGAGTGCGTGGCCTATGACTGCCGTGCGGGTGGCGTGGCCTACCCAACAGGCTCCAAAAGCACGGCCGGCATCCCCTACACAGCCAGCCCTGGCCTCTGGCGGTGAATCCTCTCCCCTACGCCTCCAGTTCTTGGTCTTCCAGGGGGCCCAGCTTGCCCCTGGATGGGCCCACTGGTCTCCTTTCTTCTCCCTCTGCCCCTTTCCCCATCCCTGCTTCTCTCGAGGTGGGTGTTTTGGACATGGCACGGCTTACATGTGCTGTTCTGGCCCCCTGGGCTTGCACCTGAAGCAGGAAATGAGGGAAAATATCTGGAAAGGGGAGTTTGTGGAAATATTTTCCCTACTACCATTGATGGAACCTCCTCCGGTGGTGGAAAAGGACTTTAAGGAGTCCAAAAAGGAAAGGGAAAAGTACCGCAATGGAAAAATTCAAGACATTTGGGAATTGGATTTGGGCGTTTTCTATTTTGGGGGAGAAGTCTCCTCAGCAGTGCTCTGCATTGTTCTGCTATCAGGACACTATATGGAACGCATGTCACACCTATGGGGTGCTGGGTTGGTGGCGGTATGACGAATAGTTTAGTCAGCAGCTGGCAGTGCGTCCTTCGCTGTCCTGGGATCAGATGGATACAGGCCTCTGGCTCTCGATTATGACCCATCCAGACCCCCAGCAGGGAGATTTTTCATCCTTTCTTGGGGGGGCAGTGGGGGAACATCCTTCTCCTCATCGGCCCCCAACCAGAGGCCGGGCTATTGTTGGAAGTTCAATGACAGTCACTGTAAATGGGGGTCCTCGTGCCGGTTTAGGCACGAGTGCTCCGGTTGCGGTGGCGCCCATCCCATCAACCGCTGTTTCAAGCGGGGCAAAACTAAAAAGGGGACATGGGGTCTAAGGGTGACGACTCTGGTGGTCGTAAACGAAATGTGCCTGTGGCTCGACCTTTATAGGGATCGTAAGGTGGCACGGATCTTATTGGAGGGGTTTGAGCAGGGTTTTTGGATCCCCTTCTCAAAGAACTCTCCCTGTCTCTTGGTTCGGAACCTTCAGTCTGTGTGGGAATTCCCTCAGGTGGTTCAGGAAAAGCTGAATAAGGAAGTCTCTTTGGGCCAGATAGCCAGCCCCTTTTCTACTCCCCCTATGTCTAATCTGCGGGTTTCTCCTTTAGGTGTGGTGCCTAAGAAGGACTGTTATGCATAGAAACTAATGTTAGTAAAATATCTATTTACTTAAAATGGCTGCTAGAGCAACCCTCTCCCATCCTGTGTTCATTAACTACTCAAAATGGCTGCACCCCTCCCATCGTGTAAAGAATGTCATGTACTAAGATGGCGTCTCCATACATAGAGCTGCACCTAGAATGCTCATGACATCACATCCTGGGGGAGGCACATTAGATAAGTCACTTAGCATTTACCAATTAAAACCGTATTCTCTCTGTTATCTTGCTTTCTGCATATGATGTATTTCTGCCTTTTATAAGGGGCTCTCCGCCCCCCTGATTAAACATTTCGAAGTCTTTCATCAACCTGAAACCTGTGTCTCAGTGTGATTTACTTCAGCATGCATGCATTCTATTTTAAACAATTTGGACAGGAGCAGATACTCAAGCAAACACTTGGTTTGATCTAAAACAGGACCACGGTAAAAAGCCTGATTTACCATTTGTCATACCCTCCTGGGGGTTCACTGAATGATGACATTTCGGCCAAACTCTGCCGGGTTTCCTACGCATCTTTCAATGCGGCGGTTCACATGGTGCGGGTTGCAGGCCCAGGGGCATTGCTGCCAAAGGCGGATGTGGAATCGGCTTTCCGGCTGCTTCCGGTGCACCCGGATTGTCATCATCTCCTGGGCTGTACCTTTGACGGCCAATTTTTTTGTGGATATGTGCCCCCCTATGGGTTGCTCTCTATCCTGTTTTTATTTTGAGTGCTTGAGCACTTTCCAGGAGTGGGTTGTGCGGAGGGAAGCGGGGGTCAACTCCCTCCTGCACTACCTGGGCAACTTGGCAGCTGCTTCAAAGTGTACTTGGAGATATTCTGGAGAGTTTTATTGATTCCTTAACTGTCTAAGAATTTTCTAAGATTTTTCTTTTTACTTTTACAGGTAAGAGTCATCTAGGAAAAGGTTTTAGATTAAACAAGGTTTGCTTTCCTGTTGATAATTGGTAAGGCATTTGAATTAATTAGTTAGGTGTTTGCTATTGTTTGCAAATAAGCACAGGCCCACTAAGGTGTTACATTCTTAGGGGGTGGTGCCTTTAGGAGTGTATATAGGGTTGTAGATATTAGCTTGGCAGCTGCTTCTAAGTGCTGCTACAAAGTGTATTTGGAGATATTCTGGCGATAAACTGAAGGTAGCCTGAGATACAAAGAAGGTTAAAAAAAAAGAAACAAAGTAAGATTTGTTTGATTTAACCCCTTAAGGACACATGACATGTGTGACGTGTCATGATTCCATTTTATTCCAGAAGATTGGTCCTTAAGGGGTTAAACTCCTCATCTCATTAAAATGGCAGACTTAGTTCTGTGTAATAGTTGTTGTGCAATTGTTTCACCTTCCACTTTTTGGAGATTTGGTTGTTGTCTAATCTGTAGACAGTTCTCTATATTGCAGCAGGAGATTGCATTTTTGAAATCTGAGATTTGTAAATTATCTGTTAAACAATCTCAGGCTGGAACTGTTGAAAATCCACTGCCGCAGAGATGTCCTAGGAATGGCAGATGGATTACTGTAGGATATGGCAGACTTAGAGATGTGGACAAAAGGCATACTGCACAGTCTGTGTCTTTACATAATCCATTTTCTGCACTTTCAGATTTTAGTGGTGTTACGGAGAAAGGCTCATTCAGCAAGTTTGTGGAACCACCATCCTCTATGCCTAAGGTGAGCAAGAGTACACCCCAGGACAAAAAGGATAAGGTGAGGCCTGATACAATCCCCCAACAACAATTGCTTTCTATCTTAAGAAGTGTAGAGTTGAAAATAGTGGCTTTGTGAGATGTTTTCCTTGAGCTACTGCTCACAGAGACAAGAGACGTATTTGTAATATTGTTAAGCGAGCAAAGCAGGAAGGGGAATTGGATGTACTTGTCCATCTTGGGACAAATGATCTGACTTGTAATGAGGTTTCAGAGGTAAAGGAAGATTTTGGTGTTTTTGCCAATGATATACGGCAGGTTGCTTCCACACTGTCATTCTCTGAAGTTATGCCTGTGCATAACACTCAGAATGACAGGCTGATGCGTATTAGGGACTTTAACTTGTGGCTTGGTGAATGGTTTCGGGAGCAAGGATTTGGCTTTCTCATGGTAACTCTATTTGGAATAGAAATGAACTGTACAAACAAGATGGTTTGCATCTTTCTCAAAAGGGAACAAATGTTCTCAGCGAGCAGTTCAGAGATTTTGCTAGGAAGTATTTAAACTAGGAGGGGAGGGGGGGGGACAAAAGGGTGATAAAACATCAATCCAATTGCCCCCCAAAACAAAAACAGAAAGTAACTGTAACGAGTGTTAAAAAATTATAAGCTTAGAGTCATGTCTACAAATGCTTGCAGTTTAGGTAATAAGATCCATGAACTTGTGGCAATAATGGCAACTGAAAATGTAGATTTAGTGGCTGTTACTGAGACATGGTATATTGAGAAAAATGAGTGGGATATAGCAATACCAGGGTACTCTTTATATAGAAAAGACAGAAGGCAAGAAAGGGTGAGGGGTGGTCCTGTATGTGAAGGATAGTATAAAATCTAGCCTAATAAAAGTTAGTGAGGCAAACATAGAGTCCGTTTGGGTTACTTTAGAATTTGGTAATCACCCAGTAACTCACGTAGGTTTATAGGCCCCCTGGACAAATAGAAGAGTTAGATAATCTACTAGTTGAGGAAATAGCTAAAATGACAATAAAGGGGGAAGTTATTATCCCGGGTGACTTTAATGTTCCTGATGTGAACTGGAAATCCAAAATAACTGCTTGTGCCATGTTCTAAACTCCCTACTGGGATTGACTCTAAAACAACTCATTGAGGAACCAAATCGTAAGGAGGCCATACTAGATATAGTGTTTACAAATGGAGATTTGGTATCAGATATTACTGTAGGTGAAAGTTTAGGATCCAGTGATCATCAGTCAGTGTGGTCTAATATAAGAACAGTGACAGTCACACCACACAAAAACAAAAATTTTAGACTTTAGAAAAACAGACTTTTCTAAAATTAGAATATGCTTATAAGGAGTCCTTGTCAGACTGGAGCAGTTTAAATGGAGTCCAGGAGAAATGGGATTATTTAAAAGTTGCACTGCTGAAGGCAACAGAAAAATTGCTTTAGGCTTGTCAGTAAAAGCAAAACAATTTAAGAAACCACTGTTGTACTCCGCAGATGTGGCCAAAATAGTAAAAAACTAAAAGTTAGAATTTAGCAATTATAAAAAAAACCTCAGAGTGAGGAAGACAGACAGGTCTATAAGATTAAGCAGAAGGAGGCTAAGAAAGTTATAAGAGCCTCCAAAGCGCACACACAGAAGAGAAAATAGCACAGTCAGCAAAAAAAAGGGGGATAAAACATTTTTTAGATACATAAATGAGAAAAGGAAAGTAAAACAAGGATTAGTTAGATTAAAAACAAAAGAAGGAAGGTATATAGAGGGTCTAGCTGACTGCCTCAATGAATATTTTTTTTCAGTATTTACAGATGAAAATGAAAGAAAGGGGCCTCAGTTAGGAAAAAGGACAAATGAGTCATTTGTTACATGTGAGTTTACAGAGGAAAGGTTCTATTTCATCTGTCAAAAGTAAAGACAAATAAGTTGATGGGGCCTGATGCGATACAGCCAAAGTTATTAAAAGAACTTAGTTTTGTACTAGCAAAACCATTAACTGAATTATTTAACCAATCAGTGTTAACATGAGTAGTCCCAAAAGATTGGAAATTAGCTAATGCTGTACCCATTCACAAGAAAGGTGGTAGGGAGGAGTCGGGCAACTATAGGCCAGTAAGCCTTTCTTCAGTAGTGGGGAAAGTGATGGAAACCATGTCAAAGGATAGGATTGTTGAACATCTAAAATCACATGGTTTTCAAGATGAGACACAACATGGATTTACTTCAGGGAGATCATGCCAAACTAATCTTACTGATTTTTTTGATTGGGTAACTAAAATAATAGATCCGGGTGGTGCAGTAGACATTGCTTACCTAGATTTCAGTAAGGCTTTTGACACTGTTCCACATAGAAGGCTCATCAACAAACTGCAATCTTTAAGTTTGGATTCCAATATTGTTGTATGGGTTAGGCAGTGGTTAAATGACAGGCAACAGAAGGTTGTAGTCAACAGAGTATATTCAAAGCAAGGTCTAGTTACCAGTGGGGTACCTCAGGGATCTGTACTTGTACCCATTCTCTTTAATATTTTTATTAGTGATATTGCAGAAGGTCTTGATGGTAAGGTATGTCTTTTTGCTGATGAGATACTAAGATATGTAACAGGGTTGATGTTCCAGGAGGGATAAGCCAAATGGCAAATTATTTAGGTAAACTAGAAAAATGGTCAGAGCTGTGGCAACTGACATTTAATGTGGATAAGTGCAAGATAATGCACCTTGGACGTAAAAACCCAAGGGCAGAGTACAGAATATTTTATAGAGTCCTAACCTCAGCATCTGATGAAAGGAATTTAGGAGTAATTATTTCAGATGACTTAAAGGTAGGCATACAATGTAATAGAAGAGTTGGAAATGCTAGCAGAATGCTTGGTTGTATAGGGAGAGGTATTAGCAGCAGAAAGAGAGAAGTGCTGATTCCATTGTACAGAACACTGGTGAGACCTCACTTGGAGTATCGTACGCAGTACTGGAGACCGTATCTACAGAAGGATATTGATACTTTAGAGTTCAGAGAATGGCTACTAAGCTGGTTCATGGATTGTAGAATAAAACTTATCAGGAAAGGTTAAAGTGTCTTAACATGTATAGCTTGGATGAAAGACGAGACAGGGGGATATGATAGTAAAGGAGGAGACTATATTTAAAAGAAGAAAAACTACCACAACAAGAGGACATAGTCTTAAATTAGAGGGGCAAAGGTTTAAAAATAATATCAGAAAGTATTACTTCACTGAGAGGTTAATGGATGCATGGAATAGCCTTCCAGCTGAAGTGGTAGAGGTTAACACAGTGAGGGAGTATAAGCATGCGTGGGATAGGCATAAGGCTATCCTAGACTTAAAATAAGGCCAGGGACTAATTAAAGTATTTCGAAATATTGGGCAGACTAGATGGGCCGAATGGTTCTTATCTGCCGTCACATGTTTCTACACACAGCATAGACCCTATGCACCCTACACACACTGCCCCCTCACGCAGACAGCCCCCTCACACACACACACACACACAGACTTGCCCCTTACACACACAGACTTTCCCCTCACACACACAGACTTGCCCCTCACACACACCCACACATACACACACACACATGCACACAGACTTGCCCCTCACACACACACACACACACACACAGATTTGCCACACACACACACACACACACACACACACTTGCCTGTCACACACACACACATGCACAGATTTGCCCCTCACACACACAATGACTAGCCCCCTCACGCACACTACATCCTTCACACACGCACTGCCTCTTCACACACACTGCACCTCTCACAAAACACACACACACTACACCCTTTACACACACCGTACCGTTCACACACAGCACCTCACAGACACACATAAAAAAAAAAAAATAGAAAAAAGGAGAAAAAAAATTGATACATTTAATACATATTTAAAAAAAAATAGCACTTGCGCTACAAAATTAATTACTTCAGCACTAGTGGGTGGTAAGGAAATTTTACCATCAACAAAGATACAAAAGTGGACGGTAGGTATTAAAAGGTTGACTACCCCTGCTCTAAAAGAGCACACCCCACTCCTAAAGCAGTTTAGCTTGTTGTATTGCTTTAGGTGTAACACGTGGTTTTGTCAGAGTCTATACAGATGTTTAAACTGCAATAAAATGGATAAATACTTGCAAAAACACAACATACAGGTATATCATTTCTAATTAGTGGGGTAATAGCTGCTTGATCCAAGGAGACATCTGACAGCTATTTTGGGCTCAAGAAGGAATTTTTTCCTAGTTTGTTGCAAAATTGGAAGCGCTTCAGACTGGGATTTTTGCCTTCTTTTGGATCAACACCAAAAGCATATGTGAGGAAGGCTGAACTTGATGGACTCGAGTCTCTTTTCAGCTATGTAACTATGTAAGTGTGTCCTTTTTTTATTTTAGAAAAAGAGTAGATGTCAATCGGAATTGGCATTTTTATGAATTCATCTGGTTACACACCCCTGACTGTCAATCAAGCAACCGGCCCTGTTACTTCCTGACAATTTAGCTCAGTGAAGATAAACTCACAAGGCAGCAATTGCCCAGAGCAACTGCCTTGTAAAAACTTCTCATTGAGCTGCTTTGGGAAGTCTGTGATTGGACAGCCACAGAAAGTTTGGGCGGGATTAGAAGGGGAGGGTTCGCAGAGGCTGCAGACAAAATATCTGTAGATTTCCAAGCTGTTTTAGATATACCCAATGTAAAAATGCATAATTAAACGGATGTATGTTTTCATTGGGATTATATCTACTAAACAATAATTTGTAATTTGGTTCTGTATTTGGGCAGTGGAGTGTCCCCTTAAGGAGTCATATTTCCAAATATGACTACAATATCATCCATATTTCAGTTTGTTTCCTCATGTACCACTTTTCGTTACCCCATGGAGGTGTTCCAAAAATCATTTGTAAGTGCATCATTAGACGTGCTTGTGGTATGATAAGGGCCATAGGGCCACTTAATTGGGCAGCACAATGATGCTTTTCATGTCACTGGCCTAGCCGCTTTTATACTGCCCATTGGGGCTTTATGGGAAGCTAATGTATCTACAGAACTTTAAGATTTGGCATTTGTATTTTTGAGTCAGTTCTCACTTGTGCATTCTGCTGGGCAGGTCTTGAAAAGGCTTCTAGCAAGTATGATAAATTCATGTACTCCTGGTGTAAAATCAATCAGTTAGCCACATCTGTGCATTCCTCTGCTCAACAGAGTGCAGAAATACAGCACCATTCGGTGTAGCGCTGTACAGTAAATAGCAAATGTAAAGCAAATTTAAAGCACTCCCTCCTTCCTTATACATATCAAGATTATCCTTGAAGTTGTGTGACTTTCATGAAAGGCTTATTCAAAAAATGTCACAACTGCAATGTTGTAATATTTTATCCATCCTAATACTAATGAAAATGTATGCTCCCACATTACTACAATAATGCTGTTTAACAGAGAACCAAAATCGTACAAAGCTCTGCCATCTTGTGACAGTATGGAATCAATGGAAAGGTGACAGGGAAACATACAGATGTAGTGAGAATTTATTTTTTTCCATTTTTCTTTTTTTATATAAACAATTTGCATTTTTTTTTTAAATAAAACACACAGACAG
Organism: Pelobates cultripes; assembly: GCA_933207985.1. NCBI lineage: Eukaryota > Metazoa > Chordata > Amphibia > Anura > Pelobatidae > Pelobates > Pelobates cultripes. The sequence continues at coordinate 263,474,114 of OW240917.1, forward strand.
AAACAAAATGTTTATCTTGCATCAACATGCTTCATTAACCTCTAGTGCTTTTTCATGTACGTACAAGACAGGTTTAATCAACAGACCCTGAATTGTAGATATGTAAAATTGAGGGGTTCATAGCCAAACTGGGTGAGGATGCTTTCCTGATCAGCTACTTTAGCCTTAAACTTGCCATTTATTTTTTAATTTGAGGTTAATAAGGAACACTGATTGTCTCAGCTCATCATAAGGTTGAATATTCGCTAAAAAGTGATAACAGAGGCAATACAGAAGCATTAAAAGCAATTCCACATCTAATTTGGCATAAACCTGCTGTTTAGTAATAACACCCTAAATAATATAAACTTACCATGGTAAAAACACAGCCCCCTCTTTATATAACAAACAAGGCACTACACACTAATATTTCTTTATTAATTATTCGGATTTAATTGGGTGGTTGTTGACAGTGTTGTATACAATATAGTTAAATGACGTGGAACACAGGAAGCAACATTCCAGTGAAATTAAAGTTAAGTAACAGGAGTAGGATTGAGAATATATCTGGTACAGTAAGATTCCGCCCATACTTGGCTAATGGACGTCATATTCTCAGAGATCAAAGGTCGAGAGGAGAGTGTTTTAATGCACAGTGCATGCGAGTGGTCAATGCCTCCTATTGCAATAATAAACTACAGCATTGTATGGAAAAGTACTAGAATTAATGGTGACCTTTAAATTAATGGTAGGCACTTTATTTTTCTACAGCTGTTTCCATGGACATAGAGAGAGTAGTTGCAGTTTTGAGTCAATAACATTTTAAAGGGTCATTATGAGTATCATAACAAGTTTTGCATTATTCTGCAGTTTATGACTCTGTCAATGCTCTATATACATCAGTAGGCATTTATACAGTGATACAAAATTAAGCCCTGCACACAAGCTCCCACTACTCCTGGGCGTCAGCAATGACTATAGTGCACATCAGCCCCTGTACATATAATAGAGACCAAAGAAAATCGTTTCTTCCGCACTATCACAAATCACTGTGACCATTTAAATAAATCAATGTTTTTTAGTATCACTCTAATAACGATTCAAGTGTAAACTCACCTACCACGTCAAGGCAAAACCTCTTAGGTGAGTCCAGAAGCATACCTACTTTACGTGGCAACTGCGGCAGAAAAGTATTCTTACCCCTCCCCCCAACTCCCTGAATCTGTATTTGACATTCATATACATTTCCGCATTTGTAAAATAGAAAGAAAGAATATACTGTGCCCAATCTTAGTGTGCACTTTTGTATTGTATTATTACTGTATTATTACTGTATTATTATACATTATTATGTATTATACTGTATTATTCCAACAGAGATGGGCATTTGTGTTCAGAGGCCCAGTCAGCACTGTGGTCGTGTAATAGCACGACGGGCCCCTTTAAAAATGGCAACCGCAAGTACTGCTGAGAGGAAATGAGGATTGGTCACTTCCTCTCATCTTACTTCGCACAGGAAAGAAGAGGCAGTTAAGAGGCAAGAGCCAGCTGCCAGACACAGCCATCCTCCTGCACCAAAAAAGTAAGAAAAAGGATGGTGGCTGAAAAATAAGCTGCATGTGTTTGTGTGTAAGCATGTATGTGTGTGTGTGTGTGTCAGTATGCATGTCTGTGTGTGTATCTGTATGTATGCATGTCTGTGTGTGTGTCTGTATGTAGTTCAGTATGTGCGTGTGCCTGTATGTATTCCGGTGTGTGTGTCAGTATGGATGTGTGTCTGTGTTTTAGTAAGTGTGTGCCTGTGTCCGAATTGTCTGTGTGTATCTCTGTGTCTCTGTGTGTGTGTGTATATCTGCTTGTCTTTTTGTGTCAGTGTATGTATTTGTGTGCCAGTGTGTGTGTCAGTGTGTATGTGTGTCTGTGTTTTAGTAAGTGTGTGCCTGTGTCGGAATTGTCTGTGTGTATCTCTGTGTCTCTGTGTGTGTGTGTGTGTGTGTATATCTGCTTGTCTTTTTGTGTCAGTGTATGTATTTGTGTGCCAGTGTGTATGTTTGTGTCTGTGTGTGTGTGTGTATGTATTCTGTGTTGATGTGTATGAGTATTTGTGTGTGTGTGTCAGTGTGGGAATATGTGTGTGTGTATATCTGTGTATAATCAGTGTCATTGTGTGTGTTTGTGTGTCTGCATGTGCTTTGGTGTGTCAATGTGCATCTTTGTGTGTTTGTGTGTGTGTGTATATATGTATAAATGTGTGTGGAAGTGTATACACTCCACACAAATGCACGCCTACATTCAAACACTAACATTCACCCACATATTCCATACAAAAACATGGTTGCAGTCAAACACAAATTGTGGATGTGTGTGTATATGTATATAGTTAATACAATGTTAAGCAAAAATCTGCACTGCAGTCAAGCCATAAGACTTGCTTTTCCCACAGAAATCACACATTTGTAGCGATGTTACTACTGCAAAGGATACTGGGTTGGCATATGCAAATTAGTTCAACAAAGAATCACATTTTTGCCTCATTCCATTTTAACCCCTTAGTGATCAGACTGCTTTTCAATGTTCTTACTGTTTGGGACCAGGGCTGTTTTTAAATTTTTGCGGTGTTTGTGTTTAGCTGTACTTTTCTTCCTACTCATTTACTGTACCCACACATATTATATACCGTTTTTCTCACCATTAAATGGTCTTTCTAAAGATACCATTATTTTCATCAAATAATATAAATTACTATAAAGAAAATGATAAAATATGATGAAAAAAAGTAAAAAAAAACAAACACTTTTTCTAACTTTGAACCCCAAAATCTGTTTGTGGTGACATTCTGTCATCAAACTAATATGGTGACCAGGGGTCATGTGACCCAGCTCATGTTTGCTTTTCTTACAGTGGGATAAGCTTTACCCTTTTGAAATGTTAATTGGTTACAAGTCAGGAAAGAGATAACCACTTCCCCTTTTTCTCCATTCCTCCCTGTTCCTTCTTGGCTGTGCTACTGAGCAGACCCTTAAGCAGACATGGCCTAATTTCTATTATGGAGAACTGTGAGTGGGATCTGGTGATTTTATAAGATGTAGTTGTTATTATTAGTTAGGTTGTTGTTGCTGTTGTTGTTGGTATAGTTAGTTAGACTGTGTGTCATTATTTGTATGTTGTTGTTGTTTTGTCTCTGAATAAATATTTGTTAAAGTAGACGGACCAGATTTTATATGTGTATGTGTACATAATAATTTATAGAGTTTGGTGATACACCACACTGTTACGCATCTATAACCGCCAATCCATGCTAAATAGTTTCTAAATTTTGTCCTGAGTTTAGAAATACCCAATGTTAACATGTTTTTAGCTTTTATTTTTATTTTTTGCAAGTTATAGTGCAATAAGTACAAGTAGCACTTTTCTATTTCCAAACCATTTTTTTCCAAATTACACGCAAGTTACATTGTAACACTGATATCTGTCAGGAATCCAAGAATAACCCTTCACATGTATATTTATATATATTTTTTTAAAAGAAGACAATCTAAGGTATTAAACTTGGGGGTATTTTGACTCTTTTCATGCAACCATTTTACCACCAATCTATGCCAAATTAAAAGGACACTATAGTCACCTGAACAACTACAGCTTAATCTATTTGTTCAGGTGAGATCTATAGCTCCCTGCAAGCAATCTAATGTAAACACTGTATTTTCTCAGACGGCCACCAGAGGACTTCCTATCATGCAGGGCCCTAAAAAGGCCTTGTACACGTCAGACGTATTAAGATACGTCTGACGTGTGCAGGAGAGAGAAGACACTGTGTGCGCGCCTTCTCTCTCCTGCCTGTCAGCAGAGGAGAGGGGGCGGGTAAAGACCGTGAGCTGAGCTGTCAGTCAGAAGTATTTCTGGGGGCTAAAATACCTTATTTGGAGGGTGCGCATTCCAGTTTTCCAACTTGGAATTTTCACAGCTGGTCATCATGCACCCATGTCCTATTTGGGACATTTTTAAAGCTGGCCAAAGTAATTTACCCCCATCAATGCATATATTTTTTTAAAGTAGACAACCCACAGTATTCAAAATGGGGTATGTCCATTCTCTTTTAGTAGCTACTTAATCACAAACCCTAGCCAAAATTAGCTATTATATTAGGTTTCTTGCATTTTTTACACATAAACTGCTATTTCAATGATGATATTATCAGTATAATACATTTTACCACTCTAAAACACGCATATTTGTGTAGAGTAATGTCTCACGAGTACAACTGATTGCCAGGAGTGTAAGCCGCTTGGCTGCTTTTCCTGTTTGTCTGCAAGCAGCTATTCGTGAGGTTCCAGTTCGGGAGTTTGGAGTGCTACTTTGTATGCAGTTCGGGAGTTTGGAGCATTCCCTTGTATGCAGTTCGGGAGCTGGTGTTCTGCAGTAGCTGTGCCTGTATCTCTGGAAGGGAAGCTCTTCTAAACGGTGGTTTAACCCTTTATGCCTGGGGTGCCGTTACAGTGTGCATTGATCTCTTTTCAGGTTCGCCTGATGCCTACCCAGTGTCGAAAGCCACAACAAAGGTCACAGCAAGTAAGCTTCTGATGGAACTGGTATGTAGATATGGAGTACCTGAAGTGATTGAAAGTGACAGAGGTAGCCATTTCACTGGGGAAATAATGCAAGAAATTATGAAAGCCTTAGGGATCAGTCAGGCCTTCCACACGCCCTATCACCCCCAGAGTAGTGGGAAAGTAGAAAGGGAAAATGGCACCTTAAAGAACAAGATTGCAAAAGCCATGCAAGACACAGTGAAGCCCTGGACTGAATGCCTTCCCCTAGCACTCTTTTCTATGAGATTCAGACCCAATTCTAGACATGGCCTATCCCCTTTTGAGATACTGTTTGGATGTGCCCCAAAGACAGGCCTCTATTTTCCCCAAACCCTCCAGATTCAGCATGGTAGTATGACTGCTTATGTACAGGCCCTACATCAAAGATTAGGCAGGGTGCATAAACAAGTCTTTGATTCTATTCCAGATTGAGACTGATTCTGCAACTCACAAACTGCAGCCTGGTGATTGGGTGGTGATAAAGAGGCATGTGAGGAAAGGACTTGAACCACGCTTTGACGGTCCATTCTAAGTGCTCTTGACTATGGCTACGTAGTGAAACTAAAAGGAAAAGCAACGTGGATACACACCAGTCACTGTAAACAAGTTACTCTGATGGATCCAGCGACATGAAACTGTTCTTATCTTTTACCATTGTATGCTCTGTTCAGATATGCTACTCTGACTTGAGATCAGACGATAATAATGCATAGCAGGGAAATATATAATTGCAGATAGCAAAGGCTTTTAATTTAACCTCCTTTTGCCTCAACCCTCTCCTCAGTACTGAAAACGCTATAGAATCTTGTCTTATAGCTGTCCCTACCCCCATCTAACTCTTGAGGAAGTACCTACATACCCATAGATCCCATAAATATCTACCCGAGTAATTAATGCTGTAGCCTGTTCCCTTGCAAAGGATTTAAATGCTACTTCACAAGCCCTAGAAGAGCTACTTATGGACAACCAGGCAAATAAGAAGGCAATCATTGAGAATAGAGCAGCAATTGACTTTACAAATTAAGAAAATGTTGTACTTTTTGCTATTAGCTATATTTGTTATTATGTAAATTTTTTTTACCTTTTCTCATGTCTACTAACCTCTCTATGTAAAAACAAACCTACTGTTGGTCGTACCTTAACTTACATTCCAGCTCTGACTTTGGAAAGGTTTTATGATGTTACCTCGCCTAACAAATGAAGGAACTCTCCTCCGCTGATTCTGGTGGTCTCTCAGTCCAAGGGAACCATGGTGAAGCAATAAATAAAAGTCCCACAGCCTTTGGCTAGCAGGCCTGGAAATACCTTGGACATTTGGGTGACCCTTGGATCAAAAGAGGGGATTGTGATAGAATTTATCTTGATTCCAAGACTCAAGCTTATAGGTGTCATATAATGATATCCTATATTTAAATTGGCTAACTTGGACTCAGGAAATGCTTGATGCTTTAAACGACACTTAAGACCATATATGTCTAGTTCCAGGAGCAGAGAGCCCCCACCTAAGATGTCTCTTCTCTAATCTTTGTGTTCTTTCTTACCCTGGAACTTATTTGTTATGTGTACATGACGTTCATCCCTTATCTGTACTCCCTTCCTATTACTGTTCTAAGAGTATTTGCACATAAACACTTACTTTTTAATGTATAAAACCCAGCTGATGAATACAACGTCAGAGGCTTATTTTGAATACCAACAGGTGTCTGGTGTCTTATTCTCGCTTCTCCAAGTGCACTTGTAATAACAATTTGGGCTTCCTCTGAATATGACAAAGATCATTATTTGGATTCACAACATGGGCATGGGTCCATGCTTGTGGTCGGTCAAAACTATGACTTCCAGGAAATTCCTGAACCCCTGAACCGATCTGGGTGATTTGGGAAATGTTGTTCACCCAGAATGGGACTATAAGGGGATGTGAGGGGTTTTATGTGTTTTTAAGGTACTTTTTGGGGTTTCAAAAAAATTGTATGTTTTTTCTGTGCTTGGAGATAATTTGGTTAAATTAGTACAGTTCAATTATCTCCCAAGCACAGGGGAGAGATTCTATTGTTTGTGTATGGGAGTGTCTCAGTGTATGACTCTGTTTTATTGGTTGTTCACTTTGTGTCCACCTGGGTGTCGCCCTTGTTGGGAAACTTGCATAAAAGGCCAGTGTGGCTCCATTAAAATCTATTCCAGCTTACACTCTTAAACTGTGTGCCTTCCTGTTATTGGAGGGAAAGAAAATTTACTCCTGTTTCTGCTTTTTCAGCTTTCAGGAGATTCAATGGGGAAAGTCCTTGTAAGGACTAAGTGTCGTCTAGTGGCTGGGAGTGTCAGAGCTAATTCCCCATTCGGCTCCAGGAAGGAAGTGGCGATTCCAGGGCCCCAGTCAAGCCACAGCGACTGATGGTAAGAGTGCTGAGGTTTTACCCACTGTTCCAGCTAGGAAGTGGTCCTTGGCGGAGGTACCCAGGTGGGGTGCCAGGTGATCCGTTACAACTCCATTTGGTAATATACAGTTTGCAAATAGCATACAACTATATATATGTAGATGAAATAGAAAGGTGAACAGCGCTAACCATATATAAAAAATATATATTACATACATGGTAGAAGATACTTGTCAATGATATAGCTTAAAAAAGAACAAAATAAAATAATAGTGCAATATATAATAACAGCGGAGTAAATATAGAAGGAATATATGATCCAAACTCACACAAAATGTTGCATTCGAGCTGAAAAATAGCCAGAATGACTGACTTGAGAGTTTTGCTTTGATGTTGATAGGCTTGTGCTTGGAATACCGAAGGTTCCTACTTCCTACTTCATCTTGCTGCTGCTACCTATGGGTCCTCTATATCCTTAGGTGGGGATTGTTCCACCTGAAGCTGTTCACACTAGAGCAGGTCCATTGCTCTAGTATATGTAAGTAGGATTATTTTTATCTGCAATATACCTACATGTACTATTTACACTATTAGTGTTCCTTTTCTTTCCTGTCTTATATACTGTGAAAGTCCATCTCTATAAGCCTACCAGGAAGATCTCATATCAAGAAATCCACAGACGGGATTATTCCGTCCAGGCCCCTCCAATTGAGCTTATATAGCTCTCTAAAGTGTGAGTTTGGATCATATATTCCTTCTATATTTACTCCACTGTTATTATATATTGCACTATTATTTTATTTTGTTCTTTTTAAGCTATATCATTGACAAGTATCTTCTACCACGTATGTAATATATATTTTTTATATATGGTTAGCGCTGTTCACCTTTCTATTTCATATACCTGTTTTGTTTTTTTCACAAGGTTAGGGGAAAACCTTGTTGGTGAATTGCAGCTCATTTGCAGATAGAGAGCACTTATTCTTGTTTTTTACATATATATATGTAGAGAGACAGTGTGAAAAGCATAAAGAAATATTACAATAACATAGGAGCAACTTCTCTACCTTTTCAGAGACAAAAGGCACAAACCTTCTCAATCTCTCTTCTATCTAACTAAATGGACAATGAAGAGTCTAAGAGTCTCCCTAACTAAATATCTGTCTAGACAAGTGGATGCTTCAGCTTACACTTCTTGACCTCCAGATCTCAAGAACTACTAAGTTTTTATTGAGTCTGATCCAGAGGCCAACGCCTCTCAATTATAATATGCAGACTAAAAAAGGTTCAAGATCCGGAGTTCCTAAAACCTAAAAACTTTTCAAGATCCCGAGAACAGGTACAGAAAAGACAGAAAATGTGTCAGTTACTGCATCTACTCGCTAGTATGTGGTGCCGTTTCTCCCAATCCTGGACAAAATCCCCTAAAACTGTTGTGATGGGATTTCAGCTAGGCCCAAAATTTAGTAGGCCTAAAATCTCCATGTGGCATATTCAAGTACAGGTACCTGTTAGATAGTTACTGTGACGGAACACTGGCACTCCGACTGAGTACCTCCGCCAATCGATGCGCCTAGTGCTCGCTGAGGACTCCAAGCACTCCAACTGACACCATCAGCACTGCAGACCCCACTTCCAGTGATACAGCTGCGCCGAGGTCTCGCCGTCTCCACCCACCCTGGATCCACGACCAGGGTCCAGCTCCCAGTGGGTGAACCTCTCCTAAATCCAGAGAGCGTAGCAGGAACAAATCAAGCTATTGCAAGAGCTTACTCTGGGGAGTAAGTGATTATAGCAATCCCCAGAGTGTAGGTATCCCTTCCCCCAAACATGAGCCAAGGCTTCAAGAAAGGTACAAGATGATCTGATTTTTAATGACCACACACTGGCTTTTATGCAAGTCCCCATGCAAGGGGACATCCCACAGGGTGGGACACAGTACAACCAATCCTTTCCCATGGAATCAAAGGGCAGAAACAGTCTTTTAAAAGCCATTAAGCCCATATAGTCTTTTTAACTGGCAAAGTCTCCCAGGGACCATAGTCACATGGCAGGAGGCTGGCAGTTAGTCCTCTCCAGGCACAAGTGGCGAAGGGCACTTTGTCACAGTTACATGTAGCTAAGATACTGTCATCAATGTTTTGAGCATGTGCAAGACCTGAAACCACATTCCATTCTCCTAAAAGGGCCATGTTGCCTGTCCATATAAGGTGATCCCATGTATCCTGTTTGTTGATTGCTGTAAGGATACAGATGGGGGATGCATAGCTTATAAAAAGCCTATGCTCCATGTGCTCAGTGCTCAGACATTTTGAACAGGATTTCAGCTGAGACCCGATCGGTGAGAATAAAGACCTTTACTTCCTTAAATGACCTGTGTCCGGACTCTCTGTGAGTGGCTTCTTCAGTGTTACCCTGTAACATATCTGGTGCAATTGGCTTGGGAAAATCATCGTCAGGGAAACCAGTGCAGAGATCTGAGACGGTAAACTTTTACCCAGCTTTCCACGGCAACACCCCTGGAGCGTTACTGCATGCACCTCCTTTCGTCTCGGCGCTACTGGCCTTTTGTCCAGGAGACCATTGGCTTCTGCGCAGTGGGTATCGGGGTGTCCCATCGATGAATTTCGAACACCAGGTCCAGGAACTTCAGGTAACCCACTAGGGGAAAAATCTGTATCTGTATCTGATTGACCTCTCCGAATGGAGGGAAGAGACGCCTGTAGACCGTCTTAAGCTAAACGCTCTGTAGCTAGCCCGTTTAGCACAGGGTCTGTTTGTCCGGCTGAATTCTGATGTATATATGTTCAGTCGGATTCCGGTTTCTGGACTAGTTGAACTCTGTTGTAAATTCCGTTCACTAGATTGCAGATTCTGGAGTGAGTAGACTAGCCAAATTCTGTTGTAAATTCCATTCGCTAGATCTCGAAGTATGTTCTGATTCTGGTTTCTGGACTAGTTGAATTCTGTTGTAAATTCCGTTCATTAGGTCGCAGATTCTGGAGTGAGTAGACTAGTTGAATTCTGTTGTAAATTTAGTTCACTAGATCTCAAAGTGTGGAGCTATTTGGTTAACTGAACTCCAGTATAAGCTCTGTTCAGTTTAGAATACCATTTAGTTAAACTCTGATGTAAATATTGTATGGCTAAGCTCTAGTCTGTAATATGTATGTTTTGCTAAAGTTGAGCTATGCTGTTTAGCGGACTTGTAAAGTGCAGATAGTGTTTAATTACGCACAACACCATAACTACTGACACGACATCTACTGACATTATAACCACAACACCATAAATACTGACTTACATTATAACTACAATACTATAACCACTTTATAATACCATAACCACTTACATACCATAATCACTGATTTACCATGACCACTGACAGTACTACAACCACTGACTATTGATACGGAATTGTAGAAATATTAGGCGATCGGGTGGTTTAAATGTTGATTAACTATGATTATAGATAATTGTATAGCTTTTGGTGGGTTTTGACTTTGTTCTGTATGTGTGAGACGTCATTAATGTTGTGAAACGTGTGAGTATTCTGTGTGTGTGTGTGTGTGTGTGTGTGTACGTGTGTGTTCTGGCCTGGTAACTGTGCCACGTGTTGTTATTGATAAGGAGATTTGTGTGTCAATTGTAACTGTGTTTGTATATTTGTACTGCTTTGAATCAGACTCTCCGTTAAAATCATGGGTGCGTCTGATTCACAAACTGTTGGTCCTTTGTCTTGTATGTTAAAAAACAAAAAAAAACAGAACTCTACTAAGGGATATGCTGTTTGGGATTATGGTGTAACACTGTCCCCCAAAAGATTCAAATACTCTGTGTAGCAGAGAACGGTCTGTTTTGGTAACCAGTGGTCCTGTGGTAGCCTTGATCCAGATTTAATACAGCAGGTTTTCATTGTTATAACTAGCAGCTTTATGATTAGTTTCTGTATATTGATTGTTGGAAGCAAATTGTTGGGAAAAACAGCTTAATTGGATCAAGTTATGCCACAAGGAACAATGCAGCCTCATGGTTGCCAGAACTTGTTTGTCCACTAAGGCCTCAACTCCACCTAGTTTGGACACCCCCCTTGAATATGATCTCTCTTTACCAACCCCCTACTCTTCCTCCCAAGCAAAAACTGGTGTAGCTGGTGTTTCCACTCCCCCTGCTCTATTGTACCCGCCTACCCACATACCTATCTCAGATGCCAGTTCTCTTGCTTTAAGCCCTCCTATTTCTGTACCTACCCCCACTGGTTCTTTTGTATTCTGAACTGACTCCCTTTTTGGTAGGAGTGTATTTTAGCGTATTTTATTATTTTTCAATTTTATTATTAACAGTCAAAATTGTGAGGAGAATTCTTAATAACAGTAACTGAGTCCATTATATCAGATAATTCTCAGCATTGACATTGTACCATAATCACTGACATAGCACTATAACTACCGAGCCCTGTGTGCCTTCAGTAACACTAACTGAGTCTAAAATACAACTGGAAGAAATGATCAATGGTATAAAACGCTGGAATACACTTTTACCCTTTTTTTAGTTACTGGATGGGCCCCTCCCAGTCTTGTCCAAGATATACCCCTTTACTAAATTACAAACTGAGATGCTTAACTTACCTTCTACTACCCTTTTGACAACTCCCCAACTGTAACCTGTTAAAACACATCACTCTATAAATGTTCGCAGTCCCATTTTAACACGTATAACGACTGGTGCCCTCCAACCTCGGCATTTACAGATGCCTTACTCCTGGCCCAACACACATTGATGGCAATGGCCAGTTGCAATTGGTAGACCCTGTATTTGTATATGTTCTCTTTACTACAACCAACTTATTTATTTGGAAAAAACCCTAATACATGGAAAAGCCACAAGCTATGACTGATTTGGTCACATCGATCATACAAACCCACAACCCCACTTGGGTTGATTGTCAGCAGTTATTATTAACTCTATTTAATTCTGAGGAAAGGACCCATATTAACCAAGCAGCCATTGAGGACACTGCCTGTACCCAAAACTTAGCAAATCCAGCGGCTTGGGCTACTGCCTATTTCCCCAATATGGATCCAAACTGGAATATAAACGGTGCTCATATGGTTCATTTAAAAGCCTACCAACAAGCCATTATTACAGCCATGAAAGCAGGTTGGAAAAAGGCTATAAACATGTCAAGAACAGCTGAAGTATTACAAAAAACTGATGAATCTCCTAGTGCCTTTTATGAGAGACTGCTTGAATCCTACAGACTTTATAACTCTTTTAATCCCAAAGCCCCTGAAAATGCTCGTATGATTAATTTGGCATTCATCTGCCAGGCACAGAGTGACATTAAAAGGAAATTGCAAAAGTTAGAGGGATTTGCAGGGATGTCCATAACACAGCTAATGGAAATTGCAAACAGGGTTTACATGAATAGGGAAGCTGAAACGAAGCGTGAGGAGAAATGAAGGATGAAAAAGAAAGTAGATATGCTAGCAGCAGGGCCGGCGCTACCTGTAAAGCGGACTATGCAGCCGCCTAGGGCGCCCCTTGGGAGGGGGTGCCGCCAGGAGCGCCGGCCCCCCATGCTGCAGCCGCCCGAGCGCTCTGTAAAGAGCCTCAGGCGGCTGCAGCTTTGCCCGGGCGGTGCGTCCATGAGGGCGGACCGCACCGCCCGTGCGCAGCATGGGGAGAGGGGCTGACAGGAGGCAAGCGCTCAGCGCTCCCTCCTGTCACTCCCTCACTGTAGCGTGGCCGAGCTCTGTATAGTCGGCGGGTACAGGGAGCAGCTGTCTCCTGTACCCGGCCGGACTAACAGCGCTCAGTGTGCACTTCCTGTTAGTCCGGCCGGGTACAGGAAACAAAAGCTACCTGTACCCGCCGACTATACTGGGCTCGGCCACGCTACAGCACAGGTAGGGGAGGAGGGGGAGGAGGGGGAAGAAAGAGGGAGGGAGAAAGAAACAGGGAGGGAGGGGGGAGAAAGAAACAAACAGGGAGGGAGGGAGAAAGAAACAGGGAGGGAGGGGAGAAAGGGGAGGAGGGAAAGAAACTAACAGGGAGGGGGGAAGACATTGACAGGGAGGGGGAGTGACAGGGGAGGGGGAATGAGAGTAACAAGGGAGGGAGGAGAGATTGACATCCATCACACACACACAATCACACACAAAGACAATGAACCCCTTGCACACAGAAAAACACACAATGCATTACACACACAATGCATTACACACACACACACACAATGCATTACACACACACACACACGCAATGCAAGCCTTACACACAATGCATCCCTTACACACACAGAAACACACAATGCATTCCTTACACACACTCAAAGCACCCCTTACAGACTCACACACTTCATCCCTTACATACACAGAAACACACCTTACACATACAAACACAGATTCACACAATGCATTCCTTACACACAAATCAGGACATCCCCTACACACTCCATCCCCTGTGAACAAACTCATTGGTGGAAAATGAAGGTGGACCCTGGGACCCAGACCTTGAGCTGTGTAAAGGGCCCCCAAAAAATGGAGCTGCTTCTCGCTCTCCCAGAACATTGATTTGTGTGACCACAGTTACAAACAGCCTCCAGAGATCCTGTTATACACCAGACCAGTGGAGCCAGACTGCAGCTAGAGCCCATCATCCTCCTCATCTGCTTGTAAGTAGGTAATCTAGTATATTATTCGTGGCACTAATCTCTAATTTACCTCACATTAAAGAAACACTATAGTCCCCAGAACCACTGCAGCTTAATGTAGTGGTCCTGGTGTCTATAGCCTGTCCCTGCAGGCCTATTAATGTAAACAGAGCGGCACTGCAGCACTAGCGTTAGTTAACATGGCAGGTCATATGGGTGGGGCATTGTGATGTCACTGGGGGGGGGCGGTAAACTTTACTTTTGCCTAGGGCGGCAAAAATCCTTGCACCGGCCCTGGCTAGCAGTAGCTTTTACAGGCGTGGGTAGACAGGGAGGGGAGATAGAAAGGGGAGGTGAGAATATGATTAACAGGCTAACATTAGGCAGAAATCAATGTGCGTATTGCAGAGAGGAAGGACATTGGAAAAGTGATATAAAGCAAGTTTTAGACAAGAGGAGAAAAGGGGACGAGGTGGTTATAGAGGAAGAGGAAGTCTTGGAGGGAGCAACAGTAGTAACAGAGGAGAACACTCTGTTGTGACCAAACTAGTAGCCCCTCCCTCTGGAAAGACTGTTACTGTAATAGGAGCTACTGGGAAAGGAGCTATAAAACTGGTTCTCAGGAGTCGTACTTGCACACTAGGGGGCCATTTTGTTAAGCATCAGTTCCTATATATGCCGGAGTGTCCAATTCAACTTCTAGGACAAGATCTATTGTCAAAGCTTCAAGCACAAATAACATTTTTACCCAATGGATCAACGTCCCTGCAGTTCAATAAATCACCGGGCATGTTAGCCGTGCTGGTGCCAAAAGAAGAAGAATGGCGTCTGTATTCTGCAATGATAACCACAAACCCAAAGAGTGATGGATCATTATTTGATATTCCAGGAGTATGGGCAGAAAATAATCCTTCAGGACTCGCCCGTAATATTCCACCTATACATATTGAACTAAAGCTCGGGGCTTATCCTGTTAACCTTCGTCAGTATCATATACCACAGAAGGTCAAAAAAGACACACAGATATACTTGGATAAGTTTGTGAAGTATGGCATCTTGCAATTCTGTACCTCCCCTTGGAAATGTGTACTACTCCAGTATGTGGATGATCTTTTAATTAGAAATCACCAAAGAGATGTGTAAACAAGCAACTCATTGACTTACATAGTTACATAGCTGAAAAGAGACTTGCGTCCATCAAGTTCAGCCTTCCTCACATATGTTTTTGCTGTTAATCCAAAAGAAGGCAAAAAACCCAGTCTGAAGCGCTTCCAATTTCGCAACAAACTAGGAAAAAATTCCTTCTTGACCCCAAAATAGCAGTCAGATGTCTCCTTGGATCAAGCAATTAGAAATTATATCCCTGTATGTGATGATTTTGCAAGTATTTATCAAATTGCAGTTAAAACATCTGTATAGACTCTGACAAAACCACCTCTTCAGGCAAATAATTCTATATCCATATTGCTCTTACTGTAAAAAAACCTATTCT
>OW240917.1:263489303-263534339 GCA_933207985.1 Pelobates cultripes
TTCTGGAGGATTGGAGGAAGGCAGATATGGTTTCTATTTTTAAAAAGGGTTAAAAATATTTGCCTGGAATTTATAGACCTGTAAACTTAACTACTATGGCTGGGAAAGTATTTGAAGGGTTATTAAGGGATAATCAGGAATTCATTTGGAGGAGCAGTGTTATTAGGAACAATCAGCATGGGTTTATGTAAGTTTGCTTTATAGATCAGGGCGTTGCAGTTGATGTGATCTACTTGGATTTTTGATACAGGATAAGAAATGCAAATCTTTTTAGTTTAGTAAAACAGCGCCCCAATAGAGATATGATAGCATTACACAAATATATTTGGCATCAATACAAACCATTGTCTTGAAATCTATTCAAAAAATGGAATATACATAGGACACAAGGTCACACATTTAGACTAGAAGAAAGAAGATTTAATCTAAGGAAAAGGAAAGAACTATAAGGATGTGGAATTCTCAGAGTCCATACATATGTTTAAACAGCAATTGGAGAAATAATTGCAAAAACATAATATTAAGGGGTATAATTTCTAATTAGTGGGGTAATAGCTGCTTGATCTAAGGAGACATCTGACTGCTTTTTTAGGGTTAAGAATATTTTTTTTCCTGGTTTGGACAACTGGAAGCGATTCAGACTGGTTTTTTTTTTGCCTTTTTTGGATCAACAGCAGAAACAGATGTGAAAAAGGCTAAACTCGATTGTCTCTTTTAAGCTATGTAACTATGTAAATGAAAACTAGTATGTAACTTGTCTAACAGAGAAATAAATGTTCATTTTTTACAGTTAGAATGTTCCATTAATTAAGGGAGATCCTTTGCTGCCAGGGGAAGCTGCCAGATCCTCTAGGTTTTCTCAGCCACGTATCACATCATCATGTTGATACATATTGCATGAAAAGGGCTGCCCTTCAGTACATAGCATTCATACACTGCATGATTGCTCATTTGCTTTCTTACCTGCAGCATTTGATTTCCATATAGTACAGGGCGGAAGTGTTTATGTGCTGCCCATTTATATGTATAAAGGACATGTGTCTGAAAGAAAACTTGCTGGATTTGGTAATCCATGTGATCTGAAAATCTTTAATGTTTCCATTAGATCACCATAAAGGCTTTACACCAGAACTGATCTCTAGGAATACCAGCCGTATGCTGATCTTATGGTATTTAATTTGAGCCTTCTGGAGTTTGTAGCAGCAAAGCTGTAATTGATCCTACGTAGGGAGAAAGAATCATTTTAAAGGCCATTACACAGAATGTAAGAGGTTGATATTATCATGAAGACAAGTAAAAATAGCAGGGTGAAACAGTTTGTTTTTTCTCATAATTACAATCATTTAATTTGAATGAGCATAATGTATTAATTTTGAGTCATAATGTTCTACTCACCTTGTTAACCTTTAAAGAAACTTTAAAAGTCTGAAAGTTGAAGACAAAAATCATTTTATGCACTATTTTTGCAGAAAGGCAAAGAAATCAAAGTAAGTCCTATACATGCTTATTAGAATGCAAATTAACCGCGCTTCTCTTTCCTACTCCTGTGATCCCATTTTTCCAGGACCTCAGAACATTCACTGTATAAATATGTCACAGCGCTCCACAGAATAAAATTCCCAATAATGTGAGGTATGTATGAATGTATCACAGAGCTCCACAGCAATAAAACTCACAGTAATGTGCAGTGTGTATGATTGTATCACAGAGCTCTACGGAATAAAACTTACAGTCAGGGCCGGATTAACATAGGGGCTTAGGGAGCTGTAGCTCCAGGCCTAAGCCCATGGAATAGGCCCATTGATTTAAAAAAAAATATATATATATATATTTTTATTTTTATTTTTTTTACACACTACTCTTAGAGTGCCAGGTATTTCTCAGGTATTTCTTAGGGTTGCTAGGTATTTCTCAGAAGTTTTTCTCAGGTATTTGAGGCTGCCTAGTCAGTGCTGGTATTGCAGTGATACTGGCAATACAAATGTCAGTCTCAGCATAAACAGAGATTATTCTGCAATACCAGCGCTGGCCAGTAGTGGACAGAGGCAGGGATAAGAAGTTACAGCATCTCCCTCCCTGCCTCTCTCTACTCACTGATCTGCAGGGGAGCAGCTCTGCACAGAGAGTTCAGACAGCAGCTCCGAGCCTGCAGAGACAGCCAATAGCTCAGGGAAGTGGGGGAAAGGCTGTCACATATTCATCCGCTTATAGAAATGTGGTTAATGACATTTACTGTCCACACAGGAAAAGTTGGGCCGAGCAGCAACCTAATCCACAGAAGGGTTAATGCTGAGCAGTAATTGTGCAAATGAAACCTGGTGTCATGTATTCATCCGCTTAGAGAAAAGTGATTAATGACATTTACTGTCCACACAGGAAAAGTTGTGCCGAGCAACAACCTAATCCACAGAAGGGTTAATGCTGAGCAGCAATTATGCAAATGAAACCTGGTAACTGACTTTTGGGTCAAAGGCCGGTTACAGCCTATCAGAAAGAAAGGAGGGGTATTTAGGCCCAGTTCTCAGCCTGCTCAGTGCCCTGTCGTGGTTTCCCTTGTGGTTGTCCGAGAGCGCGTTCCTGTTTATAGTTTTCTACCTGGTTTTTGACTTTTGGCTTTGTTTATTGACTTCTCTATATTCTGGTATCCTGACTCCTGGCTCTCCTCATCGCTGTGTCCCTTTCTGTGTTCCCTGACCTCAGCTATTATTTTTGACTATTCTTTGTACGTTAAATCCGGCCATTCTAAGGACCGGTAATACGTTACTTATTTGTCATCCGTGCTGTACAGTTCTACGTGCTGGATCAAACAGTAATCCTGACAAAGGCTGCAGGGAGACATGGGGATACAGACACTAGGGGACACTGGGAGACACTAGGGGAGTCAGGGACACTGTGAGTCATGGGGACACTGAGAAACTAGGGGACACTGGGAAACATAGGGACACTTGGGAATACTGAGACACTAGGGGGCACCTGGAGACCTGGGGACACGGACACTAGGGAAAACTGTGAGAGATGGGGACAGTGAGAGACTTGGGGACACTTGCAGACATAGGGACACTTGGTGACACTGAGACACTAGAGGGCACTTGGGGACCTGAGAGACTTGGGAACACTGTGAAAATGGGACACTGGGAGACATGGGGACACTGAGATACTGGGGAACATGGGGACCCTGAGACACTAGGGGCACTGAGAGTGTAGCTGAGATGCTGATGCAAGTCTTCTCTTGCATGGGTTTTCCACAAGAGACTGTCTCGGATGAGGGCACTCAGTCAAAATGACCCACCGACTTTGGAGGTTATGTGGCCTTAAACCTATCCTGAGTTCTTCATATTACCTGCAGAGAGCTTCAATGGCACATTAAAGCAGATGCTCCGTATGTTTGCAGTGACTGGGAAAGATTCCTGCCACATCGCCTGTTCGCATATCGGGATTTGCCACAAGAATCTACAGGCTTTTCTCTAATTGAACTATAATTTGGGTGGAGAGTTAGAGGACCCATAAACCTTTTAAGATAACACTGGGAGAGGGAGGTGGATCAGGAGGGAACCCCCATCATCCTATATGTGCTGAAGCTTCTGGACCGACTGGAGGAACTCACTCACCTAGTGCGTGAGAACCTCCAAGTGGCTCTGGAACGCCGTCGCACATGGTATGATCGAGTATCTGGTACATGTAGGAGCCTTATAAGATAAGATCAGAGAGGCAGGGTTAACGTTGAAGCCCAGCAAGTGTCACATCGGATGGCAAAAGTGCAGTTCCTGGGCCACCAAATAGGGGGTGGGAAGCAGAAGCCCGAGCCGGCCAAGATTGAGGCAACAGCTAATTGGCCCCTTTCCCCAGGTGCTGGCCTTTTTGGGGACTGCCAGCTATTACCAGAAATTTGTCCCCAATTACAGCGCCCTAGCCAAGCCCCTCACTGACCTGATCCGAAAGAACTTGCCCCGATGAGTAAACTGGACCCCAGAGTGTGAGCAAGCGTTTCAGACCCTTAAGAGCACTCTTGTAAATGCACCCGTCCTGGCCACTCCTAATCCAAATAAACATTTTCTCATCCACACAGATGCTTCTATGTCTGGATTAGAAGCAGTGATGAGCCAGGTCGGAGATGATGGCAGAGAATATCCAGTAGCTTACCTCAGCAAAAAACTACTACCCAGGGAGATGAGCTATGCCACCATCGTGTCTGGCGGTGGTGTGGGCCCTTAAGAAGCTTTAGCTCTACATTTATGGAGAACAGTTTACACTGCTCATGGATCACAACCCGATGGCGTGGCTTAACCGGTTTGCTGGAGACAAAACCAGGTTATTACGTTGGAGCCTGGCATTACAGCCATGTGACTTTACCATTCATTGTCGACTCGGTAAGCAAAACAGAAAGGGCGACGGGTTATCTCGACAAACCAAACTCCCCTGGACATCCCCAAGCCGATCCGTGAGAATTAGACTGTGTAAGCCGGCTTGTGGTTAAGTGCCACCAATTTAGTAAATTTTGCCCCTTTTTATGTTTTTTTCGTTTTTCCGTTCAGGAGTTGTTATATAGCTTTCCATTCATCTCCCGAATGAGGACCACCCCTGTACCCCATTAGAAAGTTCACACAAGCAACTTAAGTGCGAAACCGCAAGGGAAGTACTTAATAAATGCTTCCCCTGGGTGGCCGCCATTTCATATAATCGAATGCACGTGGTCGACAAAAGAATGGTAGCCATCTTGTCTCCCGAACATGGGCAGCAGCACTTGGTCATTGAGTGCCTGGAACTCCTTTAGGCTAGGCACTCGCACGAACCCCGGTAAAGCTTGGACCGCTGCTTACTTCCCGACCAGCTATGCGAACAACGTTTGGGAAATATGAACTACCGAACATGGGGAGCATTTGTACCCTTAAACTTAAAGAGAATCCCTTGCATGGTGTCCACACATGAACCCCCGAACAGAGACCGGCCAGGACACCTATTTCCCTGGAACTGTTTTGGGCTAGCACCTCATATCCGGCCGGTCAAAACTTTACCCCGGTGGAATCCCAGATTCACCAAACCGATCTGAGTGATATTTGAATATGTTATACACTCAAATCAGGGCTCTACAGGGATATGACTTTTGTGGGGTTCCTAGTTATGGTGGGGGCACTTTTGGGGTACTGTATATTTTGTACAGATTTTATGTACCTGAGAGATAATTGAACTATAGGTTTTTCTCACGCAATTATATCTCAGGCACAGAGGATCTTGAAATGGAAACCCCTGTATTATTGTATTGGAGACCCCATGTAGAGGTCTATGCATTAAAGCTGTTTGTGGCCTGAAGTAAATCACTTGACACCCAGAACTATGTTTTGTCTAGTTACTGGGGTGAATGGATGTCTGCTTATTTTAATGGTTCCAGAGTGAAGTGAAGGAATTAGCGTAGGTAACCAGCCGGGTTACCCGTGGTCCGCTACAGATATGTACATATGGGTATGTTGTTAGACCTAACTCTTTCTTTTGGCTTCCACATATAAAACTTTCAGCAAAACTTCATCCAAAACTAGGTGCCCTGTATAGAAACAAATCTTTGCCCCACAGTAAAGTAAAAGATTGTACAGCAAACGCTAATGACGGTCATTGATTATGGGGATGTACAGGGGCGTTTTAGCCGCGAGGCAAACAAGGCATTTGCCTTGGGTGGCATTTTTCAGGGCTGCCCCCAAAAGCCCAGGGCAAATGCCTTGTTAGTCTTGCGGCTAACAGACATGCCGGTCGGGCTGGGCGGGCGGCTAGCGAGGGAGCTCTTCCTCTGAGCGGTCTGCTCAGCTCCCTCGCGCGCCGCAGAGTGAGGCTGGGAGCCGGAATATGATGTCATATTCCGGCTCCCAGCCTCACTCTGCGACGTGCGAGGGAGCTGAGCAGACCGCTCAGAGGAAGAGCTCCCTCGCCAGCCGCCCGCCCAGCAGCCACTGGACCACCAGGGAGAGAGGGACCCCCCCCAACATTCCCAAAGGTAAGGAGGCTGGAGGGGGAGGTTAAAAAAAATGTGTGTGTGTGTGTCTGTTAGTGTGTCTGTTAGTGTGTGTGTGTCTGTTAGTGTGTGTGTTAGTGTGTCTGTTAGTGTGTGTCTGTGAGTGTGTGTGTCTGTGAGTGTGTGTGTCTGCTAGTGAGTGTGTGTGTTTGTGTGTGTGTGTCTGATTGTGTGTGTATGTTTGCCTGTGAGTGTGTGTGTCAGTGAGTGTGTGTGTGTCTGCTAGTGTGTGTCTGCTAGTGAGTGAGTGAGTGTCTGTGTGTGTCAGTGAGTTTGTGCTTCTGTGAGCCTTCCAGCTGAAGTGGTAGAGGTTAACACAGTAAAGGAGTTTAAGCATGCGTGGGATAGGCATAAGGCTATCCTAACTATAAGATAAGACTAGGGACTAATGAAAGTATTTAGAAAATTGGGCAGACTAGATGGGCTGAATGGTTCTTATCTGCCGTCACATTCTATGTTTCTATGTTTCTATGTTTCTATGTTAGCTAGTGTATGCGTATCTGTCAGTGAGTGAGTGTATGTGTGTGTATTTAGAAGGCGGGGGGAAGGGATGGGTGGGGGTCGCGCGTGCGTGGAGGGGTTGGGGGGGATTTGGGGGGTGCCTGAGTTTTGTCCTGCGTAGGGCAGCACAAAACCAGGATACACCACTGGGGATGTAGTGTATGCACCTGCACCTCAAACCCAATTTAATAAACTTACTACATTGCATAACTCGTTCTGTCACTTTGTGCTACAATGTAATTACATGACTCACCATTGTGACATGTTAAAAGAACAAAACTGGCTATGCCTGGAATCAATACGCACCCGTTATCTTTCCAGCCTTCTGTTCAAAAGCTTTTCTGGGAAGCTCCCATCCTACCTGAGTAGAATGCTCTCCTCAGCTGTTCCAACCTCCTACAACCTCTGATCCAGTACCAACACTTTATTTAGTCTACCTCAATTCTCACTGATCTTCATTTTCCTACAGAGCACTGCAATTATGGAACAACCTCCCTCACATCTTCCCCAGGCCTAAAATCCTTTAAGAGAATGCACCTGTAATGGTTGATTATATATTTCTTACTTGGTTTATGTAAAATTTTGTAAAAATGTGGTGTATTAATATTGTTTTTGTATTTTATTGTATCCTATTGTAACGATGCAATGTTTTGTGGACCCAGGACATACTTGAATATTAGAGAAATCTCAATGTATCCTTCCTGGTAAATTATTTTATAAATAAATAAATATAGCATCAGTTTGGTAATTGTAATAACGGACCATGTAGAATAAATAATAATAGGCGTAGTCTGGCGGGAACAGAGGAGTCCCTTAAAAGCTGGACAAGCCCCTCCCATAACTCAAGGCCCCGCCTTCACACACATGTCCGCCTATCGGCATACACCCTGATGTATACATTGGTACATACACTGATTAGCCACAACATTAAAACCACCTGCCTAATTTTGTGAAAATCCCCCTAGAGCTCTGATGTTCAAGGCATGGACTCCACAAGACCTCTGAATGTCCTCTGGTATCTGGCACCAAGACATTAGCTGCAGATCCTTTAAGTTTTAAGTTGCGAGGTGGGGCCTCTGTGGATCGAATCTGTTGTCCCAGCACATCCCACAAATACTCAATCAGATTGAGGTGTGGGGAATTTGGAGGCCAACACAACACCTTGAACTCTTTGTCATAGTCCGCAAACCATTCCTGAGCAATTTTTGCAATGTAGCATGCTGAAAGAGGCGGCTCCCATCAGGGAACATCATTGCCATGAAGGGGTGTACATGGTCTGCAACAATCTCTAGGTAGGTGGTATAAAGCAAATTAACATCCAAATGAATGCCTATGAATGATTCATATTGTTTCATCAATTTGAGCTAAAACAGCTCTTCCATATGATTAAACCATACGGGCTAGCCTTCATGCCCCATGTGTACCAATGAATCAATGAGTCTTTGGCATTCATGAACCTGTTCACCGGTTGTCCTTCTTTACACCACTTTTGGTAGGTACTAACCACTGCATGCCATGAACACCCCACAAGACTTGCCGTTTTGGAGATGCTCTGACCCAGTCATCTAGAAATCACTATTTGGCCATTGTCAGAGTCTGTCAGATCTTTTCGCTTGCCCATTTGTTCCTGCTTCTAACACACAAAATTCAAGACCTGACTGTTTACTTGCTGCCTACTATTTTCCACCCATTGACAGGTCCTATTGTAATGATATAACCAATGTTATTCACTTCAACTCTCAGTGGTTTAATGTTGTGGCTGATCAATGTATAAGTCATGCACATGGCTATTATATCCTTAAATGTAGCTAAATATATTGAAAAACCATGATCATTAAATGGCAATGAGAGTAGATAATTAAACAGAAAATATGAATAACAAATAATATTGATAGCAAACATCCAGCGTCCCTTATGTCATTTTATCTGGATTCTCTGCCACATATTTGTTGTTTACTCCACGTTTCCTCACCTTTCTCTCTCTCTCTCTCTCTCTCTCTCTCTCTCTCCTCATATTCTTCACCCTTTAACTTTTCTCTATATTATGTCCCGACCTTCTGTCCCTTTCTCAATATTGTACTCCCAGTTTCTGTCCACTCTCTCCTCTTATTTTCTCCATCAGCACAAATGCATGAAAGACCATAGAGACTATGTTGTTGGTTTTCAAACCCTGTTTGACGTAAGCTGTATGTATATGGCTGAAATATCCTGTCATGTACTAAAGGTAGGCATGAGTTTTTCATTTTTTTTTTTTGTTTTACATATTTCATAAAAAAAAATCAATATTCTTTCATGACTTGATGAAAGGATTATTATATCAAAAAAATAGTTTTGAGATGACAGTTGTCCTTTAAAATGAGATTGATAACTGAAGAAGACTTCATTAGTGAACTATTTGTATGATCGCAATTATCCTGCAAAATCCTTACCGATTGGGGAAACGTCATTTTTTCATGATGACAAAGTAAAATCAGCTGTTACATTGCAACCACTTATCCCAGCAAGGAGAGCATAAATGTAAGTCACGTTTCCATAGCCTATTTCCATTCCAAAGCTACAATTTTGTTCCATGTGTCTGGTACCATCACGTTTTTTCCAGCACATTTAACTCAGCAGCGCAAAAGTGTGAGTCATCAAGAATGACAATACATGTAAGTGATATTGCAGGCTCCCTTAGTAAATCAAGCACATGTTAAAGACCCAATTTTCCAACATGCTGAGACGCTGTGTACCGATTTGAAACTGACACGTCTCATTTAACATTTCCAGAAAGATTTTCTTCATCATACTAAGCTTTAAGTTTAAAAATATAGTGACTTTTTATTATAACTTTATGGTGGTTTTCCAGAAAAGGGGAGATGGGGTATTTTTTTTACTAAACTTTGGATTGTAGTGAACTGGGAACTAGACTTGTGCATTTAGTTTCAAACAAATTATGATTCGTATGGAGTTTGGGTGATCAGCCGACCTTATCGCTGAATTGTCATGAGACCGAAGCACAAAACAACCAAAATGAATGATGGACAAACAGTTTTGTTGGTTTCATGATTTGGAGTTTCTTCCATGACTCCACAAAAGAGACGATTGATGGGGAAAAAAAGAAGATTGATGAATAGGGAGCTGTCATTAAATGTTGATTTTTATTTACAAATCAAGTGAGAAGTGAGCAAGTGAGAAGGAACGGTAAAATAAAATATGTGTTTATATGTTATATATTTAATAACATATAATATATAAATATAGATTTGTTTTTACTGCTTCTCCTCATTTTCCCTCTTTTGGTTATTACTTTTCACTTTCCAAATAGACTAGAAATGCACCGATCCTAGTTTATATATAATATTGATATTTTACAGTACACTTATTGGCCAATTTTTGCACAATTTTGCTTTATTTGTATAATTTTTCCTGAAACAATCTCATGACTGAAGTTTGTCCAAACTCTAACCTCAAAGAGCTGAAACAATTTATTTTCTTTACAACAGAATTTTCATCCCTGCACAAGTCAATTGGAAACCGTACTTCAAAATTGAGTCAAAATAATGCAGCTGGTACTGTCGCTGAGTGGGAGAATTTATCAGAATTTTTTTCTTTTTTCAAATTGAAGTTTATTCATTTTATAACATAAAGGAAGAAAGGGTACAGAAAATAAGACGTGAGTACAAGCTTACATCCTGAGGGTTGTCAAACATCGAGATGTTATACAAGACAATTCACCCAGCAATCATGACTTTGTACTCTGCAAGACTCCTGATATACTCTCTGGTTAATCTTTCCAAGGGAAGCCTGCTGGGTTTGACTTAATGCGTGAATTGCTTTCCTTGTTTTTTAAAGGCAATGCCCACCCAGTTCCCCGATCTGTAGAGGAATGCAGGGAAACGGGATTTCGTATCCCTGTTTACCTTGTGATACCGTTGCACCTAATTTCTAAATACAGCAACAGACCGATCACAGTGTCCTGCTACCATCCAATATAATGTGCATAACAATTATTGCAACAGTTACTACACTCGTGATTGTAGCTTTTTAGCTAAAGATACTGTTTCATTAAATTCCAAAACTTACAACCTAATTCAGTACAATATAACTAATAGCCATATCATATGATCAGTGTCTGATTCCTATGCAGGGACGGACTGACAGCCTTCTGGACAAAATTAGATCCGGGCCCTTTGAAGACAAAATATTTAGTATTAAGTATTAACTTATACTATATGTTAAACATGTTCAGGGTTATTCCCTCAAGTGAGAATTGCTGTGAAAAGTGAATTTTAAAATACAGGTTTAAATAGCTGTATTAGAAAAATTTTCCAAGTCAAGTTTGTTCTTCATTTTGATTATTTAGGCATTTCATTTGACATTTACTTCTAATTTCTGGCAATTTTTACTTTAATGAATAACCCTGTGTACATTCCTTTGATAAATTCATATTATCATTCAGGGGCTTAACTAGGATAAGCTGGGCCACAGTGCAAGATTCAAAGAAGGACCTTCTATTTTCTCCTCTCTAAGCAACAGACTTAAGTGGGTTATCTGTGGTCACTGTGTGATTGTGCGAGGGTTGGCAGAGTATGATTGTGCGTGGACTTGGCTGGGTGTGCTTGTGTGGGGGTTGTGTGTGTAATTTATTTTTATTTATTTATTATTGCCATTTATATAGCGCCAACAGATTCCGTAGCGCTTTACAATATTATGAAAGGGGATTTAACTATAAATAGGACAATTACAAATAAACTTACAGGAACAATAGGTTGAAGAGGACCCTGCTCAATCGAGCTTACATTCTATAGGAGGTGGGGTGTAAGACACATTAGGACAGGAATGTACAATCAAATAAGGTGGGCTGCCCTTTAGGAGAGGGCAAGAGATGGGTATGTGAGGTAGGGGTTAGTCTTGGAGGCCATAAGCTTTCCTAAAGAGATGGGTTTTAAGGCACTTCTTAAAAGATGCAAGACTAGGGGAGAGTCGGATGGCGGTAGGCAGGCTATTCCATAGGAAGGGAGCCGCCCGCGAGAAGTCCTGCAAGTGCGAGTTGGCCGTACGGGTGCGGACAACGGACAGGAGGTGGTCACAGGCAGAGCGGAGAGACCGTGAAGGGACATACCTGTGGATCTGTGAGGAGATATAAGAGGGGCTAGAGTTGTTCAGTGCTTTATAGGTGTGAGTTAGTGCCTTGAACTGACTCCTATAGCACACAGGAAGCCAATGTAAGGACTGGCAGAGGGGTGAGGTGTGAGAGAACCGACTAGAGAGGAAAATCAGTCTAGCAGCAGCATTCATTACAGACTGTAGGGGTGCAGTGTGGCTTTTGGGAAGACCAAGCAAAGTAAATTATAACTCCAAAACCAATGTAGGTACACACAGTGACAGACACATGCACAGGCAGGCACACACAGGCATATAGAGGCAAATACAGGCACACAGACTGGATACACAAGCATTGAAAGGTACACACAGATGCGGGCATAGACTCAAACACAGCCATTAACAGACAAGCATACACCGAATCAGGCTTAAACACAGACGCATGCATACAGAGACTCATGCATGTGCAGGCACATAGAGGATACACGGACACTGGCAGTAAATGACAGGTACACACAGATGCAGGTATAGACACAGACACAGCCATCAACAGACAAGCATACATAAACAGGCATAAACAAGACTACAGATTCAGGCACAGACTTACACCCAAACACACACACACAAACAGGTACAAATACACAAAAATGGCTCACTATAAAAAACATATTTTTTTTCCCTGCCTGAAAGCAGTCCCATCAGTCCCATTTTTTTTTTCCTGCCTGAAAGCAGTCCCAAGCAGTCCAATCTGCCCGAGTGGTCAGTCCGCCCCTGTTCCTGTGCACTCTACCTTTCAATGCAGTAAGATTGATTAGAATATGTAATTCCACTATTGTCATCAGTCAAACAGCCAATTTGTACACCCTGTTCCAAATTATTATGAAAATTATAGTTTTCTCATTTACCAATTTACCTCTCCCTCTGTGTCTCATACAGTGAGGGTGAGGAGATAGAAATGAGTTTCTGTATGTTAGTGTGCGGCTAGTGTGCTGTCAGCTTTCACGGTACTGCCCCCTCCCCCCCAACTGTCAGTAACTTAATAGTTCTTTAGTACATTGCTGAATCAGCAATGTACAAATTAACAGTAATGAGGGCTCCCAAGCTGGTAAGCGCAACCCTTAATAAGCGGAACTCCAAGGCCCAGTCGTAATCGCAACAGTTACAATCCTGGTAGTTCCGCCACTGTAGAAGATGCATCAGCAGGGGTCGACAGAGAAGCCCTGTGGCTCCCTGGAGTGATGGGCCTACTCACAGCTATGACCCTGCCACAATGATAGTTCCGCCATTATCATTCATTATGTCAAAGTAGGAGTGTATGTGTGTAAATACTACCGTACAATTTGTGCAGTGCCACAGAGGAAAAAAAGCAGATGTTTACTTGCATGTAGTGTATATGTGTAAGTGCAATGTTCTATGAGTGAGTAGTGTAGATGTTTGTAAAAGCAGGAGTGAATATGTATGGAATGTTAATGTGTGAATGTAAGGGTGTATTCATGTTGAATGTTAATGCGGTGGTGTACTTTAGTGAAGGAACACATGTGGAAAGTATGTGTATGAATGAAAGGAAAGATTTTTATGGATTGTCTGTCGGTGAATGTGGTATATTTGAGCAGTGTATATGTGAATGCAGGAGTGTGTATGTATGTGTGCACTGTGTAAGCATGTGTGAATAAGGGATGTATCACATCTGTCAGTGTGTGTATGTGTGAATGAGGGGTGCATCTAAAATCTGTGTCAGTGTGTAAATGAAATTTGTATTTGAAGCCTGTGTGTGTGAACAAGAGATGTATTTGAAATCTGTCAATGTGTGTGAATGAGGTATATGTATATTCTGCAAGTTTGTTTATTTTACTACCCAACCTCCTCCTGACTTTCCGTCTCTCTCAATATGTGTGTCTTCCAATTATTTCCTTCTTTTGTCACCCCTTGTCTCCCCTTTCTCTAACACTACTTGCCACCCATCTGACCAGCTTCTGTCCCCCTCACCTCCCACTCAGCTATTTCCCTGCTTCACTTCACACTTCTGCTTTCCAACACCCCACGTTTGTCTTACCTGTCCCCCACATTCCATCTCACCCAATTCTTTAACCAACTCATTAATTTGTGTCTCCCCATCTACCCCACATCTCTACCAAAATTCCCTGTGTGCTCCTACCCTGCCTCACCCCTTCATCCCACATAAGCTCCTTTCACCCCTAGCCTGCTTACCTGTACAGCCCTCCATCTCCTCAAACACCACGCTGTAAGTGTGCTCCGTGTGACAGGGAAGCAGAGGGTGTGATGTCATTTACGGCCCCCGCCTCCCATCCTCACACGGAGCACTAAGCACTGAGCGCTGAGCAGGGAGAGAGAGGAGACCTGGTAGTGAGAGCAGGTATGCTGCCAGGTCTCACAGTGAATGGGGGGGTTTATTTATAGTGTGATGGGTTGCAGGGGCGATCGAGTCATTATGGGCCCCCTGCAACCTTTCACTGGATTTGCTTTTGTTTAACTTCCTTCTGCCTGAGGAGATCTCTGATCTCCACAGCAGAAGCATGACTATGCTGCCGGGCCCCCTGACTGACTCTGGCCCTCGGTCCATGACCGATCTGCCCGAGTGGTCAGTCCGCCCCTGTTCCTATGCACTCTACCTTTCAATGCAGTAAGATTGATTAGAATGTGTAATTCCACTATTGTCATCAGTCAAACAGCCAACTTGTACACCCTGTTCCAAATTATTATGCAAATGATAGTTTTCTCATTTACTCAGGTATTGAACATACCTCCTAATGATAACAGTATTTTTTTAAAACATTAAAAACTTACAATGCACTGTTCCAAATTATTACGCACAGTAAGTTTCAAAACACTTTATAGGTTGTAAAGAACTGAAAATTGTCATTTGTTGTGTTTGCAGCATATTTACTGAAATCAAAAGCTATTTCAATCAAACTTATAACAACATTTTAACTTTCTAAACATTTTAACAGGTCACGTTACATTTTAACATAGGACCCCTTATTTGATAGCAGCTTCACAAGTCTTGCATCCATTGAACTTGTGAGTTTTTGGACAGTTTCTGCTTGAATTTGTTTGCAAGATGTCAGAATAGCCTCCCAGAGCTGCTGTTTGGATGTAAACTGCCTCCCACCCTCATAGATCTTTTTCTTGAGGATGCGCCAAAGGTTCTCAATAGGATTGAGGTCAGGGGAGGATGGTGGCCACACCATGACTTTCTCTCCTTTTATCCTCATAGCAGCCATTAATGCAGAGGTATTCTTTGCAGCATGAGATGGTGCATTGTCATGCATGAAGATGATGTTATTATGGAAAGCATTGTTCTTCCTTCTGTACCAGGGAAGAAAGTGGTCAGTCAGAAACTCCACATACTTTGCAGAGGTCATCTTTACACCTTCGGGGACCCTAAAGGGGCCGACCAGCTCTCTTCCCATGATTCCATCCCAAAACATGACTCCACCACCGCCTTGCTGACGTTGCAACCTTGTTTGAACAGGGTGGCAGTCCACCAACCATCCACTACTCCATCCATCTGGTCCATCCAGGATTGCACGGCACTCATCAGTGTCCAGGACTGTTTGAAAATTAGTCTTCATGTATTTTTCTGCCCAATGCAGCTGTTTCTGCTTGTGAGCATTGGTTAGTGGTGGCCGAATAGGTTTATGCACAGTTGCAAGACTATGGAGGACTGTACACACTTGATGTCCGTGGGACTCCAGAGGCACCAGCAGCTTCAAATATCTGTTTGCTGCTATGTAATGGTATTTTAGCAGCTGCTGTCTTGATCCGATGCCTGGATCTGGCAGAAATCTTCCTCAATGTGCCTTTAACTGCACGAACCCATCTGTGCTCTGAATCAGCCACAAATCTCTTGATAGTGTGATGATCACACTTAAGTTTTCATGAAATAGCTAATATTTTCATACCTTATCCAAGGCATTGAACTATTTCACTCTTTTCGGCAGCAGAGAGATCCTTTTTCTTCCCTATATTGCATGAAAATAGTGCTCTGCTTAATAATGTGGAACACCCTCCTTTAGTAGTTTTTCCTTAAATTGGGCTCACCTGGCAATCTAATTATCATAGGTGTCCGAGATTGTTTTCAGTGATCAAAAGAGCCCTGAGACACAATGCCACCCATGAGTTAAACTGAAAAACAAAATATTTAATCTTTGTGACACTTAAATAGAATTTGCATAATAATTTGAAACAGGGTGTATGTTTGCGGTATAGTTTCTATATAACCAAGCAGCACTCTTATCACTTGGTTAGTGTCTGCTGAACAGTGATTAATCCAGAATCTCTACATATCACTTTGCTAGTGCAAGTGTGTTATTATTATTATGTTATCATTTATATAGCGCCAACAAATTCTGCAGCGCTTTACAGTGGGTGGACGAACAAACATGTAGTTCTAACCAGACAAGTTGGACACACAGGAACAGAGGGGTTGAGGGCCCTGCTCAATGAGCTTACATGCTAGAGGGAGTGGGTTAAAATGACACAAAAGGTAAGGATAGTATTAGACTAATGACAGTTGCAAGAGAGAAATCAGTCAGTAGCTATTAACAGTTTAATTGATACACTTTTATGAAGAAGTGGGTTTTTAATTAGTTTTTTTGAAGGAATGGAGACTGGGTGAGCATCTAACAAAGGAGGGATGTGAGTTCCACAGGAACAGTGCAGCCCTAGAGAAGTCTTGAAGGCGAGCATCAGAGGTGGAAGTACGGACAGAAGATAGATGTAAGTCTTCAGCAGAGCGTAAGGGCCTAGATGGGACATACTTGTGTATTAGGGTGAATAGATAGGTGGGAGCAGCATTTTGTAGAGATTGAGCCCTATATCTTACAGGAAGCCAAATTAGGGACTAACAAAAGGGTGAGGCGTGGGAGGTGCGGGTGGACAGGAAGATGAGCCTCGCCGCTGCATTCATTATGGACTGGAACGGCGCAAGTTGGGAGCACATAAGACCACTGAGAAGCGGATTACAGTAGTTAAGGCGAGAAAGGACAGTGGAATGGACCAGCACCTTAATCGCATCTGGTGTTAAGTAGGGTCGGATGCGCGCAATGTTTTTGAGATGGAAGTGGCAGGATTTGGCAATAGACTGAACATGAATTGTTCATGAATTGTTGAATTGCTATGTATATTTTTAGCACAGCCATTGAGACGTTGTTTGTCATTATGACACAATTTTCACACATCTGTGTGCTCTATTAAGTATTGTACTTAGGTGTCAGTCAATAACTTTCATTAGTGGGCTATTATAGCTACAAATATTTTAAGTTTTTTTTTTTTAAATAGTACTATTTTCTTTTTTGTTGTCAGTTCCTGTGTTGAAGTCCAAGTTGACCTTTTACAATTACGTATGAAAAGTTAATTTATGGCAATTTCACCATTATAGCATTCCATTTTTATATACTCAGTGTTGCATCCTCCATTTTCTTTTCTTTTTTTGTTATTTGCAATCCACAGGGGTTATCCCCCACCTAGGCTGTTATGCACTGGCTCTAGTTCTCTTCTTTTTCTTTGCTTTCCTCAAGTCCAACAGGTAAGTAAGTAGGTAAGTAGGTAGGGTGTTCTGGAGCTATAATGGTAGGAGGGAAGAAAGCAAGCAAGCAGGGTGACCTGCAGCCACATTGGGAGGGCCTGTCAACCAACAGTGGTATATATATATATTTTTTATTTTTTATTTTTTTTTGCTGTTGAACCTCTGTCCACCCTTCCCACCTCATGGATTTATGGAGGACCAAAGCTCTATAGGCGGCCCCAAGGCTCCCATATTTTGGAAATAGTTTGTTTTTAATTCAGCCTTAATTCAGCCTAATTCAGCCTTATTCTATCCATCTACTGTGTGTCACTAGGGCATACATTCGATTTCCAGTTAAGTGCGATGAGGGCTCTGGCCGCCAGCACCACCTGCGGAGCCAGTGCCCTCTCATAGAATGACCACTGGTGGGGAGGTCAACCACAAACACATCTCATATCGGGAAGGAAGTTCAATGCCCATGTCCCCCCATAGTCTTATGACTATCTACCACAATGGTCGTATACATTCGAAACCCCACCAAATGTGGAGCATCATGCCCTTGAGTGTCTGGCACCTCCAGCATCTGTCTGAGGTGTCATGTATATCTTGTTAAGTCTGTCTGGGGTCAGGTACCATCTGTACATTAGCTTTCTGTGAGCTTCAATGTGAGAGAAACATGTAGCATGTGTTGTCAGTGAATTTACTAAGTTAATCCATTTATATGGACATATTGTCTGCTGGCTCTCCTTCTCCCATTGTGGCATAAATGGCAATGGTTGGGATTCTGAATGGTTATAAATCGAGTTATGGCCTAGGGATAGAAGTTTGGGTTTAAGAGAGGTGGTCCAGCGTGTAGCTAATAGCCCATATTTATCCCCTTTGTCCGGCAAGTCACCCCCTTCAATAGTGTCTATGTGTTCAAGTATCATGCTCTTAATTTGTAAATAACAAAATTTGAATTTTGGAGATAGGCTAAAAGTGTGTTGAAGGTCCACAAATGGCGCTATCTTGCTGCCTGTTAGGAAGAGGGAGATCCTGGTGAGACCTGTCTGTTCCCATGGGGTCACTGTGAGCCACTGGGATATCATGGATAGGGCTTTCAGTGGCGGCCGTATTGTGAAATTTGAGAGGATCTTCGAAGAAGGACCGCATCTCATTCCAGATATGGATAGTTAGTTTTGTAGTGTGAAAAAGAGCCTGTGTTTTTTTGTGTCTGGATGGTGGGGACCATATATATGACAGGAGTGTATCATTAAGTCTTTGTGATCGTTCCATGTCTACCCAAATTAGACTCTCTCTAAGGCCATGTAAGTTTATGGCATGTGCCAATAGGGCTGCTTTTCTGTAACTTGCAAAGTAAGGGACACCTATTCCACCCATTTTTGAAGAATGAAGAATGCTTTCTGCTATTCGAGCTCTTTTGTGTTCCCATATAAAGTTAGCGAAGATGGACTGCAGTTTTGTACAATATGGTGATGGAATATCTATAGGCAGCATGCGGAACAGATATAGTAGTTTTGCCAATGACATCATTTTCAGAGCATTGATACGTCCCGCTCAATAGATCATTGTATCCTTCAATGATTCTAATTCCTTATGTACTGTCTCTAATAAAGGTTTAGCTTATAAGATAGGTCATCGACTCCACTCTCCAATCAAAGTTGAAGGAGTCCTGAATTTTTTAACACACGTGCTACAGGCACCTTCTGTCCAAGAAGGTGCCTGTAGCAAGTGTGTTAAAAAATGATAAGCTTAGAGTCATGTCTACAAATGCTCGCAGTTTAGGGAACAAGATCCATGAACTTGTGGCAATAATGGCAACTGATTTAGATTTAGATTTAGTAGATTTAGTCGCTGTTACTGAGACATGGTATAATGAGAAAAATGACTGGGACATAGCAATACCAGGGTACTCTTTATATAGAAAAGATATGGAAGGTAAGAAAGGGGGAGGGGTGGCCCTGTATGTGAAGGATAGCATAAAATCTAGCCTAATAAAAGTTAGTGAGGCAAACATAGAGTCCGTTTGGGTTACGTTAGAATTTGGTAATCACACAGTAACTTGTGTAGGTATGATTTATAGGCCTCCAGGACAAATTGAAGAGTTAGATAATCTACTAGTTGAGGAAACAGCTAAAACGACAAGGAAGGGGGAAGTTATTATCATGGGTGACTTTAATCTTCCTGATGTAAATTGGAAAACAAAATTAGATACTTGTGCCAGGAGCACACATATTCTAAACTCCCTACTGGGAGGAGCCAACTCGTAAAGAGGCCATACTAGATTTAGTGTTAACAAATAGAGATTTGGTATCAGATATTACTGTAGGTGAAAGTTTAGAATCCAGTGATCATCAGTCAGTGTGGTTTAATATAAGAACAGTGACTGAGTCACACCATACAAAAACAAAAGTTTTAGACTTTAGAAAAACAGACTTTTCTAAAATTAGAATATGTGTAGAGGAGTCATTATCAGACTGGAGCAATTTAAATGGAGTCCAAGAGAAATGGGATTATTTAAAAGTTGCACTATTGAAGGCAACAGAAAATTGCATTAGGCTTGTCAGTAAAAGCAAAAAAATCAAGAAACCACTGTGGTACTCCGCAGATGTGGCCAAAATAGTTAAAAACAAAAAGTTAGCATTTAGGAATTATAAAAAAACCCAGAGTAAGGAAGACAAAATGATCTATAAGATTAGGCAGAAAGAGGCTAAGCAAGTTATAAGAGCTTCCAAATCACATACAGAAGAGAAAATAGCACAGTCAGTAAAAAAGGGGGACAAAACATTTTTTAGATACATAAATGAGAAAAGAAAAGTAAAACAAGGATTAGTTAGATTAAAAACAAAAGAAAGAAGGTATGTAGAAGAGGATAAAGGTCTAGCTGACTGCCTCAATGAATATTTTTGTTCTGTATTTACAGATGAAAATGAAGGAAAGGGACCTCAGTTAAGAAAAAGGATAAATTAGTCATTTATTACACGTGAGTTTACAGAGGAAGAGGTTCTATTTCAATTGTCAAAAGTAAAGACAAATAAGTCAATGGGACCTGATGGAATACACCCAAAGCTATTAAAAGAGCTTAGTGGTGTACTAGCAAAACCATTAACAGATTTATTTAACCAATCATTGTTAACAGGAGTAGTCCCAGAAGATTGGAAGTTAGCGAATGTTGTGCCCATTTACAAGAAAGGTAATAGGGAGGAGTCGGGCAACTATAGGCCAGTAAGCCTTACTTCAGTAGTGGGGAAAGTGATGGAAACCATGTTAAAGGATAGGATTGTTGAACATCTAAAAACACATGGATTTCAAGATCAGAGACAACATGGGTTTACTTCAGGGAGATCATGCCAAACTAATCTTATTGATTTTTTTGATTGGGTAACTAAAATTATAGATCAGGGTGGTGCAGTAGACATTGCTTACCTAGATTTCAGTAAGGCTTTTGACAGTGTTGCACATAGAAGGCTTATCAATAAACTGCAATCTTTAAATTTGGATTCCAATATTGTTGAATGGGTAAGGCAGTGGCTGAGTGACAGGCAATAGAGGGTTGTAGTAAATGGAATATATTCGAAGCTTGGACTTGTCACCAGTGGGGTACCTCAGGTACTTGGACCCATTCTCTTTAATATTTTTATTAGTGATATTGCAGAAGGTCTTGATGGTAAGGTATGTCTTTTTGCTGATGATACTAAGATATGTAACAGGGTTGATGTTCCAGGAGGGATAAGCCAAATGGCAAATGATTTAGGTAAACTAGAAAAATGGTCAGAGTTGTTGCAACTGACATTTAATGTGTATAAGTGCAAGATAATGCATCTTGGACGTAAAAACCCAAGAGCAGGGTACAGAATATTTGATAGAGTCCTAACCTCAACTTATGAGGAAAGGGATTTAGGGGTGATTATTTCTGATGACTTAAAGGTAGGCAGACAATGTAATAGAGCAGCAGGAAATGCTAGCAGAATGCTTGGTTGTATAGGGAGAGGTATTAGCAGTAGAAAGAGGGAAGTGCTCATGCCATTGTACAGAACACTGGTGAGACCTCACTTGGAGTATTGTACACAGTACTGGAGACCATATCTTCAGAAGGATATTGATACCTTAGAGAGGGTTCAGAGAAGGGCTACTAAACTGGTTCATGGATTGCGGGATAAAACTTACCAGGAAAGGTTAAAGGATCTTAACATGTATAGCTTGGAGGAAAGACGAGACAGGGGGGATATGATAGAAACATTTAAATATATAAAGGGAATCAACACAGTAAAGGAGGAGACTATATTTAAAAGAAGAGAAACTACCACAACAAGAGGACATAGTCTTAAATTAGAGGGACAAAGGTTTAAAAATAATATCAGGAAGTATTACTTTACTGAGAGGGTAGTGGATGCATGAAATAGCCTTCCAGCTGAAGTGGTAGAGGTTAACACAGTAAAGGAGTTTAAGCATGTGTGGGATAGGCATAAGGCTGTCCTAACTATAAGATAAGGATAGGGACTAATGAAAGTATTTAGAAAATTGGGCAGACTAGATGGGCCAAATGGTTCTTATCTGCTGTCACATTCTATGTTTCTATGTTTCATCGACTCAACTTTGTGGTGTGGGGTGTTAATAGGCAAAGCCTGTGTCTTAGTAGTATTACGTTTTTAATACGAAATGGAACTGAAGGACTCCAGTACAGTTATTAAATTGGGAAGGGATATGGTTGGTTGAGTAAGTGTTAATAGCATATTGCCTGCGAACAATGATAATTTGTGTTGATGGCAATTGATATTAACTCCATGGATGTTCATGTTTTGTCTTATGGTTTGCACAAGGGGCTCTAAGCAAAGGATAAACAGTAGGGGAGACAGAGAGCACCTCTGTCTTTTCCCATTTGTAATTCGAAAATGTGGGGATATAAATCCTGCATTGGAGACACTAGCCTCTGGAGATTTATATAGTATCAATATCGCTTTTATAAACTCTGATGGGAAACCAAATTTTTCTAAAACCAATTTCATGTATGACCGATTAAGCCTGCCAAAGGCTTTTTCTGTGTCTAAAGCCTGTAGTAAGCCTTCTTCATTGTTGGCATTAATGAGATTAAGGAGATCGATAACATTCCAGCGGAGCTTAGAGTTGTCTGAGCCTTGTCTTCCTTAAAGAGACACTATAGTCACCAGAACAACTACAGCTTATTGAATTTGTTCTGGTGAGTAGAATCATTACCTTCAGGCTTTTTGCTGTAAACACAGTTTTTTCAGAGAAAATGCAGTGTTTACATTACAGCCTAGTGATAACTTCACTGGCCACTCCACAGATAGCTGTTAGAGATCCTTCCTGGGTCATGGCTGCCTAAAATGCATCCAAACATTGAATATCTCCTCCCTCTGCATGCAGACACTGAACTTTCCTCATAGAGATTCATTGATTCAATTCGTCTCTATGAGGAGATGCTGATTGGCCAGGGCTGTGTTTGAATCATGTTGGCTCTGCCTCTGATCTGCCTCTTTTTCAGTCTCAGCCAATCCTATGGGGAAGCACTGTGATTGGATAAGGCTACCACTTCTGATGATGTCAGCACTGCTTGGTTTTTTGTAGGCAAACAGCATGCTGAGTTACAGCTTCTGGCTTGAATACAGTAAGATTTTGCTATATTTATGTAGGCATGAGGGTCCAGGGGGGCTAGATGGTGGTGTTAACACTAAAGGGTCAGGAATACATGTTTGTGTTCCTGACCCTATAATGATCTTTGGGTATCCTTCGGTACAGGTAGAAAATGACACTGATAAGCATTTACCCTAGGCAGGATCTCAGGTGATAAATGCAAGACAACAATATCCTGTTTAAAATTAGTGAATGGGGGTTCACAGGATCAAGCCTGGAGTTCACCCATCCTCATTGCTGGGGTATCAGCCACCAGCACTGTCTGTGCTACCACCATGGAAGCTTCTTCTAGAAGTTTGAATAATGGTTTTAGTCAGGGCCCCTGAGACCAGTGACACATCACATATTGGCTTCATCACACATAGTAGAGACTTGAGTTCAATCAAAGCCTATATGAAGCAAAGTGCAGATATGTGCTCCTTTAGAGTGTTATAACAGAACCTTTCAAGGCCTGAATGAGGAGTAATTCCAACAGATAAAAGCATGTCAAGCTTTGTAAAGTATGTGTAAGATTGAAAGAGGATCTCAATGACGGTCTCAGGGATGCCTATACTTAAATGGAATCCCGCATCAACACCAGAACTTGAGGTGTGTCAAGGGTCCTTGTAATAGGTCTGGACGTACTGGAATTTCCCTTGGAGGTTCCAGAATCATCTTATTCATCATAGGAATTAGAGTCGACATGGTCCTCCATGGTCTCCTTTTGAATTACCTTTTTAGGAAAGTGGAAAACAGGAAAATATGTACATCAGACTAAAATTCCAAATTTGAGTCAGCGTATCCTGAACCTGAGCATTCTGGTCCTAAAATCTAGAAAATACTTCTGGGCCTGGTAGTTCCAAGAAATGGCCATCAGATCTACGTAGGGTATCAGACAAATCTGCTTCAACCCCGAGGATACGTTGGGACATGGTTGCCAATCCACCTTGTCCACAATTATTCGGCTCAAGCAAACAGCCATTGTATTCTGAGCCCCTGGTTGTTCTTCTGTGCCCTGATCATTATGGGCTGGAATTCCCTCAATACGTATCTGTGAGATCCATCTTGACAGATATAGGATACAGTTGCATTGATATTTGAGCAAATTTGGACCCACTTATACTTCAGCAACCCTCTGAAGTGAAGAAGAGCCTTGAAAATAACTTGTAATTCCATATAATTGAATGGAAATATTGTGCAACATGGTCCAAACACTGTGCAACCAATCTTATAAAAACTGGAATTCTAGCTTATAATTGACCAATGAGGTTCTGTTCACTGGATACTCAGAGATCTATTCTCTAATTTCAGCTACCAGGTAAGGTGTAACTCCACTGATGGAGACATAGTCAGTGGCTTGCCACCAATAAATCTTTCTCTCGTTAAACCAAGATAGGAAGGATCTGTGAAATCCAGAGATGCCATTGGGCCCACCTGACAAGTCTGATGGTGGACGCCAGGATTCATAGTAGTTGCATATATTTTCTTGCTGTTACCAAGCAAAAATGAAGAAACTGGGAGAGAAAACCTCCACAATCTGTGGAACTGTTCCTGAGATAGGGAAAAGCAGTGCATAAAATTTTCCACTCAGGAATGTCAACCACTGAGCTGATGTGAAACTGCTTTTCTTGATAATCATCAAGCAGCCAAACTTTAGGAGTTCTGAAAGAACTATATTCCTCTGTGTGCCTGCCTTCTGAGGGTCTAAGGCTATCATAGCATAAAAGGTAACACAGCCTTAAGGCACAGCTGCATAATGTATCACAGTTTTCAAATGTATCACAGCTTTCAAATGCATCGCATCTTTCAAATGCACTGCAGTTTTCGAATGCACTGCAGTTTTCAAATGCACTGCAGTCTTCAAAAGCACTGCAGTTTCAAATGCCTCGGTATTACATGCAACAGATTTAAATGCAAATTTAAATGAAACAGGTTTTAAATGCAACACAGCTAATGCTTCCCAGTATAAAAGCACAACTGTATAATGTACCACAATTTTAAAGATAAGGTACAGCTGTATAATGCGCTAGTTTAAAGATATCAAATCTTAAATGAAAATAAAGAAATGAAGAGAAAAAAACATACATGTTGTGACAAAATGCCTTTTGACACTGGGGTTTCATGTGACAAACTGCCCTGCCCCCCTGTCTTATGGAGAAGCTGGATTGCTAGCCTCTTACCCTGGGATGCTGGCCCTTTAAGTTATTGGGTCTTAAGGCACTTGGGACAGAGCCCTTTGTCCCTGGATTGCATCGTTTGCCTTACTTGTTGGGATTTTAAATTTGCCCTGATACATTCGTATGTTGGTTCGTGCAGTGCAACTTCCATTACAGCTAGACTAAGTTTGTTCGTACAGACGAACAAACTGCTGATCGGCCGACCACCCGGTCTGTGGCGTGTGCTGCTTATTAGCCCCCAAGAAGTTGCGGTTAACCGCAGCTTAATTGTCGAATGCCTGAGTGGCCAGTGTTCAGTTGCCGAACACGTGGCAATCGCCATTTTGGAGTGTCGACCGCTCAGCGGTATATGGCGGCAATGCCCTGGAACTAATTTTGGCTACTTATTTTGCCGAACATCGCTGCTACCTCTTCAGGTCCTCGTTCATACGGTGGAAAACCCACGAATACCGGAGATCCTACCCCATTCGTGCATTGGATGTGTGCGAAAATGACCGACCCCAGATATCTACAGTATGGAACTTGTTGTCGGATACAAAAACGCGAACGACTGGTGAAAGCCAAACTTCAGTCGACGTTTTTGAGAACTGTGTTCGTGGGATCTGAGCGCTATTCGCCTAGAATATGCACTCAGATCTAAGCTATCTGGGGATATGTGGGACTTAAAGTTTATGTTCTGTAAAATGTAAGTTATAGATTTTTATGCTGTTTTGCTAAAATAAGAAAAGTCATGTTTCTTTCTACCTGGAGATAATTAAGGCTCTCTTTACTTCCTTAAGTTAATTATCTCCAGGATAGAAAAGAGGGAGTGATTTATGTAAAAGGGGAGTGCTTAGGTTATAGCCACTGTGATTGGCTACTGTAATTCTTTTGTCCCAGTTTTCCATCTGGTCCCCTAGGGGAGTGTCCACCAGGTGGGAGACCTGCATAAATACCGGGCAGGTAGCCCACAGTAAATCAGATCGTTTTACTCCTTCATGAAGTCTCGACTCATGTTTGGGGGATTGGGAGTTATAATCACTTCGTTTCAGCTGGATTTCGGAAGAAGCTGCAAGGGTCATCGCTGCACGAATAGAAGGATCCTTTACACATGTCTGCAAGTAAAGGGAGCAACTTGCTCACATCCTAAGGGCTGTAGGACAGGAAAAAGACTGAGGATCTTGGGAATTGAGCCTCCTTTTAAAGCCTTGGTGTTTTTCCTGTCCTATCTGCTGTAAGGGCAGGGCTAACCCTAAATACACATACACTGTCTAAGTGTTTTTTAATATTAATATATATATATATATATCAAAATACACCGTGAATGATATTGATTAAATATATATATATAATTATAAATATATATTTTCTATATAATATAAAATAAATATGCAAATACATAAAAAAAAATATATATATATATATATTTATATATATATATATATATATATATATATATAGAAAAGCTGGGGAGCGGTCAAGGATAGGGGTTTAGTGTAACACCCTCATTCCGTTCCTAACCCACAAAAAAAGGTCACCTAGACTGGAAAAGTAGAGGATAACCCTAGGGAATACAGTAAATAGTAGAGAACCAAAGGTGTCACTTGAATAGAAAGTGACCACAAGGTTAAATTTCCAATCCACTTCAATAATAAATCACAAAAGAACTTTATTAGTAACTCTAAAAAGTACTAGGACAAATTAAACAGTGTAGCCTGATATGGAGGGGAACAGCCCTGAGTGAGATGCTCAATAATAGATAGTCAATAATAAGCATACCACACTAGTTCCAAACGGGTATGGATTGGCAGTACGAGAACTAACTGAAGAGGTAGCAATCTCCCCCTTTATGTGTTTAAGCCCTCATGGAAGTATATACAGCACTGGTTACGACAGAGCCTAGTGTGATCTTCCAGAAGCAAAAACTAAAACATAAAAGGAATAGTGAGAGATATGCTAAATGGTGAGAACAAAGCACACAGAAAAAAATATATAAAAAGAAGGGTATATACAGAGAGATAAGTAATAGGGATATAACCAATTAAATCCACCTCTCTAGGGTTACCAGAGGTCTGTGGTAAGGGTATCCCTAGTCTCTAGACCTTCAGTCTCATGTAACACCTTCATAGATATTCTATGCTTAAATTCAGAAGGTGTTTACAGGAGATTTAGGGTCTAGAGACTAGGGACACCTTTACCAGATACCTCTAGTATGTATAGAGAGGTGGAGTCATTTGTATATATCCCTATCATCTATCTCCTTGTGTATATATACCCTTCA
The DNA here is from genome assembly GCA_933207985.1 of Pelobates cultripes. Classification (NCBI taxonomy): domain Eukaryota; kingdom Metazoa; phylum Chordata; class Amphibia; order Anura; family Pelobatidae; genus Pelobates; species Pelobates cultripes. Next base: position 263,516,483 of record OW240917.1, read on the forward strand.
CTTGTTTTATTTTGCTTCTGGAAGATCACACTAGGCTCTGTCGTAACCAGTGCTGTAAATACTTCCATGAGAGCTTAAACACATAAAGGGGGAGATTGGTACCTCTTCAGTTCCTTCTCGTACTGCCAATCCATACCCGTTTGGAACTAGTGTGGTATGCTTTATTATTAACTATCTATTATTGAGCATCTCACTCAGGGCTTTGTGTAATTTCATTCTAACTGTATTTTAAAATTAATATATATATTGATATCAAAATACACATAGAACGAAATAATATATATATATATATATATATATATATATAAAAGTATATATGTGAATATCACTATATATATATATCTAATATAAATAAAAATAATTTTTAAAAATTATATATAAATATATATATATATATATATATATATATATATATATTTATATATAATTTTAAAATTAATTTTTATTTATATTAGATATATATATATATAGTGATATACACGTATATACTTATATATATATATATATATATATTATTTCGTTCTATATGTATTTTGATATAAATATCTATCTATATTAACATCTATATATTAATCTGATATACTAACAGTTGTAATTATTTAACTGTATTTTTGTAAATATATATATTGATATCAAAATACACATAGAATAAAATAATATATATATATATATATATATAAGTATATACGTGTATATCACTATATATATATATATATATATCTAATATAAATAAAAATAATTTTTAAAAATTATATATAAATATATATACATATATATATATATATATAAAAATATATATACATATATATATATATATGTATATATATTTATATATAATTTTTAAAAATTATTTTTATTTATATTAGATATATATATACAGTGATATACACGTATATACTTATATATATATATATATATATATATATATATATATATATTATTTCGTTCTATGTATATTTTGATATCAATATATATATTAATTTTAAAATACAGTTAGAATGAAATTACACACAGCCCTGAGTGAGATGCTCAATAATAGATAGTTAATAATAAAGCATACCACACTAGTTCCAAACGGGTATGGATTGGCAGTACGAGACACACACACACACAAGTATATATATAATAATTCTACGTATATATTTATGTTATAATTTTGCATAATTAGGTGATTTTATTAATTACAATTTGCAGGACCTGCCTGACAACCCAGGCTGAAAGTCCAGGGAATTTAATTTGCTAGCACTATATTTAACCCTGTAACTTTCCAAGACACCATAAAACTTGTACATGGGGGTACTGTTTTACTTGAAAGACTTCGCTGAAAACAAATATTAGTGTTTCAAAACAGTAAAATGTATTACAACGATGATGTTGTCAGTGAAAGTGACATTTTTTGCATTTTTCACACATAAATGGCACTTAAACTGACGATATAATTGTTGTGATACAAGAGAAAGAACAGAGGTAGAGCCCAAAATTAGGTACACTAAAGAGATGGGGGTAACCCCAAGTAGAAAATGACAAGACAAGAGGTTGTGTATCTAAACAGCTTAAGGTAGAAACCCTGACTACCAGATATCAGAGATGTCAGGCTAATAGCTGCCAGACAAAATACTAGGTTGATAAGATCAAAAAAATAAAAAAATAAATTTATTATAAACTCGAATAAAAAGATTAATGTGTGGTGAATGTGCTTGTGTACAGTGAACATATAATAGGTATTAGAAGTCAATACCAAATTAAAAAGCACCTTGTGTTGCTAAAACTGACTAGCAATAATATCAACTAGATTTGCTAGTGCAGGATTGTAAGCGTTTTTAAACATGTAAACTAGGGTATCATCTATAATTTTATAACATGACAGGAGGCTTCGTATTTGCTTAAGTCTCTCTCTTTACTAGAACTCAACAGCAGCACAGAATATTAATGCAGTATTGTTATAATCCTTATAAATGCAGTATTGTTATAATCCTTGTATGATTTTATTCTTGTATGCTGTATTGTGATAATCCATGTGGGATTTTATTTTTATAATGCAGTATTGTTATAATCCATGTGGGATTTTATTTTTATAATGCAGTATTGTTATAATCCATGTGGGATTTTATTTTTATAATGTAGTACTGTTATAATCCATGTGGGATTTTATTTTTATAATGCAGTATTGTTATAATCCATGTGGGATTTTATTTATATAATGCAGTATTGTTATAATCCATGTGGGATTTTATTTTTATAATGCAGTATTGTTATAATCCATGTGGGATTTTATTTTTATAATGCAGTATTGTGATAATCCATGTGGGATTTTATTTTTATAATGCAGTATTGTTAGAATCCATGTGGGATTTTATTTTTATAATGCAGTATTGTTAGAATCCATGTGGGATTTTATTTTTATAATGCAGTATTGTTAGAATCCATGTGGGATTTTATTTTTATAATGCAGTATTGTTAGAATCCATGTGGGATTTATATTTATATAATGCAGTATTGTTATAATCCATGTGAGATTTTATTTTTATAATGTAGTATTGTTATAATCCATGTGGGATTTATATTTATATAATGCAGTATTGTTATAATCCATGTGGGATTTTATTTTTATAATGCAGTATTGTTATAATCCATGTGGGATTTTATTTTTATAATGCAGTATTGTTAGAATCCATGTGGGATTTATATTTATATAATGCAGTATTGTTAGAATCCATGTGGGATTTTATTTTTATAATGTAGTATTGTTATAATCCATGTGGGATTGTATTTTTATAATGTAGTACTGTTAGAATCCATGTGGGATTTTATTCTTATAATGCAGTTTTGTTAGAATCTGTGTAGGATTTTATTTTTATAATACAATATTGTTATGTTCCTTGTGGGATTCTTTTCTTCATATTCAGTATTTTATTTTCCCTTGTGGGATTTTTATGCTTATATATTGAATATCTTTTCAGAATTTTTTATTTAGGCCTTGTGGGATTCATTTTATATGCAGTATTACCTTGGTCCATGTGTACATTTTTCCTTACACATGCAGTTTTGTTAAAACCCCTGTGGGACTTTATTTTTACTTGTAACTTCAGGCTATCACTGTTATATACATATTTAGTTTAGATTTCTGGGGGGTCTTTGGGGTCCTCCTGTCTCCTCTATCCCCTTGGCCTTGTCCTCCCTGTCCATCTGTTCCTAACTGGTTGGAGGTCGGAGTTTTTTATATCAGATGAGGGCCCTTCACGCTGCTCAGGGTTAATCTATAACCCAAGATGACTCCACATTTATATAATTTTATATAAATATTTTGCTGGGCTGGAGAATAGGCTTTAGGCAGTACACCCTGTACTGCTCTGAGATGCCTGCAGTTTGGTTTTCTGCCTTTGGCCAAACATTAAAGTCTGCCAGTTCCCTGTATAGTGGTATAGCACTTCATCACTAGTAGCTGTAACATCTGTGATATTAGACTGGAGACATTATAGCAACTTAATCCAGAGGTATTATGTAAAAATACTGTTATAATCACATTACTACCCTGCTAGTGGGTTTTACATATTGAAATTATTTAACCCAAGGTTTCCCTATTTCATTACGTGTATATATATATATATATATATATATATATATATATAGTGGACTCTATACATGCAGATGGGCCCTACGGCTGTCGGAAGGCTATCATACTATCCAAGAGGACGCCAGTATATGGCCACCTGAGTATGGTGGGAAGGGTGAAGGCCCTAAACCTCATGCCTGAAGGGCAAGGTTTCTTATGAAGACCCTGGGCACGCATCCAGGGTTTACATCAGCCTGGCAACGGCACATCTCCAAGGAGAACTTCGCACAAGGAGGGACCGGTAATCAGACGCCTACACTGGGACACGGTGTTTCCTTGTCTTTAACAACTAACCCTCTAACTGCCTCCCGGTATCCATCTAGATATCAGTAGTTATTCCTGCGTAAGGTTAGCTCCTGGCCCTGTTCAGTGGGGCTTACTTGACTTGCCTTCCGGCCTGCTATTTGCCTTCTATCCCAGTTAGAATTTATGTATTTACCCTTATCTACATTTATTATTGTTTTGTTTTCATGCCTTCCTTTTCTTATCGCTCGAGTCGTCAAGAGGCCTGACTTGACCTCCTCCGACCTCCTGGGTGCTCGTGGATTGTGGAGAACGTCTCCAGCTTTCCTCAGGCTACCGACGGTCATCCTGGACCCCGCGCGCGCGCACAGGATCCGGGCGGTCAGTTGGTAGTTTCCATCTTTGTTTCCGAAGGTTGCATTTTCACACATCCCTTTCTGTTATTAAGAATGGACACGGCCCGAGGTTGTATACTATCCCATCTGCCATCGGTCTGGTTTACTACCAGTTGATTCCTTCTCAGGTGAGCGATTCAGAGAGAGGTCTCGTGGTCGGGGAGAGACCCACCTAAGGACCTCAGTCTTATGCTGATATTAGTAATTGGTGTACCCATGCAGTTGGTCACCCTGAGTCTCTAAGGGACTCTAGTTTGGATCACAAGAGGGTGCGGCCCTCCATCACCTCGATACAAGAATGATATTTTATTTTCAGGAACAGAGAGAAAACCCCTCTCATATACAGAACCGGACACTGATTTGTTATTAGAGGGCGCGGCCCTCCCTCAACCTCAGCCCGATACTAAGCTGGATACAGAGGACATGTTTGGAGTGACACATTCTCATAGAGAGAACCGGTCACGGATGTAGACTCTACTGTTTGGTTATTAACGGGTGCGGCCCGCTCAGGCTATCAGCTGGACGCTGACACGGAATTCGGTCACATTATTAGAGAGCGCGTCTCTCTCATACACTCAACGCTCTACGGTGCCATCCTTTTGTTCATCACACAGGCTTGTAGCTGTACAAGACCTCGATGACTGCATAAAGGGGCGTCCATCCTGCATTCAATTAGATCTAACGACCATGCTACTGATTTCATTATGGAGGGCTGCCTGATCATGCAGGATATACATATTTATACTGGATCCCTCCTATTTTATCTCCTGTAATGGATCTACTGGATCCGGACCACTGTACCACACGCGGGAAATACTCACAGAGGTATAACGGGGGGAGACTGCCACTTATTTACACACACTCCTGGAGACGGTACAGCTAACGGATGAGCCTCAGGTATTACAAGAGTGCAGGTTTTGGTATATTCTGCACTGTGTAAAATAGGGAATTGCATTCTGTTTTGGATATCCGGACCATTGCGAACAAACTGCGCAGACAGTTTTTTCCCATATCAAGGTGACATGAAATACGGAGACCTTCATGGAGCAAACGGGCACTGCCTTGCTCGGGTAACAAGACTAGGGAAGGCCTACTACCCGGTCTGAAAGTACACCATATGCATGGAAAGACCGGAAACCCCGGTTGTCTTGTGTTCCCTGGTCATTACAATCTTGGGATAAGATGGCAGGACTGCCTCTACTCCTCTGAGTACATACCTGGAGAACATGGTTCAGAGATGGAGGGCCCTCCGTCTATACTCTATATATCCCTCATGGAAGCCGTTTTGGTTTGGGTTTGCGCTAACCCACCTTTTCAACTACCATCAAGGAGACCTACGAGACTCTATGGAGGAACTTGGTGTGCCCCGACTCCTACACAGACATCAAAGTCGGGTCACAACCTACCACTGGAGTATGGCTCAGGATGTGTAGCAGACTCAGATAGGGCTGCCGACATTCTCAAACGGGACAACACATGTTTCGGACGGCTGAAGCTAGACCCTTCTTTTTTCGCTACATCTGCTCTCTGGATTCACCTGTCATGAGCGAAGGGACTTTACACCTTGCCTGCGTATTGGAGAACGCTATGTGTTCACGGGACTCCAAGCTAAGAAGGAAGGTATCCCTCTATAGGGAGGCTTTGACTTCAATTATCAAACTCACATTCCTGGGTCCCTTGACCTAGGGCTTACTCTGGGAGATACGTGCCCGGACAGTCAGGGGTACAGGGACCTAAGGGTCTCACTATATTATACCCTATCTTGTAGGTGGTGTGTATACCAGGAACCCCTACATGAATTTTGACAGGTCGGACATGGAACAGGATCGTACGACGTGTAGTCGGACTATTTCACTCTCTAACTACAGCATGTGAGGACTCTTTGTTGTTATACAGGTCCCAAACGCCATTGGATCCGTACATCTTATCACTCTTAGACGTTGACATCTGGATGGGAATCTCAACTCCTTTTTACGTTTCCCATCTCTTTGAATATTTCTGGGACCCACTATTTCCAGAATAGTCGACCACCGTTCCACCACATAAGTTCAGTTTGGGACCCTGATTGGACGTCCTTTTTGGAGTCCTTTCTCTAACACAGCTGTGGATTACACAGTACAGTTGGAATATTGGAATCACTTGGGATAGAGCTAGTTTGCCACACTTTTGCCTGCATAATAAATGTATTCTCGGATGAGACATCTCACCGGGTAGGCCATCAGGGAACAGAAGATCCTACTCGGTTCTATTACGGAATTGGTGGCGCATTCTTTGAGATTGAAGATCTGCCTGCAAGGCCACATCGCCGGGTGACCCGGGCACGATCGGTGGAGCAACCTTACACATCAAGAGTTGAGACATGGTGGCAGTGTCTTATCGCGGCCCTAAGTCCGCAAATGACTTTCGACATTTTATAACTACAGGGAAATGGCTAATAGGTCAGGTTGGCAGCTCATGGACTGGCTGGTAGGAAACAGGTCGCAACTCCACGTACAATGGATCTATCAGTGGATGGTGTTTTTTTCTGTATTTGGGATGCTTCATCAACTGGCATCTTCAAACAGCGTTGGATTTGTTGACTGAGCGTTAAAAAAGCAAATACGAAGCCTCCTGTCATGTTATAAAATTGTAGATTATGCTAGCTTTAGTGTACATATATGTGAAGAAATGCCCTCTTTTTTCGGCAGAAGTTTTGCACGAACGGCAGGTCTCGCCGCCATTTCGGGACTTCCTCGTGTTCGCCACCATTTTAGCTGCCGGCCGTTTACTCTGATGACCGACCACAACCCGTTGGTGTGGTTAAACCGGGTGGCGGGCGACAACCCTAGACTTTTACGGTGGAGCCTAGCTCTTCAACCGTACAACTTCATCATGCAATATCGTCCGGGCAAACAAAATGGTAATGCAGGCGGTTTGTCCCGCCAAACGGAATTGGATGCTTAACCTGAACTATTTCTTTGTTTCCCCTCGGACATCCCCAAGCCAACCCGTCAGGGTCTTGGCGGGTATGCCGACCTATGGACTTATAGGGGAGCAGTGTGAAGAAATGCCCTTTTTTTACTGTATATGCACTCTTTGTATTTGTTGTCAATAGCAATGTTTCCCTATGGCATTCGGTAGGTAAAACTACCGAATGCAGACCACCCTGTCACCTCTTTATACAGACTGTACCCTCTTGCTGGCTGGATTACGTTCGGCAGAAGTTTTGCACGAACGGCAGGTCTCGCCGCCATTTCGGGACTTCCTCGTGTTCGCGGCCATTTTAGCTTCCGAACAGCGGTGTTTGCCCTTTAATGTCTGGAACTGAAAACGGACACTCAAACAGGCGAACACCGCTGAAGCCTCCAGACCTTCGGTAAAACCCCTTCCAAACTACCGAACGACCGGGCGTTCGGTAGAAAGACTTAGCAACAGATGGGGAATCAAGCGAACCAAGGATGGCAGCTGGATGGCCGGCCGTTCGGTAGGTTTTTCATGCGATCTAAGACCGACTGTAGGGCCAGAATTCATGGAACTGTTTTCGGCTACTTTGCCAGTGCAGTCGGTCAAAACTTCTAAGTCCTATATCTCCCAAACGGCTAAACCGAATGGACTGAGTTTTTAATATGTTGGTCTCCCAGACAATAGTCCTTGGGGTACATCCAAACTTTGGGGAATTTCTGTTATGTTTTAATTGTGTTTAATGGTTATCTGAGGGGAGGAGATGTACAGTATGTATATTGTTAGGATTGGATGTATGGCTAATTATATGGGAGGCTCCCTTGCATGGGCTGAATTCCATAAAAAGAGCATGCCTGTCATTAAACCTTCAGTTCATCTTTGTACCCTTATTCTGACTACGAATGCTGTTTGGGAGTTCGTGTGTTTTACTGTGGGAATTATCCAGGAACACTATTGGATTTACAATTGGGAATTCGTCTACTATAGCTACCGAACGGAGGGCTATATTCACTGGGCTCTGGCTGTTCTGAATGTGCATCTTATATTCTTTTATATACATTTCTTTCCTGAGCACATACATGCAGACCCCTGGTGGTGACATAGAGGGACTACACTGATGATTTTATATTTTGATGTAAGTTATTAAATACTTTTTTGTACTTCACTCTGAATGTGCATCTTATATTCTTTTATATACATTTCTTTCCTGAGCACATACATGCCAATATATCTATGGTGAATTTAACCCAGACAGAGGATTTGGAATTCCTATTTTGAAAAGGAAATTATTCAAGGCTTGCAAACTTCAGCAAAAGTGTGAGTGGCCATTTGTGAATATAACTTCTACAATTTGTCATCATACACAGTTATACGCTATGTCGTTTTATTTATGATTGGTTCAGCAGATCATCCCCCTTTTTTTGCTTGTTCGAGAGGAAACTACTGATTTAGGTTTAAATGTACTTGGTTTCCTTACAATATACTCTTAATTTTATTAATGACAGGAGGCGGGTATTTCCCATCCATTCTTATCCCTCCCTGGTTTAATTTTAATAGTTTGGATTAATCAGGTACGTATGCAACTCTGCTTGTTGTCTCTGCTACCTGTCGCCTGTTCTTATGTCTGTTTTTTCATAAGTAGGGTTGGGATATCTACATATTAAGGTACTTTTGGTTGCTACATTGGGTACCTACATGTTTATTAATCAACCTGTTCGATTCTGTTTTTCTCTTGTTTCCATCAACGCTATCTGCTTTGGCAGTTCTTCTCGGATGGTGGACATCGTTGTATTCATCGTATCTAGGACTTTGTTTCTTCCCCATTATGTTTTCTGCCTTTTATTCTGTTTTTGTCGCAGCTTGAAAGAGGAAATTATGCATGGGGAGGGGAGTTTTATAGTACCTAACTTTTTTCTGATTGGTTGTTTTCTGTGCTGCTGTGGAGTTCTAGTAAAGAGAGACTTAAGCAAATACTCGCCTCCTGTCATTAATAAAATTAAGATTATAGGTACACTAAAGCTAGCATAATCTACAATTATATCAGACCCCTACTTGCATGAAAAACTGTCTAGTCTGCCGATTATAGTATGTATCTGGATAGGAGAAAGATATATATATAAATATACTTGGGCTATTATAAATGTTAGTTAAAGCAGGACTGGTAAGGGGTACACACAGGGGAGGGCAGGCAGCCTTAGGCCTGGGGGGCAAAACTAGTCAAGTGGCCCATTGCACAACCAAATCAGTGCAATGGTGCCCACCTTTTCCTGTTTTTATAACGGGTATTGATGTTATGCTAATCAGTAGCTCTTTGCCATACCCGCTCCTTCACGGCTCTGACTTTCAATGTTGTCAGAGCGCAGGCTGAGAATCTCTGAGCCTGTGCTCTGACTCACTAACTGAGCGCCGGAACCACGAGGGAGAGGACATGATCTGACTGCACCTACTGCTGGTGCGCACCAGTGGACCACCAGCGAACCGTTTAAACTGAATAGGCTGATGTCCCCAACTTGTGAGCTGTGTTGTCCACCGGGCTCCTCTGTTGTCATGGCACCCTGCGTGACCGCACAGCGTGCACACCCCAACGGCTGGCCCTGCTGACATACACTGATGTTACTACTTAGAAATCCCTCAATATTAATACAGACATCAGAGTAAACACCAATAAACTGTGCAAACAGAGCTGATCCCCCCAAATTTATAAAGATTTGCTTAGTGGATTTGTTGTAAGATTAAATCATGCCTCCTCCTCTCTCTCTCCCATGCGCTGCTCTGTAAGCTGGGAGGAAGTGAAGAGTAATCACATTCTCCCAGCACAGCGCCACCTGTGGCTGCATGGAGAACAGCTGAATTTGCCGCCCCCATGTGACATCACAATACTCCACCTATATGAGCTGCCATACGAACTAACGCCAGTGCTGCCCACAGTGTGTGTTTACATTAAAAAGCCTGCAGGGACCGGTTATAGACACCAGAACCACTTCATTAAGCTTCAGTCGTTCTGGGGACTATAGTGTCCCTTTAATGTGAGGTAAATTAGAGATTAGTGTCACTAATAATATACTAGATTGCCTACTTACAACCAAATGAGGATGATGATGGGCTGCAGTTTGGCTCCACTGGTCTGGTGTAGAACAGGATCTCTGGAGGCTGTTTGCAACTGTAGTCACAAAATTCAATGTTCTGGGAGAATTGGAAGCAGCTACATTTTTTGGGGGCCCCTTACACAGCTCAAGGTCTGGGCCCCAGGGCCTGACGGTGAGTATGCCCACAAGGCCCACTCATAAGTCCACTTATATGTTCCACCCACCCATGAGTTCGCTCACAGGGAGTGGAGTGTGTAGGGATGTGTTATGTGTTATTGTAGAGGATCTAATATGTGTGCTTATGGTATGTAGTGTATAGGGATACCAGTTTGTGCAGGTGATGCAGTGTGTTTGGGTGTAGTGGAAGCAGTGTGTATTTGTGTATAAAGGATGTATTGTGTGTTTCTGGTTGTATGTAAGGGATGCATTGCATGAATTTGTATGCATAAGGGATGCATGGTGTGTGTCTGTAAGTGTGTGCATTGAGTGTGTGTAAGAGATGCATTGTGTTTCCGTGTGTATGTAAGAAAAGCAGTGTGTGTGTTTGCATGTGTATGTAAGGGTGTGCATTGTGTGTTTCTGTGTATGTGTTCAAAGGATGCATTGTCTTTGTGTGTAAGGGTTGCATTGTGTGTGTGTAATGGATGCATTGTGTGTTTCTATGTGTGTAAGGGAAGCATGTTGTGTTTCTGTGTGTGTAGGGATGCATTGTGTGTGTATGCGCGTAGTGTGAAAGAGCTCCCTGTCTTGCCCCCTGTCCTATAGAGCTGTCCCTTCTGTCCCTTAGAGCTCTCCCCTGCCCCTTAGTGGTCTCTCCTCTTCCCCGCCCTCCCCTAGCGGTCTCTTCTCACACTCACCCACCCTCCCTGTGCTCTTCTCATCCACCCTCCATATGTTCTCCTTAACCCCTCTCCCCCTGTGTCCTCCTCACCTCCCCTTCATTTACTCTCTCCCCTCCTTCACACTACTCCCCCCCTTCACTTACTTTCTCCCCCTTCACTTACTCTCTCCCCTCCTTCCTCCTTACTCTCTCCCCCTCCTTCCTCTACTCTCCCCCCTCCTTCACTTACTCTCTCCCCTCCTCCTTCACTTACTCTCTCCCCCCCTTCCTTCACTTACTCTCCTCCCCTCCCCTGTAGCGTGGCCGAACTGCTCTCAGTGTGCACTTCCTGTCAGTTTGGCCGGGTACAGGAAACAGAAACTCCACGCGGAACAGGAGTTTCTGTTTCCTGTAAACGGCCGGACTGACAGGAAGTGCACACTGAGTGTGCACTTTCCTATCACTCCGGCCGGGCACCGCGGACCGGAGAGGAGCTCGGCCACACTACAGGGGAAGGGAGGAGAGAAACAGCTGCAGCCGCCTGAGGCTCTTAACAGAGCGCTCAGGCAGCTGCAGCATTTAAAGGGCCGGCCCTGCAGCTGCCGGTCTTAAAAGAATTTAGGGCGGCCTGGGGGGCAATTGGCACCCTGCCCCCCGGCCCAACCCGCGCCGGGATACACAGTAAGATTGGCAGGTGTGGAGTCAAAATGATATGATTAGTCTAAATGACAGCCAATTCTAGTAATTGGATATTTACAGGCTACTGAATAGAGATAATAGCACGATAGTGCTTGATAGTAACACTAAATCAGTGTATAATAGGAAGGTTGATTTTGTTGTAATCAACTTCTAAGCCCTTCTGGTAAAGGCTGTCTGTTAGTAACCAAGCCTAGGTATCCATTGGTATTCACCCCTATGGTATGCAGGGTTATAAATAAGGCATCTAGACAATACTTGCAGCAGAATGAACAAACATTTAGAAAGTAAATGTGGAATACATCTTTGAATGTGAATAACTGCTAAGTGGGAACTTAAACAAAATGATAATGGGTCGGTCTAAAGATTCATAGGGGAGTAGTGAAGCACTTAGGAGTACTGTAGTCTAGCTCTATAAGAGCTGGATCGAGGAGACATAAAGTATCTATTAGTAATTCTCCTGAAAGGTAGTGTTAACGTCCCAGTAGTCAGTGGGAACAATACATAAATAGTGGTTTCTATCGAGTAGACTGCCAATACAACAGTGCTAAGGCTAATACACCCCCTGTGCCTTCGAGGGCACCTGCCGCTAATCCCACTAAACTAGTGTATGCTGAATCTAGTGGCAAAAGACAATAAATAATAAATGAGTAAATAAATAAACTGATAAACGACAAAGCACGGTCGCAAGTAAATGTGCTCGTTTCTAGGTCAACAGAACAGCACGCTAGGAACCCCTGACGCGCATTTCTCCCGACCTGGCTCATGATGAGCAGGGGGGGGTGTTGAATTCTATAACCCAGAAACAGTCTCACCAAAAGGACTCAATGAAATAATATCATACCATTCATTCCTCTAATGCTTGCAATAATAATGTAAATAATTTCTGTATATATAATCTTTGTAAATATTAGTTGTGTACAGACAATAAGGGATGTGTTTATATAGTAGAGACATATTATAATAAGGGTTAATTTAATGAAAAATACGAACAGATATTAAGATATAGCCCTTAGTTAACTTAGTTTCTTAAATATAGTTAGAATATAACACTACACATAGTTAACCTCAGTCTATGATTATGCAAATTGGCATATCCGTTGAGTGTCTGGGCACAAGATTAGTGTCACATTGGATTTGGAATAAGGCCCCTTTAAAATCAATTCACAGAGTTAATTAGTGTTACCCATCTTTATTACTGCAATAATATTAGATTAAAGGAGAAGTCTCCAAGTGAAGGTGTAAAAGGACTAAAGAGCCCTACACCTTTAAATGTATAATAAAGGCAGTAATATATAAAGTTGGGTTCTGTCCCTTAATTTAAGGGTTAAAGGAAAAAACGTTTTACATTGGTAGGAGCCTTAATAAATCATGTATAGTATTTAGGGTTTGTTTCCAATACTTATCTAATGGTGACCTAGTGGATTTAGTTTGTTATATGCAGATAACATTTTACTTCATTTTCTTTCTCTTGTTTTAAACACGATTTGCTCACTACTAGGTTATAGCTTGCTACACTGTAGATACAGCGTCTCCATGACGAAAGTTGTAAACGTTGCCATGGATACGGCGTTTTTGACGTCATCACGCATGGACCGGAGGTCAGCGTGGGGGCACACGGTAGGACGCACATGCGCGGTGTTTAGTAGTAAACGCCGGCAAAGTTTTTTCATCACCTGGGGTAAGTTATTCATGATTAATGTTATTAGGTATATATTTGAGGTAGTTATAGAATGTATTTGCACTGTTTGATCCTGATGAAGGTCCCTGCGTGGACCGAAACGTTGATCGTTTTTGTTTCTTGGATGGAATAAACCACACTTTATATTCAGAAGTCCGTGAGTGCAGCCTGCTTTGTTTCGTTTACTACATTTAAGGACCCTAAAGACTGGCACCCGGCAAGCCTAATAAGGCATATTGGACTACATTAAGCGTGAGTGCAAGGAATATTCTATTATATATATATATATATATATATATATATACATGCACACACAATATCCACTTATAATTTACTATTATTATATTAATCATATAGTACTATGTTAATAATATAGCATATTCATGGATATAATATCAATGAAGAAATATCATATTATTTACTAATGTTAGTGGAGTATAAATAATCTTAAACACAGTTTCACACAAGAAAACCAGACACCAAATAACAGATAACACTGAGTAATTAATTTACTTTCTAAAAAAAAGAAACTAATGGAATCTTACAAAGTTCCAATGTAAGTAAGAGGTGAAGAAGAGTTTAGACATGTCAGAAAGCTAGATTTAAAGGTATATCCCAGACACTCAGACTGGGCAAGAGTGAACCAAAGTCTTTGAAGATGACAGGTTCTGTGATGAATAGTGGCCATAAAAAGATAACAAAATTATGTCAAACGCATCACCAAATTCAGTAAACCCATTATACAAAAAGATATATGTTTTTTATATAATAGAAATTATTAAATGAATTTATGATAATTTTAATGAAAATATTATTTTAAATTCTTATCACTCCATAAATATCCTCACAGATGGCATACCATTTGCAATAGTAGACAACCCAAGGTATTGCAGATGGGGCACGTCCAGTATTTTTTAGTAGCCACTTAGTCACAAACACTGGCCAAAATTGGTGTTTAACTTCGTTTTTGCATTTTTCACATGCAAACAAATATTAACCCTAAATTTGGCCAGTGTTTGTGATCAAGTGGCTACTAAAAAAGATTGGACATACCCCATTTGCAATACCTTGGGTTGTCTACTATTGCAGATGGTATGCCATCATGGGGGTAATTCTCATTCCTGGGCTACCATATGGTCTCAAAGGCAATGCAACCAAGCTGGCAAATTTCAATGTGAAAAAACTGAAAAATGTAACATGCTATATTTGACCCTGTAACTTCCCAAAACACCATAAAACCTTGTCAGAGTATTTATATCGGCAGACATTTTGTGCTATGATAGAAACTAAAAGTGTATATTCTGAGTCACTCTGAACAGACCAGACTCCATTTTGTTATTTCAAGTTAACAAAGAAGACACTAGATTTCTTTCTGTAAGCTAACCACTTTCCCAGAGCTGAGGAATGCATAGTATATACAAGCCAAGTGATAAGGAAGGGGGTTGGACAGACTGTCTAATGCTAATGGAATATAATCAAATCTAAACCCAGACAATTGTGACAGAGAAGATTAAATAATAAAATTTAACTGTCTATATATATATAAGGTACCATTGTATGGAAAAGGGTAAACTTAGTTCATGATCTGCCATATCAGAAATTATGGCAGGAATTGCAGACGCTAAGTCTGGACAAAATTTAAGAAACCCTTTGAAATTTTAAATTATAGCCACTATCTAGATAGGCCAAAATGACGTCAAAATAGCCACCAGGAAAAGTTAACTCTTTCCTGGATAGGTATGTTTAGTGGGACAAGACTGCCCTCTACAGACCAAATAACTAATTTGCGATCTGGAAGATAACCACACCTCTAGTGCTTCTATTGGGTTATCAACTGATGACGTACAGAGAGTCTGGCCCTTTAAAAGTTAGGACAAAGGGAAGATAGAGTATACAAGATACGAGAGGGAGGCAGATGCAAGAGATGCAAAGGAGAGGAGAGAGGAATTGGAAGTTTGGGGACTCCAACTCGGACAACATCTGAGACTAACACTCTACTCCTAAAACTCTAACACTTAGAATTTACTGACTTTCTAACCAACACCTCCATGCAGAGAGACTACCAATCGGATGAAATATCTACTCAACTGGTAATTATACTGGTTTCATTTAATTAAATTAAATTAATTAAAATGTATTAATAGCATTATATATGACTGGATAAAGCACGGTCAGATTTCCATATTAAGAAATCTTAGTTAACTAAGAATATATAGTTATAAACATTCCATTCTGCAGGTGGAATTAAGAATAATTATATATTGATGTGATATTATCACGTGTTAGCATACCGCTGTTTTTATCCAGGTGTATTGATTTGCTCTAAATTAAGATAGATATCTTTTAGACAAATTAAAAATCTGCTTATATAACATATTAGACTCTCTTATTGGATGGTTTAAGAAAATGACTAGTGAACTGGTTTAAATGTTATTTTATTTAAAAATTACATAAGAATAGATCTTAACTACCTAGGAGATCTAGCCAGCATTGAAAGGGTTATTCTAACTGTCGGCTAAACTTTACGACCTTACGCTGCACTCTGAGGAATTCTGTTCTTCGCTGTGAAAAGTTTCACTTAAGTCTGTGTTAAGGATACCTCATAAATCGTCAGAATTCTTGACAGAAAATGCTAGTTAGCCATTGAAACGTAATACCCATTTCTTTGTATTACATATCATTTTATACTGGATATTCGTTGATTACTGTCATGCATGTTACATAATATTATTTGTTAATTATTGGTTATCATAAATAAAATCTATTTTTATACATTGTGATTATTTATATGAAATACTTTTCACTTAACACGATAAACGTTCTTTGGGATCTGAGAATTGAATTAGTGGGCAATTCTCAGCTGTTTACTATTATTACCCCATAAATATCCCCACAACCTGTACATAGGGAGTACTGTTTAAAATGTGAGACATCACTGAATACAAATGTGTGCATATTATTGCAGTAAAAGCAAACAGTATTATGACATTCACAGTTAAAATGTCCCGAAGAACTAAGCATTTTTAAACAAATTCTTATTTTCTCCCATTTTTTAATATTTTATTCATATTAAATTATATTTCATACCTAAATATTTGATGTTAAATGAAAGCCCTGTTTCCCCTGAATAAAATGATATGTAATAAGTGTGGGTGGCACATAATATGAAAGAAGTGAATTACGCCTGAACAGACATATAGCGCAAATTCAAGGTTTTGTTTATGTTTTGTTTTGATCACAACGTGTACATTTGGCTCAGTCCTTAAGGGGTTAATAAACATTTCACATATAAACACTTTGTGAGCTAACCACAGGGAATCTATAGTTGTATCATGATATGCATTGAGGTCAAAATAGGAAGTTAATTCCTTTCAGATGTCTGCTAGTATCTACGGGTCAATGAGTAAATGTTCATTGAGATGCCAGGTCCCTTTACCTTTGGTCAGGATCTGTTCATTCAAGTGGAGAATGATTGGCGCATGGTCAGACCATGTTATAAGGCCAACGCGGGTATTAATAATGTTGCTAATTAGTGAATTGGGTAATGAGAATTGGTCTCTCCAGGAGTACAAGTTGTGGGCAAGAGAGTGAAATGTATAATCTCTCTCTTGTGGACGTGTAATTCTCCAGAGGTCTATAACCCCTGCGCTAAGAGAAGTTGGTTGATGTCTCTTGTGCTGTTTAATCTACTAGTCTCCATGGATGCTGCCACTGTGGACGATGACGAGGTATCCAATTGAGGGTCTAGGCTAAAGTTGGTATCGCCTCACACTTCTACCTCCCCAAACCTCCACTTGTCCAAGGTTTGAAAGATCTTAGATAGGAAGAGCACTTGGTCATTATGTGGTCCATATATGTTACTTAACGTGTAAGGAGCATTATTTAGGTAATTTTGTAGTATTAAAAATCACCTTGTTTGTCTGCATCTTTTTTCATCAATTTAAAAGCCACATCTTTACTGATAAGGATAGATACCCACCTCTTCTTTTCCAAAAAAAAAGGAGTGAAAGGCTATTGGGTATAGGGGGAGTTAAACTTGGGCCTCTTTCCCCATTGGAAATGCGTCTCCTGGAAGAATGCGATTTGAGTTTTTACTCTTTTTGCCTCCAGTAATGCTAACCTCCATTTATGGGGGCGTTTAAACCCTTGGCGTTTAATGAGTGAAATGTAAGCACCATTGTGTCATGTGTACCCTGCTAGCTGTGTGTTTGGCTAATGCATCAGAGTATCTCTGATCCCTGTAATTCAGGTCCCTTTCTTCCCCTCCACCATACTGTGTAATAATCCCTGTTGCCTTCCCCGCAAGGGCCTCCACAGCCACTCGCCGCCCCGTCTTCTTCAGAACTTTTTTAATACATTTTGCCATTTGCTTTTTAATTCACT
>OW240917.1:263542517-263558487 GCA_933207985.1 Pelobates cultripes
GAGCACAGCCTCAAGCTGCGGTAGATCGGATTTGCTCGCATAGATCTATATATATATTCAGGGCCGGCGCAACTGCTAGGAGAATTAGTCAGTTGATTAGGCCGCACCGGCTCAGAGGGCACAGTCTCTGGGTGACCTGCTGGAGGGAAGTGCACAGCACAGCGCTCTCCTCAAGCCAGTCATTGAAACGTGACAGGAAGGGCTGACATAGAGTCACCCTACTTACAGGAGGTACGTAAGCTTGCACAAAGTTCAGCACTGATGCGGCTTGCCCCCTATCCGGCGCAGGGTTCAAGAGTGCTTGGTAGAGTTCCCTGGTTATCTAATTACTCAGCCCTTTACATGAGTACATGATGCTTCCCCAAGTCTGTGGCGTCATTTAATATCTTTCCACCTCCTCTGTTAACCCTTCAGAAAGCGACCTAAAGTTCCAGGCTAGTCAAGGGCTGCTCCTGGTCAGGTGCACCATTTCTCAACTGCTCCTGTGGCGTAAGACAGGTGGTTCTAGGGGGTCATGAAGAGCCACTGATGTTGGGAGATATGGGTTGGAGGGTTAGTCCATAGTGTTTTGTCTTTTTAGAGGAAGTGGGAGTATTGGTGGCCATGTACACAGCCTAGATGACCAGCGGGCCTGTCACACACACATATATACACTATAAAACACAAATACATATACACACTCTGATACATGCTCATGCATATACACACAAAAGCACACTGATGCACAAAGACACACACATTCACATATATGGACATTCACAATGTGTATCTTCCTATATGTACTTCTGAGTGTATCTGGCATTGTCTACCTGTGTATGTGCCCGAGAGTGTTTGTCTTACAGTGAGCATCCTTGTGTTTGAATGTATGTCTCTGATTACATTTGTATATTTGTGTGACAGAGTTGGGGGGTAAGTGCAACATGGTTGAAGGATGGATTGGTTGGAGGAGGTTGGAGGGGGTGATAAGTATGACATGATAAGTGTGGTAATTGCGGCAATTTTAGTGTGGAATGGTTTAGGGTAAATGTGACATGGTTGGATGTGAATTTGGAATGGGGTAAATGTGACTTGGTTGAGGAGGGTGTATAACAAGGCGAGGGGTGGTGAGTGTGAAATCATTAACATGGGTTAATGTGACAGGGTGAGTGTGTCAGAGTTGGGGGGTGAGTGTGACAGGATAAGAGGAGTCAATATGATAGGGTGAGTGTGGCATTGTTTGTGGCTTGAATATGACAGGGTTGAGGTTGAGTGTGGCATCGTTGGAGGGGGGAGTGTGGCAGGTAGAGTGGAAGTAAGTATGACTGGATCAATAAAGGTAATATGTTTGGTGTGGTGACAGTGTGTGTGTGAGGGTAACAGTGTGTGTGGGGGTGACAATGTGTGGGAGGGTGACGGTGTGTAGGGAGGTGATAGTAAGTGGGGGTGACAGTGTGTAGGGAAGTTGTGTTTTAGTTACCACTGAAATACCTTTTTTTATGCAGTAATCAATACCCTGATGGTCCCGTGATGGTCCTGGTGGGCTAGCTATCTGGTCTGCAGCTCCACCAGATGCAGAACTGCAAACCATGATAAGTGGCACGAGCTCATAAGACTTTTTTTTTAAAAAAGGTTATGACTTCTCCGCTTTCCCTGCCCTCCTTCTCCCTCCTCCTCCAGTGTGTATGTCACCATTGTTTATGGATCTTATCTATGCCTCTCCTCTCGCTCGTCCCCACTCTTCAGCCACTCTCTTCCAACCCAGCTCTCCACCGTTCCTTCTATGCGTCTCCAATTTGCAGCATGTTGGCTGGCTTAATCAGACTTAAACGGGTGTCAGCAAACTCGGTCGGGATAGACGGGGTCAGAGAAAATCCTTTAGTTTCCATTGCTTACTACTCGCGGCCACCATAGCCCCACCTCACGACGTCTTACGTTTGTTTAAAAAAAACAAACAAAAAAAAAAAACAGGAGATTGCATTTTTGAAGTCAGCGATTTGTAAATTATACGGTAAACAATCTCAGGCTGGGACTGTTGCAAATCCACTGATCTCCCTTCCGATCTGTGAAGGCACATTGCAGGTTTTCTCGGGGAGGAGGAGGGGCGTTGCCTCCCCCTATAGATCCGCCACTGTGTAGAAGAGGAAAAAGGTGTAGCTGATTGCCTCAATAAATATTTTTGTTCAGTATTTACAGATGAAAATGAAGGAAAGGAGCCTCAGTTAGGAAAAAGGACAAATTAGTCATTTGTTTACAGAGAAAGAGGTTCTATTTCAACTGTTAAAAGTAGAGTTGAGCGAACCCGAACTGTAAAGTTCGGGTTCGTATCAAACATTAGGCTTTTTGGACCCCGGACCCGAACATGGACATATATCTGTATGTTGGGGTTGGAGTTCGGTGTTCGGCGATTTAATGGCGCGTTTTGAAAGGCTGCAGGACAGCCAATCAACAAGCATTTGACTCGTGTGCCCTTAGAAGCAATCACAACCATGTCTACTAATGGCATGGCTGTGATTGGCCAGTGCAGAATGTGACCCAGCCTCTATATATAAGCTGGAGTCACGTAGCGCCGCACGCACATGCGGTCTTATTAGTGTAGGGAGAGGATGCTGCCGCTGATAGGGACAGCTTAGGAAAGAATTCTGCAAACTAGTACATTAGTGGGGTGGGGTGCACTTCATATCTGAGTGTCAAAAAGAAGCTTCAAAATATGGTAACCATAAACAGAAAAAGTTAACATAAGGTAACAATCTGGTCTTAACCTGCGCCAGATTAAAGTGGGGGTGGTCACCCCTCCCGAGTGGCGGGAAGTTGTTCACCTCTCGGGGTTGGCAATCTCCCTACGCACTTCCACTGTGGTGTCATATGTAATCAGCGGCTATATTTATCGTACATTCTGAGCTAGCACATTTGGGTAGTTCTATTTCTGCATGAATCTCTATCTATTTCGATCTCCTTCAGTACCCATTGTGATAACCCTGACTACCTTCCCTAAGCTTTGCTGTGTTATAATATGTATTTTATGGTGTCGCTATTGTCTGTGCCATGTAGGATTCCCCTAGGTGCGCTACTGCAGGGTGATCCACCAGGCGAATTGGGCCATGCCTGTAGGTTCCCCCTGTTGCTGAGGCCTAGTAAATCCGTCCTGATGTTATGGTCTTAGTTATTTATATATTTATACAGAGGGGCCAATTTTGCCCTAACCAGGGCAGAAATAATAAAAAAAAAAAAAACACAACTCCCCCCGCCCCCCCTTTGCATGCATTAGTCCTCTCTAGAACATTGCGAGTGAGGGGTATGCCCACTATCTTATCTCAAGAGGTAGTAAAATATGCTGTGTTGCTGTACCCTCCTCCCCAGTCCCCCCTCCCGCCCCCCTCAGCCCATCAAGCGGTAAGCTTATGACCAATATGGGAATTCTGATTACCCCTGTACTGAAACTTTGCTTAATGCAGCTCCCCCTTTCCCTCCCCCCTCATACACGTAGCCGTCCCAGATACATCATGGTACACCAAAGTCTCTGTGAAGTATGAGGATAGCGGGGCAGTCCCCGCTTCTCTAGCCCTCCTGGGCAGTCGTTGCTGTAACTGTGTACCAGTCCCTTGGAAGGGTCGTGAGGGGTCGTCGAGCTGTGCCCGGTAGAGCGAGGTCCTGTGGGGGAGTTATGGCGAGGTCTCGGAGGAATTTCAGTGGGTCGCCACCTGGAGTAGGTAACTGTCCTTCCCGCCTTGAAGGCTACTATCTTGAACGGGTGGCCCCATGTGAAGCGGATTTCGTGTTGGCGCAGAAGATCAGTCAGCGGTCTCCACTCTCGCCGCCTCTGAAGCGTGCTTGGCGCCAGATCCTGAAAGAGAGAGATGGGTTTGCCTTGGTAGGTAAGCTCGTGGTGCCTGTTGTATCTCAGAATCGCTTCCTTAGTGGTGTAGTGGTGAAAGCAGACTAGGCACCGCTGTTTACGTTCGCCGGGCACGCAGAGCCCTGTGTGCCCGGTCCATTGCACAATGGGTTTTTGGTGTGTCTGGAAGCAGCTTGCTGAAGTAGGCCTCCAGGAGTGGGATAAGGGGGCCTTCATTCTGGGTTTCCGGGAAACCTCTAATGCGCAGATTATTTCGCCTGGTGTGATTGGAGAGGTCTTCCACCTGCATTTCCAGGGCAATACGGTGCTGGTCTAAGGAGGTGGAGTGCTGCACTATGGAGTTGTGGGCTTGTACCATCACCTCCACCCACTGTTCCAGAGTTGCAGTGTGTGTGTTAGGGGGCAGTGTATGTGTTGGGCAGTGTGTGTGTGTGAGTGGTGCAGTGTGTGTGTGTGAGGCTTGCAGTGTGTGTATGGGGGGCACTGAATGTGTGTTTGGAGGAGTGTGTGTATGGGAGGCAGTGTTTGTGGGGCAGTGTGTGTAGTGTGTGTATGGGGGGCAGTGTGTGGATGGGGGGCAGTGTGTGTAGTGTGTGTATGGGGGCAGTGTGTGCAGTGTGTGTACGGGGGGCAGTGTTTGTGGGGCAGTGTGTGTATGGGCCGCAGTGTTTGTGGGGCAGTGTGTGTAGTGTGTGTATGGGTGTGGGGCAGTGTGTGTATGGGGGCAGTGTTTGTGGGGGCAGTGTGTGTAGTGTGTGTATGGGGCAGTGTTTGTGGGGCAGTGTGTGTAGTGTGTGTGTATGGGGGCAGTGTTTGTGGGGCAGTGTGTGTAGTGTGTGTATGGGGGCAGTGTTTGTGTGGGGCAGTGTGTGCAGTGTGTGTATGGGGGCAGTGTTTGTGGGGCAGTGTGTGTGGTGTGTGTATGGGGTAGTGTTTGTGGGGGCAGTGTGTGTAGTGTGTGTATGGGGGGCAGTGTTTGTTGTGTGGGCAGTGTGTGTAGTGTGTGTATGGGGGGCAGCATTTGTGGGCAGTGTGTGTAGTGTGTGTATGGGGGCAGTGTTTGTGGGGCAGTGTGTGTAGTGTGTGTATGGGGGCAGTGTATGTAGTGTGTGTATGGGGGCAGTGTTTGTATGGGGGAGGAAGGAGGGTAGGGAGGCTTTTTAATAATACAAAAAAATGTATTTAATAAAATAAATATTCATTATGTCCCCTCTCCCTTCTTACCTTTACTGAGGGAGGAGGGGGCACATTTCTTAGTCCCTGGTGGTCCGGTGGGGATTCATTGGTGGTCCCAGTGGTAGGAGTGAACTCTAGCCCATAGCTCCAGGGCTTGAGTTCACTCTCGTGAGATTTGGAGCGTTGCTGTGGTAACCGCGGCAACGCTCCGTGCTCGCAAGAGGAGGACCCGGAGGAGCTGCAGGCTGAGCTCCCGGGTCCTCTCTCCCTCCCTCCCCTGTTGGCTGCCAGCACTATGCCTGCGGACAGGGCAGGGAGATCTCTGATCTCCCTTGCCAGGTCCGCAGGCACATTGCAGGGCTGGCACTTGGACAATGCCAGCCCTGCACTAGCCGGCAGGGGAGAATCTCGGGGGGGGCAATTGCCCCGTTGCCCCCCCTGAATCCGCCACTGGTGCAACAGTGTCAAAAGCTTTACTGAAATGTAGGTATGCAATGTCTACTGCACCACTCTGATCTATTATTTTAGTTACCCGTTGACGGATGCTCCTAGTGCTTCCCGAGGGCTCCAAGCACTCCACTAGACACCATAACCACCGCAGGCCCCACGAACAGCCGCAGCTTGGTTGGGGTCTCGCGGTCGTCCACCCACTCTGGACCCAAGACCAGGATCCAGCTTCCAGTAGGTAGACCTCTATTTAACCTATATGTCCAACATATCCCCAGATAACTCAATATGTCCAATGTCAAAAGTGCCTATAGTACAAGGAAGGATGGGGTCAGAAAATAGCAATAATGTCCTCCCCTTCCAGCCCCCACCCCTGTGGGTGGGGGCTCTAAATAACAATAAGAGGGGGACCTAATGTCCTCCACCCATCACCGCCCCTGCGCGATGGGTGGGGGCCCTAAATAACAATAAGGGGGGGACACCTACTGTCCTCCCCCCCATCCCCCACCCCTGAGAGGTGGGTGGGGGCCATAATTAAAAATTGAGGGCCGGAACCTTATGTCCTCCCCCCCGGCCTCCAACCCTGATCGGTCGGTGGGGGCCATAAATAAAAATTGGGGGGGGGACCTAATGTCCTCCCCCCGGCCTCCACCCCTAAGCGGTGGGTGGGGGCCATAAATAAAAATTGGGGGGGGGGGACCTAATGTCCTCCCCTCGGCCCCAACCCCTGCACGGTGGGTGGTGGCCCTAAATAACAATAAGGGGGGACCTAATGTCCTCCCCCTGGCCCCCACCCCTGCGCGGTGGGTGGGGGCCCTAAATAACAATAAGGGGGGGACCTACTGTCCTCTCCCCGGCCCCCACCCCTGAGCGGTGGGTGGGGGCCATAAATAAAAATTGGGGGGGGGACACCTAATGTCCTCCCCCCGTCCCCCACCCCTGAGCGGTGGGTGGGGGCCATAAATAAACATTGGGGGGGACCTAATGTCCTCCACCCCGGGTCCCCCCACATTATTTTTAGGATGAGGGGGGTAGATAGGGGTAATTTTTTTGGGGGGAGGGGGGTGACTAGGTGTTTGGGGACCACTAGTCACCTGAGGGGGAGAATTTTTATTTATGGCCCCCACCCACCACTCAGGGGTGGGTGCCGGACATTAGGTCCCCCCTCTTATTGTTATTTAGGGCCCCCACCTGCCGCTTAGGGGTGAGGTCCTGGGGGAGGACATTAGGTCCCCCCTTTATTGTTATTTAGGGCCACCACCCACCGTGCAGGGGTGGGGGCCAGGAGGGAGGACATTAGGTCCCCCCCATTTTTATTTATGGCCCCCACCCACCGCACAAGGGTGGGGGCCGGGGGGAGGACAATAGGCTGGTCACCCGCCGCACAGGGGTGGGGGCCGGGGGGGGACAATAGGCTGGTCACTGTTTAATAGACACGCCCCTACTCGTGGTATATTCTTGTGAATGGGCACAACATTCGCTAACTTCCAATCTTCTGGGACTACTCTTGTTATCAATGATTGGTTAAATAAATCTGTTAATGGTTTTGCTAGTACACCACTAAGCTCTTTTAATAACTTTGGGTGTATTCCATCAGGTCCCATTGACTTATTAGTCTTTACTTTTGACATTTGAAAGAGAACCTCTTCCTCTGTAAACTCACTTGTAACAAATGACTAATTTGTCCTTTTTCCTAACCGAGGCTCCTTTCCTTCATTTTCATCTATAAATACTGAACAGAAATATTAATTGAGGCAGTCAGCTATACCTTTATCCTCTTGTACATACCCTCCTTCAATGCTCTTGCTAACACGAAACTACTAGAATAAAACAACTTTACCCAGAAACTTAACATATACATTTATGTATTACTATAAACCAGCCACCAGGGGCCAGCATGTAGCGGAACGCCAATATAAAATCCACGAATTCCGCTGGTCCAGAACGAATCCACAGTCAAGCGCTGAAAACACCAAGGCAATATCCCCAACCTCCCAATAACCGGACGAGACACAGTTTTGGGAGTCAACTGCCAATCCTTTATTCAGCACGACAATTTATACAAGTCCCCATGCAAGGGGTCTCTTGAGTCCCTTCCCAGGGGTATTCCCAGAGGGGACTACATGGGGGACTTACAGTATAACCTATTTCTCCCATCAGGCACTGCTGCACGAGAGGGATCATCCTCCCAGAATGCACCGTTAAGGGGATTATCCCCTCGTGCAGCAGAACCGGCAATTCATACAAAAATACATAACTTTAAAAATACACGGTGGATTTACACGAATGGACGTTCGGTAGTTAGCTGGGGTCTGGGCGCATCATTCGTGAGATTGCCGCTCAGATCCCAGCCAAAATAACCGAACGCCGCACAGAAAACACATTTCTTTCAAAACCCACAAAAGGAACCGATTGCTTTTGGTGAACCTGGTCCTGAAACTCCCGAACGTCTTGGAGGCTCAGCGGTGTTCGTGCCGTCGAATAACTATTGGTAATGTTATGCGTTCAACGACACGGACCCGCTGAAGAACACGGGATCCAAGATGGCCGACCGCCGCATGGTCGGTAGTCGAATGACGGCCACCCAGGAGAACCTCTAATAACCGATTGCAACAATGTTGCAATCGGTTAACTAGTGCCACACGCCTCTAAGTGTGTGGGCTATTAGGGGGTATCGCGTTCGGTTCACGAACGGCTTTCTAAAGTGCCGTTCGTGAAACGAAAGAAAATCCCCATACAAAACCGCCAATCGCATTCGGCGGAAACAGTATTACAGACAACACGGAAAATACCTTAACATCTACATATTTGTACAGCGCATATCTCGCCCGACCTAGTGGCAACCCTTAAAGGCACAGTCTCTGGTTATTGTCCAAGTGGCTAGGTTTGCCACAATGCTCCCCCAGAACCAAGCCGGCATACACAGCCTGATCCCAACGGATCGGCTTGGGGGTGTCCGGGGGAGTGCTCACAGATCACTTCTCAAGGTCTGTTTGTCTGGACAACCCGTCGGCATTACCGTTTTGTTTCCCTGGGCGGTAGTGTATTGTAAAGTCAAAGGGCTGCAGCGCCAAACTCCAGCGCAGCAGCCTGGCATTGTCTCCAGCCACACGGTTTAGCCACACCAACGGGTTGTGATCTGTGAGCAAAGAAAAGGGTTGCCCATAGAGATACGGCTGTAGTTTCCGACTCAAGTATGCTACGGGGTGTTCTCCACCATCGGCTCCGACCTGGCTCAGTACTGCTCCCAATCCAAACATTGAGGCGTCTGTGTGAACAAGAAAACGTTTAGTTGGATCAGGAGCAGCCAGTACAGGGGCATTGGTCAGAGCCGTCTTCAGCTGGTTGAATGCCTGTTCACACTCTGGGGCCCAGACGACCTGTCGGGGCAGGTTTTTCTTCGTCAAATCAGTCAGGGGTTTGGCCAGGGCACTGTAGTTGGGTACAAATTTTCTGTAATACCCTGCGGTACCTAGGAAAGCCAGGACTTGGGTTTTGGTCCTAGGGGTAGGCCACTGGGCTACCGCTTCAATCTTTGCGGGCTCAGGCTTCTGCTGCCCGCTGCCAACCCGGTGTCCTAAGTACTGGACCTCTGCCATCCCTATGTGGCATTTGCTGGGTTTCAAGGTAAGCCCTGCCTCTCGAATCCGGTCTATTACTGCCCCTATGTGTTGCAGGTGTTCTGCCCAGGTCTGACTGTAGATGGCAATATCGTCCAGATATGCACACGCATAGTCCTGGAACCCGTCCAGTAGCCGATCCACCATCCGCTGGAATGTCGCGGGGGCGTTCTTCATCCCGAATGGCATGCCTCGAAATTGGTACAAGCCAAACGGGGTGACAAACGCCGACTTAGGAATGGCGTCCTCGGCTAGTGGGATTTGCCAGTATCCCTTACACAAATCTATGGTAGTGAGATACTGACCCCTGGCCATCCTATCAAGCAGTTCGTCTATCCGAGGCATCGGGTAGGCGTCCGACACAGTTTTGTCGTTCAACCTCCGGTAGTCCACGCAGAACCGGGTGGTACCATCTTTCTTGGGAACCAGGACTACCGGCGATGCCCAGGGGCTATCTGAGTGTTCAATAACCCCCAACTGCAACATCTCTTCAATTTCCTTCCTCATATGTTCCCGCACGGATTCAGGAATCCGATAGGGAGTCTGTCGCATGGGAAGCTGTCCCGGGGTTTCTACTCGGTGGGTGGCTAGTGGAGTGTACCCAGGTAGATTAGAAAAGGTAGCGCTCTTTGCTGCTATCAGTTCTCGTACCTGAATACGCTCTTGAGGACTTAGCCGCTCCCCCAGTTGAACCCCCCGGGAGGGTTCCTTCTGCTCCTCCTGCTCTAACAGATCAGGAAGGGGCAGGTTCTCCTGATCTTCGGAGGCGGGCGTGCAAATAGCTGCCACGTCCTCCGTCCGCTCGTGGTAGGGTTTGAGCATGTTCACATGGAGCATGCGTCTCTTCCCTACTCCGGAGCATGGGCCGATCACATAGGTGGTATCGCATCTCTGCTCTACCACCTGGTATGGGCCCTGCCAGACGGCCTGTAGTTTATCGGTGCGGACTGGTTTAAGGATTAGCACCTTCTGCCCCACTTGAAAACTACGGTCTCTGGCCCCTCTGTCATACCAACGACGCTGTCGTTGTTGGGCGGCCTGGAGGTTGGTGCGCACCGCCTGGGTCAATTCCTCCAGGCGATCCCGGAACGCCAGCACGTAGGGTACAACAGGGGTCCCATCTGCACTACTCTCTCCCTCCCAATGCTCCCTAATGAGATCCAACGGCCCCCGGACCCTTCTCCCAAACAATAGTTCAAAGGGGGAAAAACCCGTAGACTCTTGGGGCACCTCTCTGTATGCGATCAACAGATGGGGAAGGAATCGTTCCCAGTCCTTATGGGTCTCTCCGAATGTTCGAAGCATCTGTTTTAGGGTACCGTTGAATCTCTCACATAATCCATTGGATTGCGGGTGGTACGCGGAGTTAATGATCGGCTTTATGCCACATATCCTCCATAACTGCTGAGTAACCTCAACCGTGAATTGGGTCCCCCTATCTGAGACCATTTCCTGTGGGAACCCTACTCGGGAGAAGATTTTCATCAAGGCTTCGGCTACGGTCTCCGCGTGGATATTAGTTAGGGCAATCGCCTCGGGGTACCGGGTGGCGTAGTCCACCACGGTCAGGATATACCGTTTCCCAGAGGGGCTGGGCTTTGGTAGTGGTCCTACTATATCTACTGCTACCCGGCTGAACGGTTCCTCAATTATGGGGAGGGGACATAGTTTTGCCTTATGGCGATCCCCCCTTTTGCCTACCCTCTGGCACACATCACAGGAGGTACAATATTGCCTTACGTCTTTGGAAATCCCGGGCCAAAAGAATGCGTGCGTTAAGCGATATCGGGTCCGGGTCATCCCTAGATGGCCGGACAGAGGGATGTCATGGGCGATTCTTAGTAACTCCTGCCTATATTTCTGGGGTACTACTAGCTGCTTGGTTTGGAGCGTCACAGAGCTGCCTATGGCCCGTTCCGCCACCCGGTACAGTAACTTCTTTTCCCATACGTACCGTTCTCCCTCCCGCCCCACCTGGTCCGTGTCTACCCTATCTCGGTACACCTGCAGTGTGGGGTCTGTCTGAACCTCAGCTTCAAATGTGGTCGGGGTGTCCCAAGTCATGTCGGTCAAGGGGGGGTCATGGTGTCTTACCTGAGCCTCAGAGTGTGCGGGGGATGCCGTGGTGCGAGCCTGTTGCCGGGTGGTTACCGGATGCGCCTCTTGGGAAGGGGCCTGGGGAAGAAACGCAGAAGTCATCGGGCCCAAGTCATTCCCCAAAACAACATCGGCCGGTAGTTTCTTCATTATGGCCACCTCTACAACCCCCTCCCCAGCACCCCAGTTCAAATGCACTTTGGCCGTGGGTAACCGGTACATAGCTCCCCCTGCTACCCGGACTGCCACTGATCCGCCAGTGTGGGCCGTATCTGGAATTAAATGAGGGGCCACTAAGGTCAAGGTGGCTCCCGAGTCCCGCAGCCCCTGCACTTCTTTCCCTCCCACAAATACAACTTGGCGATGATGCTGCCGGTTGTCCGTGGCTTGCACCGACATCACCTCGTACAGAACCCCCAATGGTTCTTCGGTTGATAGACTTGTCAGCTCCGAGTGGTCCGGTTCGGTGTGGTAGAAATGGGCCACTGCCCTTGGCGCGGAGTTTTGCCGTACTTGGTTCCACGCCTGCCTGCTCCGATTCTGGGTGCACTCCCGGGACATATGCCCCCACTGCCGGCAGGTATGGCATTGTATGTTGGCCCTGCCATTGTAGCGTGATGGCGGTGGGGGGTTTCCTGATGGTGGCCGGAATGGAGTAGCGTTGGTGGGTGTGGAGATGGTTGGGTGGTGTGGTACAGCTGGTCTCAGGGGAGCCCTGTTGGGAAGCCCATGATGCCTTCGGGCGTCAAAATGCTGATCCGCCAACCGGGCGGCTTCGGTTAGGGTGAGGGGTTTCCTGTCCCTTACCCATTCTTGTGCCTCAGGTGACAGTCCGTTAAAAAATTGTTCCAGCAAGATGAGCTGGCGCAGTTCCTCCATTGTGGTAGCTTGGCTCGCCTGAATCCATCCTTGCGACGCTTGGTCGAGCTTATGTGCCCACTCAGCGTGGGAATCTTTCTCGGGCTTCCTTAATCCTCGAAATTTACGCCGGTATGCCTCCGGGGTTATGGCATACCTCTCCAGAATTGCCCTCTTAACTTTAAAATAGTCCTTGCTATCTTCTCTGGGCACAGCGCGATACGCCTCGGCTGCTCGTCCTGCCAACTTGCCTGCCAGTAGGGGTACCCACATAGCCTGTTCTAGATCATGTAGGTCGCATAACCGCTCAAAATCCTGCAGGTATCCGTCAATCTCGTCTTTCTCCTCGCAGAATGCTTTAAATGCCTGGTAAGGTATTTTCTGCTTCACTGGAGCGCAGAATGAATTGGCGATGGATTCTGCCCTGGATGGTGACCTCTGGTGTTGCTGTGCCATAATATAATCCTGGACGTCCGCCATCAGTATAGTTAAGATGTCCAGGGTTACTGGCTGTGGTACAAATTCCAGCCGGGTTCTCAGTTCCCTCTGGTATGGTGTTTCCTCTCTGGCAGGTGGGGGTGGACTGCTGTGTGCTTGGTCGTCCTCCATTAGCTCTGCAATCAGTACTGCCTTCGCTTTGTTGCTAGCGATTTTCCCTCTAGCCTCCAGCAGCTCCTTTAGCGCCTGTCTCTTTAACGCCGTGTAATCAGTCCCCATTCACTGATCGCTTTCGTCTATTTGTTTCATACGAATTGCCTTTCCGTTCGGTTGTTCCTTTCATTCGAATGCGCTGTATTCGGCTGTAGAGTTGGATCCCGTCGCTTGCCACCAATTGTAGCGGAACGCCAATATAAAATCCACGAATTCCGCTGGTCCAGAACGAATCCACAGTCAAGCGCTGAAAACACCAAGGCAATATCCCCAACCTCCCAATAACCGGACGAGACACAGTTTTGGGAGTCAACTGCCAATCCTTTATTCAGCACGACAATTTATACAAGTCCCCATGCAAGGGGTCTCCTGAGTCCCTTCCCAGGGGTATTCCCAGAGGGGACTACATGGGGGACTTACAGTATAACCTATTTCTCCCATCAGGCACTGCTGCACGAGAGGGATCATCCTCCCAGAATGCACCGTTAAGGGGATTATCCCCTCGTGCAGCAGAACCGGCAATTCATATAAAAATACATAACTTTTAAAATACACGGTGGATTTACACGAATGGACGTTCGGTAGATAGCTGGGGTCTGGGCGCATCATTCGTGAGATTGCTGCTCAGATCCCAGCCAAATTAACCGAACGCCGCACAGAAAACACATTTCTTACAAAACCCACAAAAGGAACCGATTGCTTTGGGTGAACTTGGTCCTGAAACTCCCGAACGTCTGGGAGGCTCAGCGGTGTTCGTGCCGTCGAATAACTATTGGTAGTAGTATGCGTTCGACGACACGAACCCGCTGACGAACAAGGGATCCAAGATGGCCGACCGCCGCATGGTCGGTAGTCGAACGACGGCCACCCAGGAGAGCCTCTAATAACCGATTGCAACAATGTTGCAATCGGTTAACTAGCGCCACACGCCTCTAAGTGTGTGGGCTATTAGGGGGTATCGCGTTCGGTTCACGAACGGCTTTCTAAAGTGCCGTTCGTGAAACGAAAGAAAATCCCCATACAAAACCGCCAATCGCATTCGGCGGAAACAGTATTACAGGCAACACGGAAAATACCTTAACATCTACATATTTGTACAGCGCATATCTCGCCCGACCTAGTGGCAACCCTTAAAGGCACAGTCTCTGGTTATTGTCCAAGTGGCTAGGTTTGCCACACAGCATAACACCCAAATCTAAACAAAACAGCAGAATAAACAATTTGTGTCTTTTTGTATAACTTCAGAAAACGTCATAAGGGATATAATAGGCTGTTCGGTTGCAACTACACGCATGTGGAGCATAACACGTGTATGAACCAAATTGATATTGATATTGATAGTATAACATGAAGCTTAAAATGTAAGAAAACTAAATCTATTTCATACGTATCAGGAAAATGGGATGCGTGTGTGCGCATGCGCCCGAAAGTCACTAATTTCCTACGAACAAACAATGAGTTTGAGAACTACCCGACAGGTCAAGTACCGTAAACGTTCATATGAATTTAACCGAAACATCCTCACTATTAAATGTGTAGGAATTAGAGGTAAGTATAAAGTATAGAGCAGAGCCGGGATGATGCAGTGCGCCAGCAACTGAGGTGTGATGGCCGACTTTATGACTCACGGTTTTGAAGTTATCCGTACAGTCTGCCATGAGACCATAGGATAAGGTACGAGTATCCTGGAGGCCTGGAACGGCTGAGGACTCACGAAACAGGAAGAGGCAGACTCTGTAGTAGTAGGTAAGAGTTCCCACGTGGCAAGGTAAGTAATGGTGATTTTGCTGTGACCGAAAGTCCAGGTATGCAAATCACCAGACAAATAACGGTAATGGTCAGATGTCCCTTAATAGGGAAACCGAGCCCCTCCCACAACTACAGACCCAGCCTTCCATATATCATAAAGCCAATATATATAGGCAGAAATTGTAAGATTTTGAAGTTAATTTTGAAAATATGACTGATTATACAAAAAAAAGTATTTTATTGAAGGATAGTGATCATATAAAGCCATTTATTATCACATAATTGTTTGGCTCCTTTTTAAATCATAATGTTAACAGAAATCACCCAAATGTCCCTGATCAAAAGTTTACATACCTTTGAATATTTGGCCTTGTTACAGACACTCAAGGTGACACACAGGTTATACTAGCAATTAAAGGTTAATTTCACACACCTGTGGCTTTTTAAATTGCAATTGGTGTCTGTGTGTAAAGAGTCAAATGAGTTTCTTCTGCTCTCACGTGGATGCACTAAGCAGGCTAGATACTGAGCCATGGAGAGCAGAAAATAACTGTCAAAAGACCTGTTTTACAAGGCAAGGGAACTTTATAAAAGATGGAAAAGGATATAAAAAGATATCCAAAGCCTTGAAAATGCCAGTCAGTACTGTTAAATCGCTTATTAAGCAGTGGAAAATTCAGGGATCTCTTGATACCAAGCCAAGGTCAGGTAGACCAAGAAAGATTTCAGCCACAATTGCCAAAAGTATTGTTTGGGTTACAAAGAAAAAGCCACAGGTAACCTTAGGAGAAATACATGCTGCTCTGGAGGAAAATTATGTGTTTGTTTCAAGGAGCACAATACAACGATATTTGAACAAAAATGAGCTGTATGGTTGAGTTGCCAGAAAGAAGCCTTTACTGCACCAATGCCACAAAAAAGCCTGATTACAATATGCCCAACAACACCGTGACATGCCTCACAACTTTTGGCACACTGTAATTTGGAGTGACGAAACCAAAATAGAGCTTCATGGTCACGACCATAGGCGCTATGTTTAGAGAGGGGTCAACAAGGCCTATAGTGAAAAGAAAACCATCCCCACTGTGAAGCATGGTGATGACTCACTGATGTTTTGGGGGTGTGTGAGCTGTAAAGGCACAGGGAATCTTGTGAAGATTGACTGCAAGATGAATTGAGCATGTTATCAGAAAATACTGGCAGACAATTTGCATTCTTCTGCACGAAGGCTGAGCATAGGACTCTCTTGGACTTTCCAGCATGACAATGACCCTAAGCACAAGGCCAAGTTGACCCTCCAGTGGTTACAGCAGAAAAAGGTGAGGTTTTGGAGTGGTCATCACAGTCTCCTGACCTTAATATCATCACGCAGCTCTGAGGAGATCTCAAACGTGCGGTTCATGCAAGACGACAAAATACTTTGCATGACCTGGAGGCATTTTGCCAAGACAAATGGGCAGCTATACCACCTGCAAGAATTATGTGCCTCATAGACAATTATTATAAAAGACTGCACGCTGTCATTGATGCTAAAAGGGGC
>OW240917.1:263569076-263608680 GCA_933207985.1 Pelobates cultripes
TTTTTTACAGTGAGCAGCCACTGGCTGCTCACTGCTTACTAGACATGCCCCTACTCGCTGCATAGCGAGTAGGGGCAGATCATTTACTAATACTAAGTAATCTTTACTTAGTATTAGTAAATGTGGCTGAAAGACCAATTTAGGTCTTTCAGCCTTTTAGTAGATAACTCCCTAATACCGTGGGAATTAGGGAGTTATCTACTAAGCTGCTGCAAGATGCAGCCGCGGATCGGAGTTTGCATGCCACAGTCCAGGTGTTAGTCCCCTTGAAACATCTTGTGTGTTTTAAAATTCGCCTGTCTATTGAAGTCTATGGCGGTTCGCCCGGTTCGCGGGTTCGCGAACATTTGCCGAAATTCGCGTTCGCCGTTCGCGAACCGAAAATCTTATGTTCGCGACATCACTATTAAAGCAGATCGCTAATCCTAAAATGATCAGGTACGCTTCCCCACATGACAGGTGGATCCAGAATCTGGATGGCGAATCAGAGAGTCACAATGTGATAGCAAAATGTTTACTATCTATTTCCATCGGAAATAAGACAGTCAAACATTTATTCCTAGTGATAGACGAACCTCGCTATCAGGTTTACGTTGGCAATGATGTCATACATCGCTTTGCCATACACCTTGACCTGATTAATTCCAACTTGTGGACAAGGTTAAAAGGTAATCCTTGTGGATACCTACACGAGGAAAACGCCCTGAAATCAGGACAAATACTCCCATATGCGGTAAGTATCCAAGTACCTGATGACATAACCATTCCACAGGGGACAAGTAACTTTCTTTTACCCCTACAGGTCAAGGAGGGTCAGAGATTGGAAAACTCTGATGCCCTAATCTGTTTATCCAACAAGATACAACAATTAGGGATGGTGGTAACACATACACCAATGGTAAGTATTGGTAAGAATCCCACCTATATCATGGTCAACAATGTTACACCCAATAGTGTTACTTTACCAAAAGGAACATTATTAGGTCTAGTATTGGATGCTGAGTACTATACATTTGGTTTCCAAAACCAAATTATAGGCCTCATCCCTGAAGAATACTTAACTGAGGACAAAATTGTCGATCAAATATTCCATTCCTCCCCAGAAGGATTATTCACTATCCTATCTGTATATCCCTTCAACGTTGAAGAAGGCTCGTGTAAAATCGAAGAAGCATCTATCACCTTCGATCATCCGCTCAATGAGCAGGAATCACAAGAGTATCTCGACCAAAGAGAAAAGGTAAGTCAACACCGAACTGACCTAACTTCTAGGCTTGAAGAAGTTTATGAGATAGGCCAGCCTGAAATCTTCCCAGGATTTCAGGAAAGGCTAGAAGAGCAAATATCTTTAGCTGACGGTTGCTCCAACGATGCTGAACGACAGCAGCTAAAGGAAATCCTTATGGAATTCCAAGATATTTTTGCCAAAGATTCCTACGACTGTGGGTTAACTAACCTCCACGTAGCCAGAATACAAACTGATCCAAATTTACCACCTGTATTTATCAAACAATATAGACTCCCATTAGCGTCATATGATGGTCTACAAGACATCATTCAGAATTTAAAGGAAAGGGGCATTATACGTTCAGTGCACAGTTCGTATAATAATAATCCGATCTTGGGGATTCTGAAACCTAATGGACAATGGCGTTTATGCGCTGACTTACGACAGCTAAATAAACGCGTCTATATGTCTGGTTGGCCAACGCCATACATAGACCAATGTTTGGTACAAATGCAGGGATCCAAAATATTCACTGCCATTGACTGTGCGCAGGGATATTGGACTGTACCAGTCCATAATGAAGACCAATACAAATTGGCCTTCACATTTGGAAAGCAGCAGTATACCTGGACCCGTATGCCTTTCGGTTACATAAACTCTGGTCATGAATTCGCTGTGTTCATGCATAAAGCTATACCTGACGCACTCGAGAGAGGAACGTTATCATATGTCGACGATGTCTTGCTGAAAAGCACCTCCTTTGATAACCATATCATAGAGATTAGACATGTTCTCACTCAGTTAAGAGAGGCAGGGATTAAACTGTCTCTAACAGTCGGATAACTGCATGGACTCTATCCTTACAGGGATGGCCGTTAGAAGTCCGTTATAAACATAATAAGAGAAGCCCAGTTGCCCAAGGTTTAGCAGAATTACATGACTGTACTGCTCCATCTCTGGATGATAATGACACCAGAGATGACTTCCTAGAAGAGCAATTGCTATCCCCTTATAAAGTTTATGACGAGGAATACTGTCGACCACTACCGTGGGTATACATTGATGGTTGTTCATATCACCACGCCGCTGGTGCTGAACGGAAGTTAGTTGCAGGTATCGGAATCGCCTGGACAGGTGATTATCCCAATGTATCTATAGGATACAATATTGGTCCCAAAAGCAGTCAGATAGCCGAACTCTGTGCAGTATATAAGACCATTCAAATGGCAATAGAATATGGTATCAAAGAATTTGTTATTATAACTGATTCCAACTATGTTCGCAACAGTTTCATCGAATATCTGCCTAGCTGGAAACGTAACCAAATGCTGAAAAGCAATAACAAACCTGTTAAACATGGGAAATTGTTTTGTAAAATTGATGAACTGGTTAAGGAAAATGGTTTAACCATATATTGGAAGAAAACCAAAGGCCATTCTAAAATAGAAGGTATTGACAAGGATGGTAATGACTTAGCTGATTCACTGGCAAAACAAGCTGCTATCGATGGTGAAACCCTAAACATTGATGATCTTATGGGCTCAATTCATGTTGAAGCCATAACTAGACGACCGGCTAGAGATAATGCTGACTTAAACGTTGTGCAATGGAGTCAAGAAGCTCCTAGTGAGGACCTGATTACCAGTCAAAAGAATGATCCCGTCATAGGTATATTCTATAGACATATAGAAGACCCTACTGCCAATCCCATCACAGATGAGGATTGCAAAGATAATGAAGATTTACGAATCTTGATGAGATATAAAGTCCAATTTAGTATCATGGATGGGTTACTGGTCAGAACTTCTAAACATGGTATACAACAATTGGTAGTCCCAACTGTATACAGAGGGTTAATGCTCCAACACGCACATGATGCACCTACATCTGGGCATCGTGGTGATAAGATCACATATGAGATATTGCATGATTATGCATATTGGCCACACATTTTAAGGGATGTTAAGACATACTGTCAGGGATGCTTGATTTGTCCGCAATATCAACCCCATGGTCCAACCCATCGTGCACCACTTCAGAAGAGGGGGGTGTCATTACCCTGGTCTGATATTCAAATTGACCTATAGGTCCTGTAACAAGATCTTCAAGAGGTAACAAATACATGTTAACCGTTACATGTATGTACACAAAGTGGATAGAATGTTTGCCTTGTAAAGAGAACACGAGTACAGTGTGCGCCACTTTGTTGATTAACCATGTCTTTTCCAGGTTCGGTCTGCCTCAAAGAATTGAGTCAGACAGAGGTAGTCATTTTACCAGCGAAGTAATGGCTAGGATGTGGAATATTCTAGGTGATAAACGAAAGCTACATATTGCATACCGCACTGCGTCTAGCGGGTGGGTAGAGCGATATAAACAGTCTATCGTTAATATTCTGAAGAAATATGTTAAGGAGTCTGGTAAAGACTGAGACATTAAATTGCCCCTAGTTTTAATGGCGATAAGAGCTACACCTAGCACTGCTACCAAATTGTCACCTTTTGAATTGATGACAGGAAGAAAGATGGTTTTACCACAGCATTTACTATATCGTACTTCGGATCATAACTTGATCAATGCTGCCACTACGCATCAGTATATCAAAGATTTGCGCAAGCATTTACAGCATGCGTTTGCTTTTGCCCAAAAGAATCTAGAAAAAGCAGGGACAGGGGTTAAGACCTATTACGATCTAAAAACCACGAAAAAGGAATATGAGATAACAGATCAAGTCTATCTGTATAACTTTGCGCGAAATCAAGTCAAGGAAAATAAATTTTTACCTTCTTGGAAAGGGCCATATGTCATTATTGACAAAATTTCCCCTGTAGCGTACAAGATAAAAATTCCTAAGGATGGTGATTTTATTGAAAAGTGGGTTCACATTAACCAGTTGCGTGCTTGTCATCCTAAATCTCAATTAAGGATTATAGGTGTGGATTCGGATGCAGAAGGGTGAACGACTAACCTGGATGAATGCTTGATTCACGTGGTATCGTATGATGTGAAATGTTGTGATGTGCCATGATCTCATGTACGTTCATGTCATTAACCATTTCCTTGCCATCCAATAACTACATTTTTAAGCAGGTTACTAGCTTGTTTAACTGCTATAGGCATATTGCTGAGGAGTCAGTAATAAATGTAGTGAGGGATGAAGTTATAAAAATAGAATTAGAGAGAATACATATGTTGATGAATCGTAATAATGTGTTGTCCTAGGCCAAGTGATGTCACACTGTTATAAGTTTGTATGCTTAACAAACCTTGAATCATTAGTAGATAAGTCTGAAACGAGTTCCTGATCCGTGACTGTCGAAAGATGTCCAAGAAGGATGTGGCGTGTTTCTGGATCGTACTGCTCCTGTGCCAAGAGCTACGGACCGACCCGATCGCAGAGATGGGACCATCCTCCGGCATCCTGATTCAAGAGACACCAGGGTTCATCTTAACGGAGAAGAGGATCCTGACCCGACGTGTGTTCGTCAGCTTGGACCCCAAGATTTCCATCGAGAAGGCATACAACATTTCATCGATGCAGCTTCCTGAGTTACAGACTTGGTACCAGATGCACCTCCAAAGAGCACAGGACCGTGTGCGAAACATCTTGGAGCAAGCCCGGAAACCATTTGTATCCAGTTCTATTCCGATGAGCAACCAA
This sequence comes from Pelobates cultripes, assembly GCA_933207985.1. Classification (NCBI taxonomy): domain Eukaryota; kingdom Metazoa; phylum Chordata; class Amphibia; order Anura; family Pelobatidae; genus Pelobates; species Pelobates cultripes. The sequence continues at coordinate 263,573,966 of OW240917.1, forward strand.
CCCAAAAGGTTCCTCACCGCTATAATTGTTGCATGAGTTTGTGCCACTATCGGTGCAGTTGTCGCAACTGGAATGTCTGCAGCCAACTCTATTACTGTCCAAAAGCTGGATATGGAAATCTATGCGCTAAAGCAACACATTAACGATATTCATCAGGTGATAAACCAGCAAAGAACACTTCTCCAAGATGTGTTAACTATTGTGCAAGACACAGTTGTTACAACAAATTTGCATTCGGAATTAATTGCCAAATCCACTGAGTTGCACCAAAGTCATGACTTATTTAAGCGTGAACTTCTATTTCTGCATGACCCAATATTGTTCCACACACTTGCTTTTCTTGATGAAGTGCAAACTGGAATGATCGAATTGGCAGGGGGACGCATACCTCTGTACTTTGTATCCAAGGATATTGTTCATGCGATGCTTGCCAATGTGGATGGAGAGACAATTGAGCCTATGCAATTAAATCTGGCCTTTGAGATGGGGAGCGCTATACCTCTCTTAATTGATCCGGAACGTATGGAGATTTGCTTTTATTGGCCATACCATATGTAACTCCCAAAGACATTTTTCAAATGAAAACAATGTACTATGTTAATATTGATATTATGGTTGATCGTACTAAGTGTAAAGTTCAAAACTATTGCAGGTACAAATATATACAAAAATATTCATTCCATGTACGGGCCTATGTTAGAAATGATGTGATTGCACAATATGTCTGGTAACTTCTATAGTGCTTGTTCATAAGCTAAATTAATTTTGGCTATGAAATGCACTAAAGGGGGGTTATGTCAGGGTATTTATATCGACAGACATTTTGTGCTATGATAGAAATTAAAAGTGTATATTCTGAGTCACTTTGAACAGACCAGACTCCATTTTGTTATTTTCAAGTTAACAAAAGACACAAGATTTCTTTCTGTAAAACTAACCACTTTGCCAGAGCTAAAGGAATGCATAGTATAAACAAACCAAGTGATAAGAAGAACGGGGGTTGGATAGACTGTCTATATGTATAAGGTCCCATTGTAAGTTATGGGTCAAAACTCAGATTTGCCAGACACATAGTCTGGACAAAACTTAAAGAAACCCTTTGAAATTTTAAGTTATGGCACTATAAAGATAACGCAAAATGACTTCAAAATAGCCACCAGGAAAAGTTAACTCTTTCCTGGATAGGTATGTTTAGTGGGACAAGACTGCCCTCTATAGACCAAATACCTAAATTGCGATCCCTAGATAACCACACCTCTAGTGCTTCTATTGGGCTTCTATTGTACTGATGACGTACAGAGAGTCTGGCCCTTTAAAAGTTAGGAAAAAGGGTTGGAGGGTTGAAAAAAGGAGAGGAGGAATTGGAAGTTTGGAGACTCCAACTCGGACATGCAGAGAAACCCAGGACAACATCTGAGACTAACACTCTACTCTTAAAACTCTAACACTTAGAATTTTACTGACTTTCTAACCAACACCACCTTTCACCATAACTCATGCACCTACAGACATCCAAGTAAGTTCCTGAGACTATCTACCAATCGGATGAAATATCTACTCAACTGGTAATTATACTGGTTTCATTTAATTAATTAAATTAACTAAAATTTACTAATAGCATGATATATGACTGGATAAAGCACGGTCAGATTTCCATATTAAGAAATCTTAGTTAACTAAAGAATATATAGTTATAAACATTCCATTCTGCAGGTGGAATTAAGAATAATTATATATTGATGTGATATTATCACATGTTAGCATACCGCTGTTTTTATCCAGGTGTATTGATTTGCTCTAAATTAAGATAAGATATCTTTTAGACAAATTAAAATTCTGCTTATATAACATGGTAGATTCTCTTATTGGATGGTTCCAGGAAATGACTAATGAACTGGTTTAAATGTATTTTATTTAAAATTACATAAGAATAGATCTTAATTACCTAGGAGATCTAGCCAGCATTGAAGGAGTTATTCTAACTGTTAGCCAGGGTTTTATGGCCCTTCGCTGTGAAAAGTTTTCCTTTCAGTCTGTAAGGATACCTCATAAATCGTGTAAGACTTGACAGAAAATGCTGTTTAGCCATTGAAACGTGTATAGCCATTCCTTTGTATTGCATACCATTTTATACTGGATATTCATTGATTATTGTCACGCATGTTACATATTATTAATTAACTTGTTATTATAAAATAAAATCTATTTTTAATAACATTGTGATATTATTTATATGAAATACTTTTCACTTACGATAACGATCTTTGGGATCTGAGAATTGAATTAGTGGGCAATTCTCACTGTTTACTATTATTATCCCATAAATATCCCCACACTACTAAACAGCGTCCTAACAATAAGACAATTCTGCACACATGGTTACTTATTGGGATGCTTGGCTGTAAACAAGGTCAACAAGAAACTTTTATCAAAGAGCTTTCATTAACAATTGGAAAACACTATAGAGAAGAAAATTTTTATTTTATAACATGACAGGAGGCTTCATATTTGCTTAAGTCTCTCTTTACTAGAACTCCACAGCAGCACATTAACATAGAGAGAAAAAAAACAATCACAAAAAAGTAAGGAAACCATATAAGGCTCCTCCCAACCAACTATTTCCTCTTTCTTTGCTGCTCAACTCAAGCACAGGTCAGAGTACCACTGCCTCCTGCTAATTTGGGTGGCTGTGGATTGTTTTACTGTATTGATTTATTTATTTTGTACTTTAGACAAGTGTTTTCTCTCTTCTGCTGCCCCCTGCTTGGGGCTTCTTTCTGGGGACTGTTTTCGCGGGCTTAGGGGCTTTCTGCCTTCCCCTCCCTCCCTCTACCCTTAGACTGGTGTTTTTATCCGCCCTCCCTTCTCTTCCCACCTCTCGCTCATCCGTTTGCGGTTGTCGGAAAGCAGTCCTCCGACCGCTTCCCGTTGCCGACCGCCGGGAACCCGGAGTAAGACTCTGTCTGTCCCACGTGTTAGATCCTGCTCACCGGCTCCGTCCGCCAAGCGGGAGCCTCCTCTTCTTCCCTCACCCGATCCACGCCTCTGTTCGCGGTATAAGTTCTTCCCGAGGCTGGAGCGGCGTGGGTGGAGGTGGGGTGGTAAACTAGCCACGTGTGGGCGGCTGCTCCCAGCCTCCTGGCACTCACCTTCAGGTGACCGCATGGTCGGGTGGGGGTGGTGCCGGCTCAGTGCCTGGCTTGCCGCAATAGTGCCCGTTTGGTTGTTTTAAAGGCACATGTACTGTATTGTAATTTTGCATTTTATTTTACTGGCTGTGTGCATTAAAGTCCTGTACCAGACTGTCTTTGCTTTGCATGTGTTTCCCCTTGTGGCTGGCATATTACTGTTACTGTGGGCCCTACTGCTACTCATTCCTGCATGTTTGTACAGATACACCCAGCATGTAACCTGCTAGCGCTGAGTGCCCTGCCTTGGCTGTACCACATATTTGGCCTGCTCTGTCTGTGCCCACATACTGGCCTGCTCTGTCTGTGCCCCTTGATTGGCCTGCTTTGTCTGTGCCTCTTTGATTGGCCTGCTTTGTCTGTGCCCACTGATTTGGCCTGCGCTGTCTGTGCCATTCTCCGTGTACACCTGGCCTGGCGACTCCGTACTCTGGACCTCCTTGGCTTTGGGCCCTGCATGCGCTTCAAGACTTGCCTCTGCCACTGTTAGTGGTGCTGCCCCGTTTGCCTGCTGGTGACACCTGTCCTCTATATCGGTAGGTGTCATGTTACATACGTCTCCTTGATCATGGATGCGTCGACCCAGGAGCAGAATTTATAGGCCATGATAAATGTGACAGTGGCTGCCTTCATAGAAAAGGCCCTGGCTAGGGCCCTCCCTCAGACTCAACCAGAATGGGGTGCTAGAGGGACCCCCCAAATGGCACATGACTCCGTGGAGTCAGACTCTCCTGAGCGAGAGCAGGCAAGTGCACAGCCGCGCTATTGGAAGGGTGAAGGCCCTGAACTGCGCTCCCAGAAGGGTAAGGCTCCGGCGAAGCATCAAGTCCAGACGCCGCCGACTATTGGACGCAAGGGAGGAGGTCTCCTTACCTCCCCCACCTATGGCCGTGCTGGATGAATGGCGTCCTCCTCCCCCCCCTCGGAGGGGGACGCCAGGGACGAGGACCGTGAAGATGACCCCAAATGGCGCCGTGAGGCTGAGGATGTGTCCGCACCTGGGGCTTTGACTGCCGTAATGGACGCTACAGACGAACCTCTGTTCGACCCTTGGTTCATTCGCACAATTTGTGCATTACTGGGTCCGCAGGCCTCTTGAATGGGAGGTGCGCAAGAAACTTTGGGCGGAATGCCCCAGGTCTGTGCTGCCTGATAAGGTGGCCACGACACCAGAATTTGATTTAATGATCGCCACATACATGACCCGTAAGGGCTAGGACCCCAAGAAAGGGTTTGAGCGCAGCCTCCGCCTGGCACAGGATAAACTGCTGGATATGCTGGGCCCTCTGTTCAATTGGCTGATGCTGGCAGACGAGGCCTATTCAGAGGGAGCGACCCTGGATCAAGCCACCATGTGGGACTGGGCTTTGCGCTCTATTTGCCTGCTGGGCAACACTAACGTGGCTCTCTCCACAGAACGCAGGAAGGCGGGCCTTTTATGGATGGACAACAAATTATCAGAACTGGGGTTGAAGGAATTGGGCCCCCTGGCTAAGGGCCTTCTGTTTGGGGAGCCGTTCATCAAGGAACTGCATAAGCACGTGAACCTATTCACTTCCCTGGACAAGGCCCAGACCTCCATGCAGAGGGTATTTCAGCTGCAAACTTTGCGAGGTTTTGGCAGCCGTTTTTTGGTCTTCGGGCCGCCAAAGATCGCGTTGACCATCCTTCTTTCCCTCCTACCAGTCACGGCCCTTCTACTCCCAGAGGTCGGATAGAGGTCGAGGAAAGTCAAGATTATCTTCAGGTGAGAGCAACTCCTGCCATTTTTCCTTTTCCCCTGTTGTATGCGGGCAGATTGTTTCAATGCAGGGACAGGTGGCGGGAGGTATTCTCAGATGCATGGGTCCTTCAGACCGTTCTGTCATAGATTTTCATTCCCCTCCGACTCAGGTTGGTCCTCCAAGGGTCCCCATTTCCTCAAGGGAGCAACAATCCCTGGCATCCATCTTCTGCGGGATCTCCTCCGACCGGGAGACTGGTTCATCAGGCTGGACCTGAAGGTTGCCTATCTCTCGGTCCTGGTGGACGTCGGATGTCGCAGATTCCTCTGCTTCCTCTGGAAGGGCAAACCATACCAATTCACTTGTCTTCCCTTCAGCCTCAGCTCGGCGCCGTTGTGCTTCACCAAGCTCCTGAAGCCGGTGATCGCTCGTCTCCGATCAGAGGACGTCCGTTGCATTGTATACCTGGACGACTTGCTGATCTTCTGCGAGGAGCCCTCCAGACTGAGGTGTCAGACACGCTCTGCAGTCTCCTTATTCAAACGCCTGGGGTTCGTGGTCAGCTTGGAGAAGTCAGCTCTCGCTCCTTCCCAGGTAGTAGAGTTCTTGGGTTTCGAAGTGGATGCGAAAGAATGTGTTCTTCGTTTGCCTCTGTCCAAGATAGCAACCATTCGGAAAGAAATAAGGAAGATTCTACATCAGGACCGGATCCCACTGTGAATGTTGGCTCGTGTAGTGGGTCTCCTCTCAGCCTCGATCCAGGCGATCTATCCGGGCCCGCTGCACTACAGGGTCATGCAATGGCTGAAGGCTTGTTTCTGTCACGTATTCATCCGCTTATAGAAATGTGGTTAATGACATTTACTGTCCACACAGGAAAAGTTGTGCCGAGCAGCAACCTAATCCACAGAAGGTTTAATGCTGAGCAGTAATTGTGCAAATGAAACCTGGTGTCATGTATTCATCCGCTTATAGAAAAGTGGTTAATGACATTTACTGTCCACACAGGAAAAGTTGTGCCGAGCAGCAACCTAATCCACAGAAGGGTTAATGCTGAGCAGCAATTATGCAAATGAAACCTGGTAACTGACTTTGGGGTCAAAGGCCGGTTACAGCCTATCAGAACTAAAGGAGGGGTATTTAGGCCCAGTTCTCAGCCTGCTCAGTGCCCTGTCGTGGTTTCCCTTGTGGTTGTCTGAGAGCGCGTTCCTGTTTATAGTTTTCTACCTGGTTTTTGACTTTGGCTTTGTTTATTGACTTCTCTATATTCTGGTATCCTGACTCCTGGCTTTCCTCATCGCTGTGTCCCTTTCTGTGTTCCCTGACCTCGGCTAGTATTTTTGACTATTCTTTGTATGTTAAATCCGGCCATTCTAAGGACCAGTAATACGTTACTTATTTGTCATCCGTGCTGTACAGTTCTACATGCTGGATCAAACAGTAATCCTGACAGTTTCCTATGCAGGAGACCTTCCTACGACCAGATGATTCCCCTTTCTCCGGACGTGAAGACCGAACTGCGCTAGTGGCTCCTACACATGTCAGCCTGGAATGTCAAAGCGATATTCGGTCCGACTCCGGATTTTGTGTTAGAGTCGGATGCGAGTCTTTGGGGTTGGGGTGCTACCTGCGCAACCAGCTCCACGGGGGGTCCGTGGTCGGAGAGGGAATCGGAGTTCCACCTCAATTGCCTGGAACTGATTGCGGGACTGTGTGCGATTCGGAGTCTGGCAAACCACCTTTGGATTGCTGCGTCCTCCTCCGGATGCACAATGTCTCGGCGGTGCAATGTCTTGGGGTGCGCATTTTATCAGACACTCTCAGAGGTGACGAAGGAGATATACAGCTCCTGCTTTCAACGCAACATCACTCTCCAGGCGGAATATCTGCCGGGGGTGTCGAAACTGACAGCGGATTGGTTCTCCAGACATTGGAGGGACGCAAGCGATTGGAAACTCCTTTGGCCCATCTTCCTCGAACTCACGGACCAGAGGGGCCCATTCACAGTGGACCTGTTCACCTCCAGGATGAATTATCAGGTCCCGACTTACTTCAGCTGGCTCCCGGATCCAGCGTGCTCGGCGGTAGATGCTTTTCTCCGAGCATGGCCTTCATGGGGAGCTTATGCATTTCCTCCATTCGCTATGATTCCCAAGGTATTGCTGCGAGTTCAACATTAGCGTGTGTCTTTGGTGTCAGAGTCAAGCCTGGTTTCCGGTGCGCCTGGGTCTCTCCCATCAAGATCCTCTACTCATGCCGTCCCCTCTGATGCTCCTCTCGGACTCCCGGGGCAATCCACATCCCCTAGTGAGGGATGGCCACCTGCACTTGATGGCCTAGACTCTTTAAGAGGAACTTGGAATGTCGAGGCGTTATCGCAATCGGCTAAAGACCTCCTCTGGGATTCCAGGGCTCCCGGGACTGGACGATGCCATCTTTCAGCATAGGGTTCCTAGTGTCATTGGTGTCTGGAACTGGAAACCGATCCCTTTACAGGCCCTGTAACTAGTGTGCTGAATTTTCTATCTCACCTGTTTCACCTGGGACGATCGTATCGTTTAGTTAATGTGGTGAGGTCGGCGATCTCGGCAGCGCATGTTCCGCTTAGAGGTCTACCCATTGACCAGGATCCGCTGGTCTGCAGACGACTTCGCGGTATGAGGCTAACGCAACTGACCTCTGCCCAAGTATTCCTCCCTCTAGGATGTACGCGCGGTTTTATCGTTCCTCCTGGATTGGCCTGATAATCGGGACCTTTCCCTTCATCAGCTTTCGGCTAAATTTGCCCTCTTGTGTTTCTGATGTTCGGGCCTTCGATGTCGACGCTTTTTCTTTTTCTCTGGAAGGGGTCACCTTCAGGGTTTCTAGACGTACCAAGTCGGATTGGACTGCTATTTTTTAACCATTATTTCCGTAACTCGCCTAAACTCTGTGTAGCGAAGGCTCTGGCTCGTTATGTGACAATTACCGCTCCGTTTCATTCTTTTCATTCCAGCCAGTTGTTGATTTTGTATGTCAGACCCCACAGACCAGTCTCGTCTCCTACGCTGGCGCGATGGATAAGATGGTTATTGACTTTGGCGGGGGTGAATTCGACCTTCGGAGCGCATTCGGTTAGAGGCGCGGCAGCTTCTGGAGCCTTCATGGCAGGCGCTTCCCTTCAAGATATCATGCGTTCAGCTGACTGGTCCCAAGAAGACACCTTTCGCCAATTCTATTTTAGACCATAGGATCATGCTTCTTTTTCTTTGCTGTTGGAGCGTTAAAACAGCAAATATGAAGCCTTCTGTCATGTTATAAAATTGTAGATTGAACTAGCTTTAGTGTAACTATAATCTTAATTTTATTAATGACAGGAGGCAAATATTTCCCTCCCAGTTTCTCCCTCCCCTTGTTCTTTGTTTGTTGTTTGGTTGACCTACCTTTAGTTTCGCCTGTTTTTCTGGGTTTAGGTAGATAGGTCTCGTAATTATTTCTAGGGGAATATTGTGTTTATCTGGGAGGTTATACTGTCAGTATTTCATGAGGGGTATTCATGTTTTATCAGTGCATTTGATTCACTAATCAGAGTTTTCGACTCTGTTTCTCTCGTTTCAGTTTAATGGTTCATCTACGGTTCCTAGACCTGGATTTTCTTCAGGATAAAGGTCAAGATTCCATCCACTGGTTCCACGTTACAATTTCGGATGACAGACATCGTCTTATTTTGTTTGATTTCTCCTGTTAATAGTGTTAAGTTGTGTGTTGTTTATGTACTCTACTTGTCGCAGCTTGAAAGAGGAAATAGTTGGTTGGGAGGAGCCTTATATGGTTTCCTTACTTTTTTGTTCTAGTAAAGAGAGACTTAAGCAAATATACGCCTCCTGTCATTAATAAAATTAAGATTATAGTTACACTAAAGCTAGTATAATCTACAATTTAAATAAATTTTTGGTATGACCACCTTTTGCTTTCAGATTACCATCAAATCTTTTAGATATACTTGAACACTGTTTTGTAAGGAACTAGGTTGATAGGTAGTTCCAAACATCTTATTTTATTTGACTTTTGGTAAACTGTTTCCTTATATTTATATTTTGATATGTTTTGGTTATGGAAAAATTTATCAAATGCATTTTTTTTACAGCGTTCTGCAATTATCAAATTAAGAAGGACAAGAGAGCAAATATGTTGTCTTTCATTACTAATAATCTAAGAGGTAATTTTGTCCAATCTATAATAGAACCTTTAATGTCTCCATTTTGCAGTAAGCATAGACTTATCTGGTGTCTGACACTACAGTTATAAGTTAATGACATATAATGGAGTCAAATATGGACTGTAAAAAAGAAAATAGACATTTATTCCAATAACAAATTATTACAATTTGAACGCAAATGACTGGCTATCATTTTAGATCAACTTACCTTAATAATAAAAAATGTGTGTTCAGTGTTCAGTGACAAATAATACAATTAAATGTACAGTGTAGGTTATTCTGGGTGGGTTTTTATTGGTAAAGGTCACTTCAAGCTCCAACCCGGAGGGTCGGATTTCAAAGACACCACAAACATTTTCAAATACTTTACAAATCTCTACTACCGAAGACAGAAGCAGAAAGAGAATGTACTAGGGCAGGCAGCAGGTCCACCACCATCGGTACCTACTCCACTACTACCACCTTTAGACAGAGCAGGGGGTATGTTAAACCTAGTTCCAGATAATTAGGCTATGCGGACGGTCTATTTCAAACAATCGAAATACCATTAGAATTACCGAACGTAATAGTTCATGAACATAGTTTGTGTCCCTTGTTCGTGGGCTTCTGTCAGTCGAAGGCCGTTCGACTCCCATTTGAATAGCCAAAGTTCCATGGAGGGTAACTGTTCAGCGGCGTTCGTGCCGTCGCGTGTCTGATTTGAGTTCCATGAACTCAACGACAAAACACAGCTGAACACGTTTGACTAAACAAAATGGCCGCTGCCACGTGTTCAACTATACAAACGGCGACCACCCAGCCGTTCGTCAATTTGGCTGCAGTTAACTACCAGCCTGGGAGGTAAATAGGCTGCACACTCCACTTGTGTGTGGTTCAGCTGTTCGGGGGTTCAAAGTGGCACTTCGAACCCCTTCGAAAGTTCGAAGTACCATTGTCCAAAGTCCCAATAGGGTCTCTCAACCACAATAGATTAAAGGGACCATAGTGACAGGGTAAAAGGCTGGCAAGTAGTCCCCTCCAAACCCGAGTGGCGAAGTGGCTTTCGCCACAGTGATTTTTGGATATGTTGGTCCCCCAGATCGGGGATATCAGGGGATGTGACTTTTGAGGGGTTTCCATGTGTTTTAGGGCTACTTTAAGGAGGTTGTTAAATGTATGTTTTCTGTGCCTGGAGATAATTGAGTTCCTGACTCTCAGGCACAGGGTAGGGATTATCTTGTTTTGTGTGGGAGTGTCGAGGACCTGAGAGCCGATGTAATCATGTGTATGTTTTGCTGTAGTCTACTCTAAGGTCCAGTGGGGAAAATGCCCCTGGAATATGTAATGAGAAACCCCTTGCATGGGGACCTGCATATAAGGCCAGTTATGGCTGCCATTACAGGAGTTCCTGCTTACCCTCAACATAGAGTATCATCTCATGTTTGTAGGGACCAGTTATACCAGCTATACCTGCTTTGGATTACTCTACTGGCTATATCACTAGCTCTTGTAAGAGCTATCCTGTTATACACTCTGGAGTAGGAGAGCTCCACCCACTGGAAGCTGGATCCTAGTTTTGGGTCCAGGGTGTATGGAGGACAGTGAGACTCCAGCCAAGCTGCGGCGGCTAAGAGTCTACAGTGCTGATGGTGTCTTATGGTGTCTTATGGAGTGCTCGGTATGCACTAGGAAGCAGTGATTGGCGGAGGCATCCAGTCAGGGTGCCAGGCAGTTCTCCCCACAGAGTAGTTAAGCAAAAATCTGTACCCTCACCCTAGAAGCAGTCAAAGAAGGAAAATGTTCCTCTTGTGGAGTCTTTTCAACGTTCCTTTTTACATATAAGTACAATATACAAGCAGATTTTCGCTAACCTCGACATTTAACATCTTTTTAAAAATAATGAAAGTAAATTTTAAAAAAGAGGGTTTATTGACTCAAACTGGAGTTTTTCTCTCATTTTTACTATTGCTATATTTCAGCATCTGTGACTTTTGCATTAATACAATCATAATTATTATTTGTTCTTGCTTATATTAGGATCATATTTTTGTTTTAATACTAAGTCAGAGCGAAGGAAAAATAACACAAAATAAGCAGCCAATGGAAAGGTCAGCTATTTGCTGCTAGCGATGCAGCTACAATTGTAATAACGAGGATACCGCACATAGAACACAGGTTATTATTTTATGCATCATAAAAACAAATTACAGTATTTCAACCAACATACAAAATGAGCTAATGTGAGGTCACATACTGCATAAAGAACAGAACAAAATTGCTTTATGTTATTTATAAATCATGAATATATCATGGTAACTCTGGGTACAAAAGCTATGATTTACTCAATCCTTGATTATTGAAAAATAGATGGGAAATGTATCAATTGCATACTACTTAACAAATAAATATCCATCAGCTTGTGATTGGCTGGTTAATCCAGCAGAAGGCTTTAGTGCCGAAACACATTGACAAACAGCTGACACTTGTACTAATGTCAGTTGTTAGAAACCATTTGACTATGTTGACTATTGGTAATTTTGACTGGATTATGCTGTTACTTGATTATGTCTCGACTTATGCACACCGAGAAAATTCAACAAATAGTAGGACAGACAGAAGGAAAATGAAATTTATAGACAGCGTTCAATATAAAACAGACAGACAGACAGAGATAGATAGATGTATCGGTACACCTGGTAACCCCCACCGGTTACCTCCGCTATAAAAGAATTGAGCGACCCATCTTCCCCAGTAACCAGACAACACACAATTCCAGGGGTACAATAACCACTTTATTGGCCACAGGCAGCTTTATACTTTCCCCAGCAAGGGGTCACTCCCCTCCCGGGGGTCGCACAACAGAACTGGAACCCCAGTCTCTTTGACCCTTGTTCCCACCACTCAGTGTCTCCTCTCCGGGTCCTCCCTCTCCCAGGGGCCTGTGCGTGGGACAGGAACTCCAGTCCTTTTGTCCCCAGTTCCCACCACCCAAAATATAGGGTTTCCCACTTCCCGTGCCAAGGAGTCTTCTTCCCAGGACCCTCTGCACCTGGGATTCCCAACGCAGGAAAGATTCCCAGGCCTGGAAACTGCCATTGTCCCCAAAAGAGTGTCCCCACCAATCTCAGGGATCCCCCCGAATGGTAACTGCATGTACAATGCTGAACAGTTACCTTCCAGGGAACTTTGACTATTTTAACGGGAGTCGAACGGCGTTTCGGTGAGTCGAAGCCCATGAACAAGGGGCACACATTGACTATGTCCATTCACCATTACATTCAGTAATTCGAATGGTACTTCGACTGTTTAAAATAGACCGGCCGCACAGCCTAATTCTTTGGAATTGTTTTGGGCATGAAACCATGCGTGCGGAAGGTCAAAAGAGACATTTGGATATGTTGTTCACCCAGATCAGGGCTTATCAGGGGATATGTTGTATTTTGGGGGTACTTATTGCACTTTGTAAAAATGAGTGTTTTTTTCTGTCTGGGGATAATTAAGTTAAGGCATTATCTGCCTTAATTATATCACAGGCAGAGGGGAGGGATTGTGTACTGTATGTGGGAGTGTCATTCATTGTCACATTGTTTTTATTGGCTTGTAACAATTTGTGTACCTGTGCCCAACAAGGTCCACCTGGGCGTCACCTTTGTGGGGAAACCTGCATAAAAGGCCAGTGTGCCTCCATTAAAATTGAGTTTCTGTTAACATAGAATGTGACGGCAGATAAGAACCATTCGGCCCATCTAGTCTGCCCAATTTTCTAAATACTTTCATTAGTCCCTAGTCTTATCTTATAGTTAGGATAGCCTTATGCCTATCCCACACATGCTTAAACTCCTTTACTGTGTTAGATAATTTAATTAATTAATTAATTATATATATTTTATTTTGCCTGTGTAGATATCTATGCTTTTTGCAGTCATGTTGTCCTTCACTGGATTTGAGCTCATGGGGCTGTCTGCAGCCGGTGAGCTTATGTGCTGAGCCACAGCCGCCTACCTAACCCTCAACACATAGACTTGCCTCGTGATTGGAGGGGAACTGCTATATTCACACTGGGGATTGCTATACTCTTTTTATACTCCTCTGGGTTCTAATCACTAGCTCTTCTAAGAGCTGTTCACAGCTACACTCTCCTGGAGGAGAGGTCTTTCCCACACGGTCCTGGATGTCAGAGGTTGCTCCAAGGTGCAAGGAAGACAGCGAGATTCCAGTTAAGCTACGACGGTTGTGGAGTCTGCGGTGCTTGTGGTGTCCAGTGCAGTGCTTATGGTCCTCGGCGTTGGCTAGGAAGCATCTGTTGGCAGAGATGCCCAGTCAGGGTGCAGGTGATCCGTCACATTTGCGAATTGCCAACGTTCTAATTAAATGGTGTGCTGGGGAGGCTGGGGAGATCTTGGTTTGGGAGCCAAATGAGGTGGGAAGCAATGAGTGAATGCTCTGCCTGGATGGCGTTCGTTTAACGAACGGCCCTCCACCCAGGGTTGGCACGCACCAAGGTTTCCCTTGAAGTTTGTGATTTTCACACCTCGTTAGCGAGGTGCAAACATTCTAACGAGGTGTAAACATTCTAGGTGAGGTATCGAGGAGGTCCCTGTTAGGGAGGCGAACAGAACCTGTTTGTATGGAGCAGGTAAAACATACAAATAAACACAAATATGGGGGGGGGAAACTAGGAATTAAACACAGCAACTCACGGACAGGCAGCGGTCCCACCACACTAGATAGATAGATATCGTGGTGCATTGACTTCTTCTAATTATTATTAACTATTACTTTAAATAAATATGAGATTTGGTGAATCTAGAAAACATAATCCCTTGTATGTAACTGAGGATAAAAGCCATGATTTCTGTCGCTTTAAGCATGATGATGGGCATTCATTTTAAAGACAACTTGGTTTTCATGTGTCAATAGAATAGAACAAACCTATCTAGATTTCTCTCTAAATAAGTCGTCAGCTCCCTCTGGCAATAACTATAGCTACTCATCAAGTTTGTAAGTTAATTGGCCCCTTCCTTAAGAAGTCAGATTGATCCCTGACTATAAGTGAATTTGATTTCAAGAGTGTTGCTTTTCCTACAGGGGTTCATTCAGTAGATATTGTCATGAATTCACAGCAGCTTTGCTCTCTCAGCCCATAATGTTCCCACTGTGATTCCTAAGAATGGCATTCATTTTTCACTCTCTGTAGTCCATATATTAGTATTATATCTGCCATACTTATAGAAATATATTTAAAGGGACACTTCACTGCCCAAAACAAAGAAATCACTTTTTAGTAGATATACCATCATGAAAAAAGGCATGCATTTAATTATACATTCTTCATTAGGCATATATCTAAAAACAGATTGCAAAAGCTGCAGTTCTCTTGTCTGCAGCTTTTGCAAGCCTTCCCCTTTTTGTTAGATATTCTGTGGCTGTCCAATCCCAATGCAGTTCAATGAGCAGTTGTTGCAAGGCAGGTACTCTGGGCAATTGCTGCCTCTTGAGTTTAGCTCCACTGAGCTACATAACCAGGAGGTAACAGGGCCATTTGTCTTATTGACAGCCGTGTGGGCTGGATTTACATGTAAGGCACGTGTCCCCAAACCCAAAAGAAGGCAGATAAAGTATAATTAAACTCCACATTTCAGGCCTAAAAACATCTAAAAAACATATTCGTATTTGACAACTGCATATCAGTGTTAATTTTGGAGGCAAATTTTAATTTAGTTTTAAGTATAGTCTTTTGACTAAAAAGCCATTTTAGTTTAAGTCATATTTTAGTCATCTGAATTGCTTTAATTTTAGTTTAGTTTAAGTTCACTAAATCTCCAGTAGATTTTAATCGACACGACTAAAATCTAATGGGTTTCTCCTGTGTCTCATTTTGTCCCCCCAGCCCCTCCAGTGGTCTCTCTCCCAAGCCCTGGTCTGTTGCTTTTGCCCCTTCCACAGCCTGTCGGTGGCTCTTTGCCCCCACTCTCCCAGCCGCTCTTTGTGTCTCTTTGTCAAGGTTGATCTCCCCAACACGCAAACTAAAGGACAAGAGAGGCGACCCCAGATAGGCGTATAACCAGTCCTTTAAATGGCCGGACTTAACGTGAAGAGAATAAAAAAAGTCAGACACGCCAAGGTCAGGGTAAGAGAAAGAAGAGTAAGCAGTAAACAAAGCCAAGGGTCAAGGGAGCCAGACATACGGATAACCAAAAAAGAAGCCGAAGTAAGATACCAAAGAAAGACCAAAGTTAAAAGAATGCACTCTCAGGCAACAAGAAACCACGACAGGGCAAGGAAGTGATGTAAGAAGGCGGTATAAATAGGGCTTGGTGATTCCTGATAGGATAGGGATAGAATAGGGCAGTATATAAATAGAGTGCTATTTAACATGGTAATGTCTCTTTAAGGATCCCAGGACAAGCCACACTCGCCCCTGTTGGTAACAGCGTGTGCATGCGCATGGCCCTGGATGCGCTCGTCGCTGTTGCGAGGAGGTATGACACTCTTCCTCTGCATAGCCCAATTTGTCTCCTTGTCTCTTTCTCATCCAGCCTCTCTATGTTTCTCTGTGACTCCCCCAGTCCCCTGCATCTCATCTCCCCACATGTCTCACTCCCCCCATGCATCTCCTCTATGTACTCACTTCCCTCCCCAGTCCCCCATGTGTCTCATTCTCCCAGCCCCCTTATGTGTCTCAATCCCCCCATCCCCCATGTGTCTAAATCCCCCTGTCCCCTCTCTCAGTCCCCCAGCCCCCCATGTGTCTCATTTCCTTTTGTCCCTCCCCATGGCCAGTGTTACTTTTTGTGTCAAATTTCAATTTAGTTTTAGTCATAGTCGTATTTTAGTCATCTGAATTTTTTAGTTTTTGTCTAGTCAAAAATGTTAGTCGACTAAAATTGTTAGTTCACAAAATTAACACTGCTGCATATATATATATATATATATATAAATGTATGTATTTGCATATTTCTGTTCTGCTTGTAATGTATTGTGTTTGAAACTGTGAGTACAGTAAGGTGCGCACAGCCCGGCAGAACAGGATGGACAGCGGGACCGGAGCAGCGCGGGTCGCGAGGAGATATGACACAACCCCCCCTAAAGGAACACCCACTAGAGAAACACCAGAAGGGTGAGAAGGAAACCTAACGCGAAGAAGCCGGGGCACATGAACCTCAGAGGCAGGAACCCACGAGCGTTCTTCAGGTCCATAGCCCCTCCAATGGACCAAGTATTGAAGCAACCCACGTGAGACACGTGAATCGATAATGTGTTGGATCTCGTACTCCACCTGACCATGGACCAAAACAGGAGGAGGATGAGAATGTGATCTGGAATGACTGTTGCAAACCAGCGGCTTCAGGAGAGAGGTGTGGAAGACTTTGGGTATACGGAGATTCCTGGGCAATTCTAAAGCATAGGACACAGGATTGATCCTCCGTATAATTTTGTAGGGGCCAATATATTTAGGTGCTAGTTTCATAGAAGGAACACGTAAACGGATATTCCGTGTAGACAACCAGACCCTATCACCCAAAAGCTAAGAAGGTGCCACTCTACGTTGCCTGCCAGCAAAGGATTTCGGAGTAAGTGCAGTCTTTTCCAAGAAGGCATGAACCATTCTCCAAGTATCCTGTATGGTAGACAAGTGCTCATCCAGAACCGGCATTCCTTTGTAAGAGAATGAAGCTGGGAGCAAATTTGGATGATGACCATACATCATCCTGTGGCCAGAGGCAGATTGTTTAGCATTATTTCTGGCAAATTCAGCCCAGGGAAGAAGGTCAGCCCAGTTGTCCTGGAGTTATTATTATTATTGCGATTTATATAGCGTCAACAGATTCCGTAGCGCTTTACAATATTATTAGAGGGGGGATTTGACTTTAAATAGGACAATTACAAGAAAACTCACAGAAACGAAGGGTTAAAGAGGGCCCTGCTCAAATGAGCTTACAGTCTATAGGAGGTGGGGTATAAAACACATTAGGACAGGGAATAGAAGTCAAAATTGGTGGGAGTGAAGCAGAGCTGGAGGAGAGAGTAGAGTGCTGCCCTTTAGGAGAGTGCAAGAGACAGATATGTGAGGTAGAGGATAGTCTGGAAGGCCATAGGCTTTCCTAAAGAAATTAGTTTTAAGGCACTTCTTAAATGATTGAAGATTAGGGGAGAGTCTGATGGCGGTAGGCAGGCTATTCCATAGGATGGGAGCCGCCCGCAAAAAGTCCTGCAAGCGCGAGTTGGCCGTGCGGGTTCGAGCAGCAGACAGAAGACGGTCACGGGCAGATTGGAGAGACCGAGAAGGGGCATACCTATGGATCTGGGAGGAGATATAAGAGGGGCTAAGATTATTTAGTGATTTATAGGTATGGGTTAGCACTTTGAATTGACTCCTATAGGATACAGGAAGCCAATGTAAGGACTGACAGAGGGGTGAGGTGTGAGAGGACCGACTAGAGAGGAAAATCAGTCTGGCGGCATCATTCATTACAGACTGTAGCGGGGAAATACAGCTATTGGGAAGACCAATTAGGAGAGAGTTACAATAGTCCATGCAAGAGATTACTAGAGCATGGACAAGCTCTTTAGTAGCATCTTGTGTAAGAAAGGGGTGGATGCGGGCGATGTTTTTGAGGTGGAATTGGCATGATTTGACAACAGACCGGATGTGAGGCTCAAAGGTGAGGCCAGAATCAAAAATAACACCAAGACAACGTGCTTGTAAGGATGGGCTGATATGAGTACCACCAATCTGAAGGAAGAGTGAGAGAGGAGGATTAATATTAGGAGGAGGAAAGACAAGAAGTTCTGTTTTGGAAAGATTCAGTTTCAGAAAGCGGGAGGACATTCAATCAGAGATAGAAGAAAGGCAAGAGTTGACACGTTGCAGGACATCAGGAGAGAGGTCTGGGGAGGAGAGATATATCTGGGTGTCATCAGCGTACAGGTGGTATTTAAATCCAAAAGAGGTAATAAGCTTGGAGTTGAGACGTAAAGCAACAGAGATATTGCTCAATGGTAGTCCGTTCCACAGCACCATTCATTTGTGGATGATAGGCAGAGGAGAAGGCGAGTTCAATACCCATGTCTTTCCAAAAGCCCCTCCAAAACTTTGAGATAAATGGTGAACCCCTATCAGACACGATGACATCAGGCATACCATGTAGTCGTATTATTTCCTCAGTGAATATGTTAGCTAATTCAGCAGAAGACGGCAACTGTTTTAACGGAGTGAAGTGTGCCATCTTAGAGAAGCGATCTACCACAACCAAAATGACAGTAAAATCTTTCGATGGTGGTAGCTCTACAATAAAATCCATAGATAGTTGTGACCATTGAACAGACGGCAGAGGAAGAGGATGCAGAAGACCACATGGTACTTGATGAGATGGTTTAGACTGAGAACAAACATTACAAGACGAAACATAGGCGTTAACATCCTTCCAGAGGGACGGCCATCAATATTGCCGGGCAATTAAATCAATAGTCTTGGACACCCCCATGTGTCCAGACATTTTACTATAATGGTAGTGATGAAATACTTCTCCTCTTAGATTAAGAGGTACGTAATATTTCCCAGCAGGTTTGTCACTAGGAGCCCTTTCTTGAGTTTTTTTTTAATTTTGTGCAGAAGAGTCTTGTTCTAGTTAAAGCAATAATCCTCTCGGGGATACAATGGGTTCAGTTATGTCCTCCTCCTTATCGAGAGTGGCAAATTGTCTGGACAGTGAATCGGCTTTGGTATTACGATTTCCTGAGATCAGATAGTTAAAGCGGGAAAGAGAGCCTTTTAGCGTCACTTAAATATGATACATTTTTATGATCAGTGAGAACCATGGAAGAACCTTCAAGTAAGTGACACCATTCTTTAAGAGCTAGAATTATAGCCAATAATTCTCTATTACCTATATCGTAATTCTTTTCTGCAGGTGTTAATTTATGAAAAAAGAACCCACAAGGATGCAACAGAGCGGTTGGAGATGCCCTTTGGGAAAGGACAGCGCCCACACCGGATTCGGAGCCATTTACTTCTAGGATGAAGGGTCTAGAGGGATTTGGGTGTACCAGGACGGGAGCAGATGCAAAAGCTTTCTTCAAGAGAGTGAAGGAAGCCTTAGCATCCATAGACCAATTGACATGATTCGCTCCCTTTTTTGTCATAGCAGTAATCAGAGTTATGATCTGAGAAAGGTTTGTAATAAACCGTCTATAATAATTATCGAAACCAATTAATCTCTGTATGGACTTCAATCAAGAGGTAAAGGCCATTCAAGAATAGATTATTGTTTTTTAGGGTCCATTTGGAACCCATTAGCAGAAATTACGTAACCCAAAAACTAAATGGAGGTTTGAGCAAATAAACATTTCTCGAGTTTACAATACAAGCCGTTGGCAAGAAGTGTCTGTAATATGTTTCTAACCTGTCTGTGATGAGTTTGTACATCAGGAGAGTGAATGAGTAGATCGTCAAGATATACAATGGCACAGGTGTGTAAATAGCTACATATCAATTTTGCATTACAGCACTGTTCACTTTCTGTAGATATCTCATTGCAGTCACTTATATATGTATTAAGGCCTTTTGGCCTGTAATTGTGGGAGGGACGTATGACTCACCTTCTCCCTACTTAAGGGACACCCCTTACCTGGCTCCATACCGTTCGAGGTCAGCGCTGCATCTGAATCCACTTCCGGTTCACGTGCGGCGCCATCTTGCTTTTTCAAAAAAACAGCGGTTTCGTTTTGGTGTAGCTGTGTCCAGGAATCCTCACAAATCAGGTCTTCCGCCCGTCAAGCCACACACACACCCGGTGGTCCGTCGCAGATTAAGTCCACAGGACTGCAAAATCGTAAGTCCCTCGCCCGGGTCATTTCCCACGGCGTCGCGATTTAAAACGGCCTTACTTTACGGCCACACGCTTTACGGCCAAGTCACAGGCATAGTTAACCCGTTTGCTTCCGGCATGATCGCTGTATACTGTGCTGACTGACGGTTCGGTTTTGTATTAACTAAACTTCTTGTCTTCTGCATATCTGTATCTATAGCTGTTTTTATGTTACCATTGGTATTTATTTATGCAATTACTGGAGCAAATCCCCCCTTTTTTAACTACATTTAAATAAGTATTTGTTTTAGGTTATGGTTTCATTCTATTAACAGATATGGCATTAGTTATATTGGAATTTCTTCATGTTACATATATATTTGTGTAAGGGGCAAAATAGCCGTATATGGAGTAAGCATCCAGCATAAGCTTAGGATAATGTAAAGGGAGCAAGTCGGTTGTGGTGTGCCGATACCGACGATACGGTAGGCCTGTAAATAAAGAGGGCCCACCAAGGAGTAAGAAAGTAAAGTAAATGGAAAGAAAAGAGAAAGTGTTGAAATGAGGAGTGGGTGGGAGGGTCATTCTGATGCTGACCTCAAGCGATATGAGTCAGGTAAGGGGTGTCCCTTATATAGGGGAGTGAATTAATTTAAGCCCCTCCCACAAATACAGGCAAAACTGCCTTAATACTTGTGTAAGGGGCAAAATAGCCGTATATGGAGTAAGGATCCAGCATAAGCTTAGGATAGTGTAAAGGGAGCAAGTCGGTTGTGGTGTGCCGATACCGACGATACGGTAGGCCTGTAAATAAAGAGGGCAAAAATGAATAATCAAAGATTTAATACAGTCAACAAATATATACAAATTAACCAGACATTTCCTTAAATGCATTACAGTATTTAATTCCTGAAAGGATTTTGAAGGTAGGAATCTAGGACCGAAAGTGGGCACCATTTGTTGTGGGTAGGATAGTATGTTATCTCTACTGTTGGTGCATGTTGACTCATTTCGGAATGTGGTAGAGCCAATAGGTAATGATATATGTGTTTACGTACGTGGGATCGTTGAAGACAATGATCTGTCTGAGTGGTGGTGATGGTAGTGGATTCTCTGGCCTGAGAAAGGCATAAAAGGCAATGTGCATGGCTGGTAATGGCCGACTTGGTAGTATAATTGAATGGTTGTAGATCTAATAGGTCTGATAAGGATGAACAGTTGGATGGCTATTGGTAATCTCTGAGAGGAACGTGGGGGAATGGATTCCTGAAAACCTCTGAGTATATTCTGTTCTGGTATGATAGCATGAAGTTTATGGTAGTTTTGGCCATAGGTTATCATGTGTTGTTGAATGCCTGTAAAATATATAATTAATGGTGTATGAGATAGTTTAAGTTTAAGGTGGCACAGTTATTAAAGAGGAAGTGGCTTGGGCGCCGGACGAAATGGCGGCGTGAACCACGAGCTCCCGCCCGGCTCCGATAACAAACCCGCCTAACCAGCTCCACAACAGCGATAATGGGCAAAACCAACAAGCCCCAACAGGCTGCACCGGCCGTCAGCACGCCGAGAGGGTCACAGCCAGCCGGCATGCGCCAGTACCTCACAACACAGGCCGACCAAGCTCCCCAGGCCTCGAGTGACACAGCAAGCCTGGGCCCAGGCCGCCCGACCTCACCCAGGGACGGACACCACGATCAGGTACCAAACACCCCTGACAACACCCTACCCCAGCTGGACTGGGCAACTCTGTTAAACAACCTACCCACAAAAAATGACCTGAAGGAGGCCAATGCCGCCCTCCACAAATCTATCACTGGGGAGCTCCAGGCCCTGAGGGAAGACATGCAGGGGCTCCATCACAAACTGGCCCAGGTGGAGGCAGATTGCGACCACGTGATGTCGGCGCAAAACGCCACCACGAGCACCATAAAGCGGCAGGAAACACAATTGCGCCAAATGGCCCTCCATTTAGAGGACTTAGACAATCGAGGGAGACGTCAGAACATCAGAGTTCGGGGGCTTCCAGAAGAATGCGACCAAACTACCCCAATAAGGGACACGCTCACGGAAATTTTTAATGCCCTCCTGCAAAGGCCGAACACGGCGCCCATCGAATTTGTAAGGGCGCACAGAGCACTCAGACCCAGGGGCCCACCTGACTCCCCTCCTAGAGACGTAATATGCTGTCTGACGCACTTTCAAGTGAAGGAGGATATCCTGAAGAGCGCCAGGGCTCAGAGCCAAATCATCCACAATGACGCTGAGATCCAACTGTATCCAGACCTTTCCCCTGCAACGCTGGCGTACCGACGAGCCCTGCGCCCACTCACGCAGACATTGCAGACTAACAAGATCAGATACAGATGGAATTTCCCCACCGGACTACAGGTCACCACAAGCAATGGCCCCTTCACGGTGAAGAGCGAGGGAGATCTGAAAGACCTGACGAGAGAACTGCAACTCCCAACGATACATATGTCCTGGCCAGACCCAATGGCTTTCTATGCCTTCTCACCGGAGGTACAACGCCAGCCGCAACAAACCTCCAGACCCAGAAGAACGAGACAACAGACAACGCGCCCCACGGGCACCAACATGTAGAAAGACGCACACTACCTGTCCACCCTGCCGGGAAACCACACGGCCCAGCAATGAACTGGACAGACACTGCCCGCCCCTGACCAGAACACATGGAACTGGCACTACCGAAACCCTCAAAACTGCAAGTATATAGCCCAATGGGCAACACACTCACTAAGACCCCACACGGACATACAGGCCAAGAGACATAAAGAGATACACTGAATCCTGAGACCCAAGTGGCAAGATCGGCGCAGATGCTTGAGCATGCAGTGCCCGCAGGCCTGCCAGGCCACCCATGGACTAAATGCACTCACACTAGGGAGCCCCCTCCCTAGTGTGAGTGCATTTAGTCCATGGGTGGCCTGGCAGGCCTGCGGGCACTGCATGCTCAAGCATCTGCGCCGATCTTGCCGCTTGGGTCTCAGGATTCAGTGTATCAATTTATGTCTCTTG
The DNA here is from genome assembly GCA_933207985.1 of Pelobates cultripes. Taxonomy (NCBI): domain Eukaryota; kingdom Metazoa; phylum Chordata; class Amphibia; order Anura; family Pelobatidae; genus Pelobates; species Pelobates cultripes. The sequence goes on from OW240917.1 coordinate 263,596,905, forward strand.
GAAGTATCAGGGACCCAAAAACTCTTAGTACCAACACAACAGTGAGAGGGATCGGAGGGGGGGTGCCCGCCCCCCTGGCCGCCGGGGCCTAGCCGCGCTGTAATGAACCACGGGGAGCAGGCGGGCGGCTCCGCCGTCGGGGCGCGCCCAGGGTGGGGGCTCCGACCCCACACCCGAGATAAATGGGTAGCGACAACACCAAGCTGACCAAACTACAACCACCTGCCGAACAGTCACACACCTCTAGAACAGGGGGAGGAAGCTCAACACACCAGGGAACCATACGACGGACGCACCCCATAAGGCACAGAGACAGGGGGACAAGAACACACCAGCTAGACCTACGCCTATGGGAACAACCTCAGTCTCTCACCCCAGACAGGGACACCCACACCTCCCCATAAATGTAGGGAACAGGGCGTTAAGACACAAGGGACACAAGAACACACTAGATAGGCGGGCGGGTGGGAACCTGGGACGCAGGGGGACAAAGGTAAACGGCACACAAAATTGAAATGTGAAATGTTAGAATATTGTTAAGTTTTCACCTGTTGTGACCTGAAACCAAAATGTTAATAACGCTGTTAATGTTTATGTTTGTAACCCAATCACAAACCAAAAGAACACGTGCATAAACACTCATTCACGCAAGCCCCAGAACCACCACACCCCGAGGCGGGGAACCACACGCGAACTCCTACGGAGTAATCACTGAGGAGCCACATAGGGAAGCCACGAGACGAGATACACCACTAGGACACCGCGCCAGGCGCCAGGCGACTGGACACCCAACCACCGCCCAGTAGGCGAGGCGTCACCCGAAAGGTGAGCGTTGCACGGACACCACAGGTGGTGCCGGGGTCTGTCGCTCCCCGACGCTACTACCTAGTCGCCACGCACTGTGGCGCAAACCACGGAGACCTCTGAGAACCTCTCGGACTACTCCAATACCTCAACCCCTTGATCCTTACCTAAACCCCAACACCCGATCCCCCAACCCGACACTGACAGCTGACTGCGAGACCTCCTGAGACTGCACACACCAAAGGCACGCAGGACAAAGACATTTCCACAACACCCGTCGACAACGACCTGACTTGGCGGGATGGCACTGACCCCAGACCACCTACACATCCTTACAATCAATGCAAAAGGTCTAAATAAACCAGAGAAGAGAACAGGAGCACTGAGAGACTTTCACAAACAGCGGGCCTCTATAGTAATGATACAGGAAACCCACTTTAAAAAAGGGAATAGACCCAAACTGACTAATCAGCACTACACACAAGGTTACTATAGCGATTTTCAAGGGGGTAAGGCCAGGGGGACAGCAATACTCCTCCACAAGAGGGTGCCGTTCCAGGAGGGGGGATGCAAAACGGATGACGAAGGAAGATACATATTCCTTAAAGGGAAGATCGCGGGACACCAGTACACATTCGCAAACATCTATGCCCCAAACACACAACACTACCGCTTCCTCAAACAGACACTTCGCAAACTTCAAGAATTCGCGGAAGGGACTCTTATACTAGGGGGCGACTTCAACATAACTCTTGACCCATCATGGGACAACTCATCGGGCACCTCCCACATCCCCACTCAACAACTCCAAACAGTTAAATCCCTACTCCGGAGTCGACGACTCGTGGACTGCTGGAGAGCCCACCACCCAGACGAAAGAAACTACACCTTTTACTCCCACCCACACAACTCTTATTCCCGGATAGACCACATCTACACCACACACTATGACCTCTCCCTAGTGTCTGAAGTAACAATCGGAGTGGCCACATGGTCAGACCACGCCCCAGTCTCACTAAAACTTAAATCACCACTTTACCGCCCCACGACCTCGAAATGGAGATTGAACGAATACCTACTCACTAAACTAGAGATCACAACCCTAATAGGTGAGAAAATCAAGGACTACCTGACGACTAACACAGCAGAGCAAACATCCCCGACGATTCGATGGGAAGCACACAAAAGCGTGATTCGAGGCCACTACATACAACAGGGGGCAATACTGAAGAAACAGACTGAAGCCCGACTACAGGCACTGCTGACCAAGATACAGGAGACAGACAATCAAAATAAACAAACCCCGAACCACACACACCAAACCCGACTCCTACAACTGAGACGGGAACTAGCCACACTACTGCAGGCTAAACATCACAGAGACGCAACAAGGCACAAAGCCTTCTTCACAGTACACGGGAACAAAAGCGTCAAACTCCTAGCCGCGATGCTGAAAAAGCAGAGGCAACACACATATATTGATAAAATTAGAGATAAACCGCCTCCCGACAGACATCATGAGAACATTCCGCACATATTACACCGATCTTTACACGCTCCCCCAACCGAAGACCAACGGGGCGACAACACACCTCAGAGACTCTATCCGGGCCTACTTGACAAAATACCAGACACCGACACTTGACGCGGAGATAGCGGAGGTCATTGACGAACCCATCACAATGGAGGAACTAGCTCTAGCGGTTAAACAAACCAAACCAGGCAAAAGCCCGGGACCCGACGGCCTACCGACCAAATACTACAAGACATACGCTGCAGACTTATATCCACTCATGATAGAAGCGTTCAATTCGATACGAGACGGGAACCATTTCCCCAGACAAACCCTAACAGCCCACATTACTATTATCCCCAAAGACGGCAAAGACAGAGAACAATGCGGAAACTATAGACCGATCTCACTTATAAATAGCGACATTAAACTACTGGCCAAAATCCTGGCGACCCGACTCTCGCAACACATCCCATCACTGATCCACCCAGACCAGGTGGGATTCGTGACAGGCCGAGAAGCCCGAGACAACACCATCAGGGCACTTACCCTCATGCACGGGACAGGAGGCATGAAAGGGGGCCTTATCCTGCTGTCAACTGACGCAGAGAAGGCCTTCGATAGGGTCGGCTGGACATATCTTTTTGAAACACTCGCCCATGCGGGACTAGGGCCACAAATGCGACGCTGGATAGAGGCATTGTACCGAGAACCCACGGCCCAGGTGCTGGTCAACGGGGCGTTAACTGATGCCTTCACAATACATAACGGCACGAGACAAGGCTGCCCCCTCTCCCCACTTCTGTTCGTCCTTGCCCTAGAACCATTCCTCACACACATCCGACACAACCCAGACATAACCGGACTGACAACAGGCAACACGCAACACAAGGTAGCTGCGTACGCAGACGACCTACTCTTCCTGGTAACGAACCCTGAAATTTCCCTCACAAACATACAGAGGGAACTACAGCTATATGGGGTAATCTCCAATTTGAAAATTAACTACGGCAAATCCTATATTCTTAACGTAAGCGTCCCTACTGCACGGGCGAACCCCCTCCGACAAAGCTTCCCCTTCCAATGGGCCGAACATAAAATTAGATATTTAGGAGTCTGGCTGACCAATCGAAGTGAGGACATGTTCAGGGAAAATTTCACAGACACACTCCAGACGTTCCAAAAAGACATGCGAGAATGGTCGTACCCCCACATCTCATGGCTAGGGAGAGTCCAAGTAATAAAAATGAACTTCCTCCCACGCCTCCTATACCTCCTCCAGGCCATCCCCATTGAGATCCCGGGCCCCTTTTTCAGTACCCTTAGAACAGAAATGACCAGATACGTATGGAACGGACGGAAACCTAGAGTGAAATTCGCTACCCTGACACGACCTAAGGATAAAGGAGGGTTAGCCCTCCCAGACCTCCACCTATATTATGTGGCCACACACCTCCAGAGAATTGTGGAGTGGTCAAAAGACGGCGTGCACAAACTCTGGAAGACGGTAGAAGAGGCGGAAGCAGGCAGACCACTCTCGGGACTACCCTGGGGGCGTGAACCGACAAAATGGGGCGAAATGTCCATTTACACAAAACACACCATGAAAGTATGGAGGAAGATAGCGAGGAAGGGGACCATGTCACCATACCCCTCCCCCCTTCTTCCTCTGACGCACAACGTCGACTTCCCCCCGGGACTAGACCCAAGAGCCTTTAGAGACATCCTCCCAGACCCACACCCACGCCTACACCATGTCCTGCAGGGAAAGAAATGTAAAAAACTGACAGACATGACGACAGCGACGCACCCGAACTTCATGCAGCACTTCAGATACACCCAGCTAACCAACTTTGTCCATACCCTACCACAGGGCTCAGCGCTCACTAGACAACATACCACACTGGAAGTGGTCTGTATGCACCCAGACCCGCTCCCACATGGAGTATCTTTCCTCTACACCATGCTACAAACGGACATCCCGACCAAGACACCCCTATTTATGAGGAAATGGGAGGATGCCCTCGGATACACGCTGACAAATAAGGAATGGGAGTCCATATGTTACCTCACACACCACTGTTCCACGCACAACAAAACACAAGAGACAGCCTACAAACTTCTGACACAATGGTACAGGACACCTCACTTCCTACACCAGATAGACCCAGACCAACCAGGCCTATGCTGGCGATGCCAACAAGAGGAGGGCAGTATCACACACATATGGTGGGAATGCGCAAAGATCAAACCATACTGGCAAAACATCCACAAAATGCTAAAGAAATTCATGGACAAACCACCCCCCCTGGAACTAGCAGCAATGCTCCTACACCACACTTCTACCCCTCACTCCAAATACAAAAAATCTATGACTATTCGAATACTCAATGTAGCCAAACGAGTGCTCCCCCAATACTGGAAACAGGCCATAACACCTCCACTAAAGACCTGGTTTAGCCAAATGGAGGAACTGAGGACAATAGAGGAACTGACCCTGACGACTAACACTTCCCCGACAGCCTACATGGACATATGGACACATTGGATCCTAGAGACGGTGAAAGAAGGATTCCAAAGGGAACTAGAATTGCCAACCGCCACACTACAGACTGGGAGGACTTAGGGAACATACACCTGACGACAGGCGACGACTGACTACCCTCACACCCCTCCCTACCCCAACCCTAACTTTCCCTTCCCCCCCCCAGAGGAAAGCCAAGAGATCATAAACCCAATCTAAGTAGATACACAAGTCAATGAGAGGGCACACATGAGAATTGAACGTCAAACCCACAGGGAGTCGGGTCACCCCGACCAGTAAGTCGGACAAAAGGCCGACGAGCCTCTGTATAACCCGCACACAAATTACAACTGCAATAAATGTAATGAACTGTAATAGAGAAATGCTCGTAAAATAAGTTAAAAGGGACTTGCAAGTCCGTCAACATTGGGGGCCTGCGAGCCCGACTAAAAGTTACTGTTTTTTATATATTCCAAATGCCTTCATATCCTTGGAGACCTGCGAGTCTTCGAATCTTGACTAACCGATACAAATAAAAATTATATTCACAAAAAAAAAAAAAAAAAGTTTAAGGTGGCAAAAATAAGCAAAAACTTAGGAGAAATTTTGTGACACAGGTTGAGCTATGTCATGTTCCAATGAGATTCTTTAAGCCAGGTGAAAAGCTGTGTTATGCGTTCTACAAGTATGGGACGAAAGTGCTAGGTGGGATAATGCATGCTATGCTGCATGAGTATGTCTAATCCATGATTTTGTCTCTGGAACGAAAGAGTGGACGTGACTGTATGGGCGGCTGTAGGAAGCGTATGATGAACATGCCTGGAATATAAATGAGACAGTTGTCGGCAGGGATGTATACCCCCGTCTGGTACATGAAACTGAAATGTGATAAGTGGCCAACCAAGCGAGTTCCCCAGAAACATCATGAACTTATGGATGAGTAGTGGCATTTGTTGATGATATGATATGTGCTTAGTTGTCTGAGTAACAATGGATTGATGACCCTGACCATGATTTACCCCATGCCACAGCAGCTGCTACAATGGGGTAGATCTCCCAAAGGGGCTGAAGTGGTGGAAAAATTTCCAAACCTGGATGCCATGGCCAACAGCCCCAAAACAATTGTTCCCGGTAGATCGCTGCCAAACCCGTGGTATACGCTGTGTCTGACCATCTGGTTGGAGAAGTGTCAGACAATCCTGGAAGGAACATGCTTTTACCATGCCAAGTGGTTAAGAAATCCCCCCCCATGTGCCGGTCTGCTGTTGCTGAGGTGTCTAGGCACCTCCTCTGATCGTCATGTTGGAAGTGTGGAAAAAAGGGGAAAGTACTCTGGATGTGAAAGTGTGGTCTTGTGGTATGATTGGCATGGCAAAATTAAGGAACCTGGTAGGGATTGTAGTTCCTTGTAGTTGTAAGTACTAAGCAGGAGGTAGTGATTGATTTAGCTGAGAATGTTCCCTATTTGTCTTGTGGTAACTTGTGTGTATGGATGCCGACTCAAGTCATATGCCCAGTAATGTGATGATAGTGTCTGCGCCTTCTGTTTCTTATGGGGTACTGGGACGCCCAAGTGGTCAACCAGACTAAGCTGCCATGAGGCTTCTAGTGAAAAAATATGCTTTCTTTGAGCAACAAGAAGTCTTCTAGATAGTGTATGACTGTAATGCCTCTGGATATGTTATCATAACCAGCACAGAGTATCTGCGAATATTGATAGTAGGTTAATCTGTAGCTCGAAAGTTGAGCAGGGAAAGGATTGCCCAATTTATGCCATGTAAGTGCCAGTGTGTAGGGTAGATGGTAGCTGTTTACTGCGTTGATGATATTGGTCTTACTTAACCAAGCTTTAACCCATGCTTGAGTGATAGCTGTAAAGGTAGATCAATGGTGTTATATAGTAAGAAGGGAGCTGAGACTTGGGGTAGCGGAGGTGTGTGGTGCCAATAAGTCTATGGTTAGTCTTTGTTTAAGGGAAGATTCCTTGTGACAATACCAATGTGTGTGTTTGGTGCCATGCTGTAAATGGTGGAGATTGGAAGACCACTCTGCAAATCTTGGCTATGAGTGTGTTTTCAGCCAATGGTTTTGTTGTGCTGACTGTAAGTGAGGGTATGCTATATTCCTTGAAGGTGTGTTTATGATACCTGTATGGGAGCCCTTTGAAGCTCCAGAGCTTTAGTAAATCTACTACAAGTCTGGAAGGGTGATGAGTCAGTAGTGTTGAAAATGCATTGCTGTGTACAGATGGTGAGTACGTTATTTGTAAGTTGTATTGGGCCACATGGTTTGTCATGTGCCCTGAACCATTTGAACATATATGCAACAGTCTATATGCAATGCAACTACTCATATCAGTGGTCTCTGGTAGTTCAGAGGTGCTGGTACCTGGAGCCTGAGAGTGCTCGTCCATTTGTTTGGGACAGAACCCCTTCTGTATGGGTACCAGCACAAATAAACATCTCTACATATTCCAAATACCAACCCATCCAAGAGATGGTCAGTTCCCGATTTACCTGGAATCCCTGAATCTGACCATCACAGATACATCATCATACATATATATGCCTTGCTTCCCCAATGTGCTGGGATCATACGTGCAGGGTTAACATCTTGTGTGTCATAAGAATTGATTGTACCAGGTAACCGAGTTTAGGTTGGTGCTGGTTGTACAGTAACGTGAGGCCCAGCCTTGTGAGGGCTGTGGTGACCAACTCGAGATTGCCAGTCTGTCATAAAATTTTTTGGCTCATGAGTTTATGAGTGAGGCTAGCATAGCCTGGGTGTCACCTGAGTTGATGTAGCTGGGCCTTCTCCTGCCTCCGTGTTGTCCGTTGATGTATGGAGGAGTTTGAATAACTCTGCTTTCCTTGCTGTAGCAGGGTAGGGGATTTGTCACCTCCTTAGGTCGGTGGTAATGTGTGGGATCGTCCAAGATCTGATTGCTGCAGGACTAGCAACATCTCCTCTGCTTGAAGGTGTATCAATTCTAGCCGGGGTGCTAGGAAGAGGTGATTGTTCACCATCTTTTGGAAAAATACTTAAATAACAATAAAGATGCAATTATTTGTACCCAGGGTTCTTGTACTGGCTTGCTAGTTAAGCCGTAAGGCGAAATGATTAGGCTTGGTGTTTTTTGGTGACTGGTGAGGCCCTGCTAGTTGCCAAGTGGCTTGAGAGGCTCTATCTATGCTTGGCGCGAGGGGATTTTGTGTGGCCACCGAACATTGTGGCAGGATGTTGGCCTCTCGGTGACAGTAACCAGAAAATAGGAAGGGGAGTGACAGGTGAGGCCCTCTCTATGATACAATGCGAGTCGGCTAGCTCACGAGTGGCCCGAGGGGTGTATGCCTCCGAGTGTGAGGCGGGGTGTTGGCCTCGCGGGACCACTAACCGAAGCATAATGCAGAGAAAAAAGGGGGTAATACCTATTGGGCCCTAGAACCCTAATTGCCAGTACACCATTACTATTCCAGGGAAGGTAAGAGATGGATAACTACGTGAGCAGGTGTATGTACCTGGTAGTATGGTATTGAACCTGACAATCCGTATAGGTTTTTTAGTAGTAACTGTAACCTGAATGGATAAAACCGTATGGCATAAGGAAATATGGCATAGACCAAGCTTATCTTAATACGTACAGTATATGTGAAAGTAAAGTGACGTGATGTGTAAATATTAAACATCGTAGCCATACTGGTTAAATATGTATCAATCTTAACCCATTAAGTGCCGTATGTACAAGTGAAAATGTGGTCTGTCCCCACCTTGTATGTTGTATGTCCCCTTGCTAGGGGAAAGTCTGTTGCGTGAGCAGCGTGCTGTGAAAAATGTAGGTGAACTATATTACCAGTTACGTATATACAGACGCGTCTGCTACTGTGTAATAATATATGTATTTATACCTGATGTTGATATAGTGCTTGCTATGTGAATTGTTGTATGTCTTATTGAATGGTAGGGGCCAGTGAACATGGTGTTGCAAAATGCAAGTGCACTGGAGATCTGCCGAGTGCCCTATAGGTGGCAGTGTAGTTGAATACTGATTGGTATGTGAAATGTTGTTTGTCTGTTGACCTATAGGTGTAAGTGTTTTGGTGTTTGTAAAACCCCATGAAAATTGTCAATGTACTTGACAGACCTGTAGGTGGCACTGTTGATAGAACCACTGTTGGTCTTGATGTGAAATGTAAATTATTGTGAATTAAACCTGAATTTGAGCCCGTGCTGGAGTTTCATTTATGGTTTATGGTTATGTTTAACCCCGTAAGGACCAAACTTCTGGAATAAATGGGAATCATGTCCTTAAGGGGTTAAAACAATCTTATGTGTAATTTATATTGGCTGGTAAATTGTATATGACATGTGAAGACAGTTTTGCTGTTGACCAGTAGGGGTCATAAATGCTGATTGTATGGTAAAAATACCCTTTAACCCCTTAAGGACCAAACTTCTGGAATAAAAGGGAATCATGACATGACACACATGTCATGTGTCCCTAAGGGGTTAATCCTACCGTATGACAGATAGGAGTCAGTATAAAAGCAAAAATGCTGTAGTTAGTTTGTTTGCTTATGAAGTGAAATAAAGTCTGAGAAGACTGTAGTATACCGATTGACCATTAGGGGTCAGCATGTAGGCGAAAATGCCGTGGTTCGTTGGTTTGTACATGAAATGCAATAATGTCTGAGAAGCCTGTAGTACACTGAATGACCGGTAGGTGTAAGTGTGTAGGTAAAAATGCAGTGGTTTATTGTTTTGTACACGAAAAGCAATAATGTAGCCCCATGTAGCCAAAGCGCAGCTAAGCGAAAAAAGGCCTTGACAGGGGTTAGGAGGCGGGCATAGGAGGAGGGAAGGAAGTAGGGAGTTATGGGTAAGTAGGCTTGGCTATTTAAATAGGCAGCCATTTTAAAGCCTTCACTCTTAATTACTACCTTGCTGAGTTTGTGTGCACTCCTGTGTCCACAGATTTGGTTTGGTGGGGTCTTTGTTTTTCTCTCCTTCTGCAGGGTCGAAGGATAACATGGAGGAGCTGTTGGAGCGGATCCGGTTGGCGGCTCAAGGACGTGGCATGGACTGGCTGCGGGCGCAACTTGGACCAGCCCTGGCGGGTGCTGCGGATCATGAGGGCGGCGGAGGTCGGCCTGTGCGGGCTCGGAGGCCGCCGAGATGGCTGAGCCCAGGCGCGGAGTCCGGTGGAGACGGTTCCAGCGGCCGGGCGGCGGCGGGACCAGGCCGAAACGGACCCGGTAGCCGCATGGTTGAGGCTCCGCCTCCCGGCGCGTTACCGGGACGTCGGAGAAGCGGTAGCCGGCGGGAGGCTACCCGGGAGTCGGACGGTGCAGCTCCCAGTGCGGGGAGGGCTGCGCCTGGGGGCCGCAGGAGACATCGGGCGGCCCCCTGGAACCGGTGAGGACGCGGGATTGCAGCCCGGGAGGGCATCTGCTACACCCATGGCGGGGACTGGCGGGGCCGGTGCGGAAGGAGCTCGCGGACCGCCCCTGGAACAGGCAAGTGCAGGGGGTTCCGGCCGGGACCCCCTTGGCGCGAATCAGCGCAGGAGGACTGGGCACAGGGTTCAGAGACCTGGGGGGGACGGGGAGAGGGGTCAGGTGCCTTCTAGAGCGGGGGCAGGGAGGTCTAGGGGGGAGGGTGCGCAGGGTAGTTCCAGGGTAGTGAGCTTGGAGCGAGGGCCAGTAGCCGGGAGGGTGGAAGGGCCAGGGGGTTCGGCAGGGGGAAGTTTGCCATCAGGGGGGGCAGGAGGTCGAGGTGCGCAGGGCGTTCAGGACAGGTTAGGGGTGCGGGGTCTGGGGACCGGCTGGAGGTACCGAGGGGAGGGGGTGCTTCTAGTCGGGGGGCCCGCCGGGGTGGGGGGTGGGGATTTCCCCGCGCTGGTGAGCAGATAGGTGGGCGTAGTTCTGGGGGGGTTCAGGTTTGGGGTCAGGTGATAGCAGCCCGTCACCGGTTAGGGCCCGGGGGTCCGGGGGGTTTAAGGGAAGGGTTCGGCGTGTTAGGTCCTCATCTAGTAGCTCAGGGGGGGAGAGTGTCATGGCCCCCAGGCTGGTTACACGGGGGCGGGCCTCTGGTAGGTACGGGAGGAGTCGTAGTCCCAGAGGCAGGGCCGATCGGGCCTTGGGTGGGCGAAAAGGAGTGGTTGGGCGACGGGAGGCTCTGGTGTCCAGCGGGCGCTCTCAAGGTCGGGACGGGGGGGCTGCTCATGACCAGTATGCTCTGCCCAGGACTTCTTCTCCTCGTTACAGATCTCGGAGCCGCTCCGCATCTGATGTGGCCGGGCACCGGGTTGGCTCCCCGGTTGGAGGATCGTTAACGGATGTTGCTCATCCTGGTCAGGGGACAGTACACAACGCAGCCCCAGGAGCTTCGGGGTCGAGGGGCTTGGCCGGTGAGTCCTCTGCTTCTCTGCACTCCAGTGCATTGGTTCATACACTTCAAGCACTTCTCCACTCACTGGGAGCGGGGGGTGCCACAAAGGGCAGTGTGGGGCAGGTTTGGGCTCAGGGGGCCGGGGTGGCGGGCCCGAGCGAGGTTCCCTCCGCGGAACAGAGTTCGGGTGGGGACACTGCAGTGACGGTTACTGGGGCGGAGGCGACGAGCGAGCGGGCTGAGTTGACGGGGGGGGTGGTTCCTGATGCGGCCAGGCAACACGCATATGTGTCGTTTGCGGGTCCGCTGGGGGTCCACCTCAAACAGGAGGTGAAGGAAAAATCTGGAAGGGTGACTTCTGCGAGATCTTTTCTCTTCTCCCTTTGGAGGATTTTATTGATCTCAAAGAGGACGATAAAAAAGATGAGAAGAAGGAGGAGGAAGAGAAGAAGAAGCGGTATCGTAAGATTCCCAAGACTTTCGGTAACTGGCTGAGGGCCTTTTGCGTGTTGGCCAGTGTTCTGGGCGAGAAATCGCCGGGCCTGTGC
>OW240917.1:263612626-263622958 GCA_933207985.1 Pelobates cultripes
CTAGTCCAGCATCTTTCAGATCATGGACTATCCCTCGCATCACTAGCGAACTCAGGAGACGACAAATCCCTTTTCCAGCAACAGCAAGGAAAGCGGAACTTTACAAATTACTGCACACCTCAACCGATAACATGGACGCTGGGGAAGGGTCGAGCCAGTCTAACACAGGAAACATACATGACATGCTCACATCCCTCATGGCATCTATGAGCAAGGTCAATTCTAGGCTGGAGAAACTTGAATCGGTCACTACAGGCCTCACTATGGCTGGACCGGCCACGGCAATTCCCCCATCAGTGGTGGAGTTGCAATCAGTTTCTCCAGCCATCACCTCGGATGACCAAGAGGTTTACCCTGCCCACATGATACCTGAGCACCTCTAAAAAGATATCCTGGAAGGTAAAGATGTCAATCTGGCCTCACTACTAATTGCCTCCCAGGATATAGTGGAACATAAGACATACGCTTATGACGATATTTCTGTGGTGGTCAAATCTAGGGATGCACGATTAAATAGGAAGCTAACCATTCCAGAATTTGTATTAGCTTTTGGCATTTATCGTGATGTGATCTGTACGGTATATCCCCACAGACGTGAGAAGTTTGACTTATATATGCACAGGCTGGTGGACCTGGGCAACAAATATGGTGGGTCAGCTTTCTATGACTACCATAGATCCTTTTCTGCCAAAGTGTCTGGCGCCTTCTCACAGTACGGGACAAGGTCCAACTGGAGTAAGATTGATACGATCATTTTTGCAGGCACTTTGCAGGTCTAAGAGCACCGGCCTGTGCATACTGCTCCTCCATGGCTCATACTGCCAATTTTTGTCCGACCACTGCGAACGAACCTACTACCTCGCAGGGCACTAGCTCCGCTGTTTCGGCAGAGAGAACTCCCAAAGACAAACTGGGTCAACCTATCAAGTTTTTGGGGAAATCCCAAATATGTAATAATTTCAACGTCGGTGCATGTAATTACAGTGGTTGTCGGTTATTGCATATATGTTCAAAATGTTTTAGGGCACATGCGAAAACCATGTGTCCAAATAAAATGTACCCTAAGCAATACTTAACTGAGATAAATATTTCTGTACTCACGGCATTACTGTCACAACATCCATCTAGACATTTGGTAGACTTAATCATCACTGGTCTATCACAAGGATTCCATACTGGTCTCATACACATGCCTTCAGGAATCCTTGAATGTCCTAATTTACAATCTGCACAACAAAACCCTACAGCGGTTAGTACACTCATAGCCAAAGAAGTGGCAGAGGGCTTCCTATTGGGACCCTTTCAGTCCCCTCCTTTTTCCACATGGCGGACAAATCCCATCGGTATTGTCACAGGGAAATCTTCCCACAAACAAAGACTTATCATCGATCTGTCTGCACCTCACACCTCTGCCACACCTAGTCTGAACTCCCTTATCCCCTCTGAGGCATTTTCACTTCAATACTCCACCATAGATCACGCCATTACGGCTATCATGCAGGCAGGGGTCGGAGCATGGCTCAGCAAGACTGACATGACAAATGCCTTCAAATTATTGCCTATCCATCCTACACTATGGCACCTGCATGGCATTAAGTGGGCCGGGCACTACTACTTTTTCTCACGCTTAACGTTTGGTTCAAAAAGTAGTCCGGCCAATTTCGACGTATTCGCCGAAACATTATGCTGGTTATTATTAAATGTAGCCAGATGCCCTACAGTTATACACTACCTGGATGATTTCTTACTGATCAAAGAGAATATTTCCCCTCCCAGTAGCCTCATAGAAACCATCAGTCTTTTTAAGCAGGTGGGCGTTCCAGTCTCCCCCACCAAAACTGAAGGACCAGATACAGTCATCACCTTTCTTGGAATCATGCTAGACTCAGCCAGCCTGCCACGCACCAAGATAGAGAACATTCTTACCAACATTAACCTCCACATACAACTCGGTACTTGCAACCGCAAAGAATTGCAGTGTCTACCTGGGTCACTGAATTTTGCCATGCGCATTATACCTCAAGGCTGGGCCTTCATCTCACGGCTCCTATCCATGTTCCCACTGTTTAGACATGATGCACACAGGTTACCCCTGGATACTCAAGCCACGGCAGACCTACTTATGTGGAGAAACTTTTTAACTACCTGGAATGGGAAAAGCATGTTCCTCCCTAAATTGTCTGACTCCTCACCTACCATCTGGTCAGACGCGGCGTCTACCACAGGTTTTGCAGCAATTTACGGGAATGAATGGCTTTGGGGTAGCTGGCCTCCAGAGGTTCAGGACCTGGAGGGTTTTTCCACCACCTCAGCTCTATTTGAGATATATCCCATTGTGGCAGCTGCCGTGACATGGGGGGCATCTATGGACAGGTTCGTCAGTACGTTGCTACTCAGACAACCAAGCAACCTGCCACATCATAAACAAAGGCCGATCCAAGTCACTGACCATTATGAGGTTCTTGAGGAAACTCACCTGGCTGACTGCGTGTCATAATTTCTAATTGTTTTGTGTTCATCTCCCAGGTGTATGTAACACGGCTGCTGACAATTTGTCTCGTTTCAATTTACAGGCTTTTCGGCAAATACTTCCATCAGCCGCATGCACAGCCACGACCACTCCACCTTTCCACCAGCTAGTAATGGACTAGACGCTATCATGCAACATAGCAGGACATTGTCACAATTAGCACTGTCCACCAATACCCGGAGAACCTATGACAGGGCTTTCCTTCTATTTAAAAGATTCCTGTCAGTACACAACATCACACAACCTTTCATCATGACATCCTTGTTGGGTTTTGCTTCTTTTTGCCACCTCAAACTTAAATTATCATACAATACAATCAAGCTATATCTGACAGGCGTACAACATCACATGCTAACATTACAACCAAACAACACAAGTTTCATGTCCTCCTACCAGATCAAGAACATCCTTAGGGGTATCCAGAGATCCGAACCCCCACGTACCGCGCAAAGGCTACCTATAGACTTCAATATTTTCAAAGATTTATCCAGCCTACTAGATTTAAAACCCTTTGTGAACAACACAAACCTTGTTATAAAAACCGCCATATACGTGGCTTTTAACGGGTTCTTGAGACCAAGAGAATTTACTGCCATCAACACATCCCAGTCCACTCACATTCTGCTTCATTCACACTTAACAAAACACATGGATTACTATATCTTAGCCCTGCATCACTCCAAAACCAACCAACACGCACCCCCGGTAGAGGTTAGATACTATCCTACCCACAACGAGTGGTGCCCCGTCACATTACTGGACACATATACTCAGCATTTCAAAGCATCACCATCTCAACCACTTTTCTGTCTACAAGGTTCGGTACTCACTACCACCACCTTCATGACCCACGTCAGGTCCCTACTTACACAACTAGGCCTAAAATCAGCTAACTATTCGGGCCACTCCTTCCGCATAGGTGCGGCCTCTACAGCGTCCAGTGCATACATTCCAGTACATGTTATCAAGTCACTAGGGCGCTGGAAGTCTTCTGCATACTCTAGATACATACCTAACCCGGTACAAGAAGTTAGAAATGCCTTTCAAGATATGTCTGGTTAAAGTATGTATATTGCTCGTTTCGTAATAAAAGTTTATTTTCTACTTTTGCCCTCTTTATTTGCAGGCCTACCTCATCGTCGGTTCCGGCACACCACAACCGACTTGCTCTTTTAATACTATCCCACACTTATCAGTGTTTGTATCTTCTGTACTATCATGAGCCCTTAACACAAGTATTAAGGCCTTTTGGCCTGTAATTGTGGGAGGGGCGTATGACTCACCTTCTCCCTACTTAAGGGACACCCCTTACCTGGCTCCATACCGTTCGAGGTCAGCACTGCATCACCCTCCCACCCACTCCTCATTTATTAACTCCTTTTTCTCTTACATTTCTTCTTGGTGGGCCCTCTTTATTTGCAGGCCTACCTCATCGTCGGTTCCGGCACACCACAACCGACTTGCTCTTTTAATACCATCCCACACTTATCAGTGTTTGTATCTTCTGTACTATCATGAGCCCTTAACACAAGTATTAAGGCCTTTTGGCCTGTAATTGTGGGAGGGGCGTATGACTCACCTTCTCCCTACTTAAGGGACACCCCTTACCTGGCTCCATACCGTTCGAGGTCAGCACTGCATCACCCTCCCACCCACTCCTCATTTATTAACTCCTTTTTCTCTTACATTTCTTCTTGGTGGGCCCTCTTTATTTGCAGGCCTACCTCATCGTCGGTTCCGGCACACCACAACCGACTTGCTCTTTTAATACCATCCCACACTTATCAGTGTTTGTATCTTCTGTACTATCATGAGCCCTTAACACAAATATATATATATATATATATATATATATATATATACATGAGGTTTATTCTGCTATACAATGTCAATTCCCATCTATGGGTTTATGTCACTTTTTTATAGACACTGTTTGCACTTTATATGTAAACACTAGGCACTTTTTTACCTAATATATGCACTTTATTGGTGAAAGTACAATTAGATATTATCATCCTCTATTATACATAATGTCACGTTCAATAATTACTTAGACTCTTTCACCCAGAGATAGCTAATAACTCAACACGATTGTCACATAATAATTTACTATATATCTCTTATTATTAAGTACTTCATCCTGATTCCATATTACTTGCCTTATTTTTACAACAAGCAGATGTATACTGCACACAGCTAATATAATGATAGCTCTGTCTCCATAGTGACGCCGTGGGTGCCGCGTCGCCATACAATGCACGCGATCTGAGATGCACCTCACCTGAGGGTAAGCTAATTTTATTAATGTATTTGCTTATTTAGGCCTGTATTTTGATTTTGTAAATGTATAGATCCTGAAGAAAGTCCCATACAGAGGACTGAAACGTTGATTATTTTTAATATTAACAAATAAAGATTAGAACTTTTTAAATTCCGTGAGTGTTGCCACCTTTTTGGATTTCTACATATACATATACATATATATATATATATATATATATATATATATATTTGTGTTAGGTGCTCATGATAGTACAGAGTAAAATACCATAATTAAATGTTGGATAGTAAAAAGGGCAAGTCGGTTGTGGTGTGCCGGAACCGACGATGAGGTAGGCCTGAGAAAGAAGAGGGCCTACCCAGGAAAAAGAAATAGAAAGGAAATAAATGTTAAAATGTGGTGTGGAGGGTGGGTCATTCAAAGCTGACCTCGAACAGTAAGGAGCCAGGTAAGGGGTGTGCCTTAAGTAGGCTAGGGGTAGCAAACCAGCACCTCCCACAAATCCAGGCAAATTGCCTTAATACTTGTGTTAGGTGCTCATGATAGTACAGAGTAAAATACCATAATTAAATGTAGGATAGTAAAAAGGGCAAGTCGGTTGTGGTGTGCCGGAACCGACGATGAGGTAGGCCTGAGAAAGAAGAGGGCATAAATTAAGTAATCAAATTTATTACAGACAAACAATACAGATACATATATCAACCAGACATGTTTTTGAAAGCATCCCTTAATTCTTGTACTGGGTTCGGTATGTATCGTGAGTAAGCGGATGACTTCCAGCGCCCCAGTGTTTTTATAACATGAACTGGAATGTTGACACCGGAGGTTGTGGACGCTGCTCCTATGTGGAAGGAGTGCCCTGAGTAGTTAGCTGCTTTGAGGCCCAGTTGAGTGAGCAAAGACCTGACGTAGGTCATGAAGGTTGTAGTGGTGAGTACCGAACTTTGTAATAGTAGTAATGGTTGTGATGGTATTGAAATATGATGCTGTAGGTAAGCATCCAGAACCTTGACAGGTCACCACTTGTTGTGCATGGGGTAGTATGGAATGTTTACTGGTATGTGCTGGCTGGTTTTGGAGTGAGGTAGCGTTAGGATGTAATGATCCATGTGTTTTGTTAAGTGGAAAAAGAGGAGAATAGTAGCAGATTGTGTTATGTTGGTTGTAGTAAACTCTCTAGGTCTTAGGAATCCATAGAAAGCTATGTATATTGCTGCTTTGATGACAGAATTTGTATTGGTGTCAAAAGGTTTTAAATCAAGCAGGTTAGATAATGCCTTGATGATATGGTTATCTATGGGTAGCCTCTGTGATGTATGTGTGGGTTCAGATTTCTGAATGCTTCTGAGTATGGTCTTGATCTGGTGAGAGGCCATGAAACTAGTGTTGGGTTGTAAGATTAGCATATGGTGTTGAATGCCTGTGAGATAAAGTTTGATGGTGTTATATGACATTTTAAGTTTAAGGTGGCAAAAGGAAGCAAAACCCCAAAAAGATGTCATAACAAATGGTTGCATGATGTTATGTTCCAAAAGGAATCTTTTGAATAGTGTAAAAGCCTTGTCATATGTTTTGTGTGTATTCTTTGACAGTGCCAATTGGGACAGTGTCCTGCTATGATGCATGATGATGTCTAGTCCAATATTAGTTGTTGAAATGTTGGAGTGGTAGTGGCTGTGAGCGCAGCTGACGGGATTGCTTGATGAAATGCCTGAAATTTAAAACAAGACAAACTGTCAGCAGCTGTGTTACATATTCCTGGAACATGGAAACAATATAGAAAGAAATTATGACAAGCTGCCAACCACGTGAGTTTCCTCAGAAATCTCATGATCGTAAGGGATTTGGAGCGACCTTTGTTGATGATGTGACAGGTTGCCTGGTTGTCTGAGTAACAACGAACTGGCCTATTTGCACATAAATGACCACATGCTACGGCAGCCGCCACAATGGGATAGATCTCAAAAAGAGCTGAGGTAGTGGAAAAGCCTTACAAATCCTGAATTGCTGTAGGCTAGCTGCCCCAAATCCATTCATTCCCAAAAATTGCTGCAAAACCTGTGGTAGACGCCGCATCTGACCAAATAGTAGGTGATGAGTCAGTCAATTGAGGGAGGAACATACTTTTACCATTCCAAGTGGTTAAAAATTCCTTCCACATGCGTAGGTCTGCCGTAGCTTGGTTATCTAAGGACAACCTGTGTGTGTCGTGTAGGAAGCGTGGAAAAAGATACAAGAGTCATGATATGATACAAGAGTCATGATATGGCAAAATTTAGTGACCCCAGTAGAGACTGTAGCTCTTTGCGGTTGCAAGTACCGAGCTGAAGGTAGCGGTTGATGTAGGTAAGAATGTTCTCTATCTTGTCGTGTGGTAGGCTTGCTTGCATTGTTGTTGAGTCTAATTGAATACCCAGGAAAGTGATAATCGTGTCTCTGTTTCTTAGGGGAGATTTGTACATCTAGTTGCTCGAATAGTTTGGTGGTAGCTTTGAGGCTACTAGGAGGGGAAGTATTTTCCTCGACCAGTAAGAAGTCATCCAGGTAATGTAATACCGTGGGGCATTTGGCTAGGTTCAATAGTAACCAGCACAATGCTTCGGCAAAATGTGTCGAAAATAGCTGGGCTACTTTTGGACCCAAAAGTTAAACAGGAGAAAAAAATAGTAGTTCCCGGCCCACTTGATTCCATGCAGGTGCCACAGTGTGGGGTGGATTGGTAGCAATTTAAACGTGTTAGTGATATCTGTCTTACTAAGCCAGGCTCTGACCCCTGCTTGTATGATCGGTGTAATGGCGTGATCTATGGTTGTGTATCGCAGGGAGAATTCCTCGGAGGGTATGAGGGAATTAAGACTGGGGTTGGCCGATGAGTGTGGTGCAGAAAAGTCAATGATGAGTCTCTGTTTAAGGGAAGATTTCCCTGTGACAATACCAATGGGGTTAGTACGCCATTCTTCGAATGGAGGAGCATTGAAAGGCCCCAATACAACTCAACAACTTCTTGGGCTATGAGAGTGTCAACAGCTGTGGGATTATGTTGTGCGGATTGTAGATTAGGGCATTCCAGAGTCCCGGATGGTATGTGTAGAATACCCGTGTGGAAGCCTTCTGTTAAACCAGAGATAAGAAAGTCCACCAAGTGTTTAGACGGATGATGTGACATAAATGCAGTAAACACCGGCATATTAATGGACATGAGGTAAGGCTTAGAATACATTTTATTTGGACACATAGTTTTTTGCATGTGCCCTAAAACATTTTAAACAGATATGCAATAATCTGCAACCGCTATAATTACAAGACCCAACATTGAAATGATTACATATCTGGGACTTGCCCAGGAACTTGATCGGGCATTTTTGTCTCTGGTCACTTTCTCTGGGACACCAGAGGAACTAGCCCCTTGCGTGGAGGCATGTTCGTCAGCCGTGTTGGGACAGAAATGTGTCGTATGGGCTGTAGAGGAGCAGTATGTTCAAGCCAGTGTTCTCAGACCTGCAAAGTGTCTGCAAAATATGACGGTATCTATCCTTCCCCAGTTGGATCTTGTTCCATACTGGGAGAATGCTCCAACACTTTTGCAGAAAAAGACCTATGGTAGTCATAAAAGGCTGAACCACCATATTTATTGCCCAGGTCTACCAGCTTGTGCATACTCCTCTCTCCTATTGGGATAGACCGCACAGATAACATCCCGGTAAATACCAAAGGCCAGTACAAAGTCAGTTTCCTGTTTAGGCGGGCGTCCTTAGATCTGACAACAGCAGACACATCATCATAAGCATAAGTCTTATTCTCCACAATATCCTGGGAGGCTGTAATGGCACCCCCAGGCATAAAAGGGGTTAAAAGCCGTTTAGGAGATCTTCCCCTTCCAGAGACACAGGCACAGCTACTGCAGAACCCCAAACTCCCGAACAGGATACCAAGTACCACTCCAAATTCCCGAACTGGAACCTCACGAACAGCTGCTAGCAGCTGAACAGGAAAAGCCCCCAAGCGGCTTATACTCCTGGCCATCAGTCTCTAACAGCATACAGTAAATCCCCCCAAGAACGAGACAAAGCTCCATGTTGAGGGTCAAGCGGTGAACAGACAGAGCTGTGGGTTTATTGTTCTTATATACACATTAGTACCACCAACAGGGTTTTGGAACACAACCAATAAATACATACATATACAATACACTCAGACACTCCCACACAAAATCCTCCCCTCTGCCTTTGATACAATTACCTTACACAATGGGTAATGTAATTAGCACAAGCAGAGAAATAAAATTTTCCCCCATTATTCATAACTTGAAAAGTATGCATCACATTCACATAAAACTTACATTTTCAGAATCAGCATACTCCAAATACAAACATACGTCAAAATCATACAAATTGGTCCAGTGGTTCAAAAGATAGATCGTAGTCCTTTGTGACCAAAGGAAGCATGGCTTTTCTGCCCAAAACCAGTTCCACTGAGTCTTCTATCCTGGAGATAATTGGGAAGTAATCCAATTATCTCCAAGGACAGAGGCAAAACTCCATTGAACACATGGCAGCAAAAGACAATAAAACACATAAAAACATATAACTGTGCAGCCATTGCACAAAACAGGTACATTCAACATATCCCCAGATAGCTCAGATCTGAGCGCACATTATTACTGAATGGCACTCAGAGCACACACATACAATTCAATTGCCATGGAGCCAAAGTCTTTCCCATAGTCTTTCATTACGAATGGGCTCCATGGCATAGCTATCTGGGGTATCACCGCTCAAACAGGGCCAGCACCGAATGACCCGCCTTTCGTGTCTCCTCAGAGGAAAATCAAGCGTTTCAACCTGGGGCCATAGTCTAAAGGCAGCAGGCGGGCAACCAGGCTTCTCCAATGCAATGTCGCGAGATTGCTCTCGTCACAGAGGCAATCAGCAGGGAAGCTAGGTTGACGTCTTTACCTTCCAGGATATCTCTTTTTATGTGCTAATTTTCTGGTCATCCGAGGTGATGGTTGGAGGAATCAATAGCAAGTCGGCTGGTGCTTGTGAAGCAGCAGCGGGTGGCCCTACTAGAGTAAGGGCCGTGGTGACCGACTCAAGTTTCTCCAGCCTGGAGTTGACCTTGCTCATGGACGCCATGAGTGAGGATAACATGGAATGTATGTCTCCTGGGTTGGACTGGCTAGGATCCATGTTATTTAATGTACGTAGCAGTTTGAAAAGTTCTGCTTTCCTTGCTGTAGCGGGTTAGGGGATTTGTTGTCTCCTTAATTCAGTAGTTATACGAGGGATCGTCCAGGATCTGATCGATGCCAGACTATTTACCTCTCCTCCTTGTGTAGGAGTGATAGCTCTAGCCGGAGTGCTAGGCAGGGAGAAATCCTCTACCCCTTCCTGAGACATACTATAACCAAAACAATTAATTAGTGTATGAAAAACCACCAAAATCATACTGGCAGGCTAGCTAAGCCGGATGGCGAAACATTACACCTGTTTGGTGACAGGTGAGGACCTACTAGTTGCCA
>OW240917.1:263650549-263680426 GCA_933207985.1 Pelobates cultripes
GCTGACGCAATACTTTACCGAAAACATGACGGCTGACACACTTGCACCAGTTATATGCTGCGTGTATTTGCAGATAAAGAATCTGTGCTGCGCGCGGCCAGGGAGAAGGACGTAATTCACTACAGGCAAGCTGATCTATAGCTATACCCCGACCTCTCCCTGGCTAAATTGCAGTACCAGAGACTGCTCAGGCCCCTAACCCGGGCCAGCCAGGTGTCAGGAACCAGGTACCGCTAGCTTTTTCCATATGGGCTATCGATGACCACACCAGAAGGACCCGTAGTGATACATACGCGGACTTTGTTCATTTGGGGACTCTTATTTCCATCTCCCCGTTGAACATGAAATGGCCTGACCCCTCAGACCTTTACTTGTCTGAAACCATGAGGCCTCTGGCCTTACCCCAGAGGGACGGACAACCCTGTCAAGCGACCACCCAAGCCGCTGGGGCCCCATCTTAAACAGACACCCCTACTTCACCTGTATGCCCTCACCTACCGCGATTACCTCCTGGAGTATGGACTCTGATTAACCGTTGATAAGTACATGAAGAAGTGCGGCCCCCACTCCCTTCACCCCTCTTCCCTATGCCTCTCCACTCCTCACCCACTCCCTCAACAGGCTCTGTTTGTGGAATTGGGACTATATGGTTTGTTTACCGAACAACCACACGAACAGAGACCACCCCGAGCTTGTTAACACCTTTTTTAACTTGGAACATTTCTAACCACATTGTTCTTATTGTTCATCTGGGTGGCCGCAATTCCTATAGACAACCTCAAGGTGGTGGCCATCTTGTTCAGTGTGTGTCAGTATGTCTGTCTGTGTGTGTGGCAGTATGTCTGTGTGTGTATGTCAGTATGTCTGTCTGTGTGTGTGTCAGTATGTCAGTCTGTGTGTCAGTGTGTGTATATCAGTATGCCTGTGTGTGTCAGCATGTATGTGTGTGTGTCAATACTTCTCTCAGTGTATGTGTGTGTGTCAGTATTTCTGTCAGTGTATGTGTCTGTGTGTGTGTCAGTATATCTATCAGTGTGTATGTCAGTATGCCTGTGTGTGTGTCAGTGTGTCTGTGTGTATGTCAGTATGCCTGTGTGTGTCAGCATGTCTGTGTGTGTGTGTGTGTGTGTGTGTGTGTGTGTCAATACGTCTGTCATGTATGTGTCTGTGTGTGTATGTCAGTATTTCTGTCAGTGTCTGTGTGTGTGTCAGTATATCTGTCAGTGTATGTGTCTGTGTGTGTATGTATGTGTGTGTCAGTATGTCTGAATATGTGTCAATATGTCTGCCAGTATATATTTGTGTGTCAGTGTATGTGTGTGTCAGTATGTATCTGTGAATGTTTTAATATGTCTGTCTGTGTGTGTATGTGTCAGTATGTCAGTGTGATTGGGGGTTGGGCGTAATTGGGGACGAGGGGGGATTGGGAGGGTCGCAGGGCCCAGGGGGCCCAACAAAATTCTTTGCCCAGGGTCCTATTCATATTATAGACGGCCCTGTCTATATCTATATACATATAGGAATCTCCTTCCCCACACATTTGATCTCACCCACGGTTAGGCTTTCACATCTGGCTCACTGCTGCAAGTTCAACATCACATCCACCAAGGAAGAAAAAGAAGCAACAGACAGATTTCCTGCCTGGCATTATGTTATATAACCATGCATCACTTTCTTTAGCAATTGTGGGAGGGAAGGAAAGATTCTTAGCCCTTCTTAGCAAATTACCATGCAAGGAAGACAAGTTACCACACCAAGCAGAGGGGTGTCCTGTGTGGGAGGGCCTTACATTGTAAATGTATTATTATTGGTTTGTAAGTTTGTGTCCCTGTCCCCAATGAGGTCCATGTGGACGTACCCCTTGCATGGGGACTTTCATAATAGGCCAGGGTGGCTACCATTAAAGCAGACTTACTTCACCCTCAATCTAGAGTTCTGTCTATTATTGTATGGAACTGCTATACAGCTATCACTACTAGCTCTTGTAAGAGCTTCACAGCTACACTCTCCTGGCGGAGAGGCAAGCTGCGGCGGTTTGTGGGGTATATGCCGCTTATGGTGTCCGGTGCGGTGCTTATGGTCCTCAGCGCCAGCTAGGAAGCGGTCCTTGGCAGAGGTACCCAGCCGGGGTACAGGGAGCTCCGTTACTCTCTTCTCAGACGCGGCCCTGGTTACAGATGTACACACGACGCTGACGCAATACTTTACCGAAAACATGACGGCTGACACACTTGCACCAATTATCTGGGAGGCCCATAAATGCACAATACGGAGATTCTTCTTGGCAAGGAGAGCTGCATGGAAGAAATGCAGAAAGACCGCGATCAGAGACAAAATCCAGGAATTAGAAATTCGACATAAAACTGCTCACACCCTGGACACATATCAAGAACTAGTTGACGTGAGAGGGCAAGTATCCTCTCTCCTCAGACATCGCCTCCAACGCTCCCCGCAGCACACCAAAGCATTATTTTATGTAAACAGTGACAAATGTGGCAAACTCCTTGCCACCATCATAAATAAGAAATGGAACAAAATGTACATAACCAGCCTATGTGATACCCAGGGCCAGCCACAGAGAATGCCGGCATGCATCGCCAAAGTAGCACGCGATTACTTCAAAACACTGTACTCAAAGAATCAGCCCACGGATATCTCTCACACTAACTTGACCATACGAACATATCTGGCCGATAATCTACACACGAAACTCCCGGCGGCAGTGTCTGAAGCCCTGGAAGCCCCACTGACTATGGAGGAACTGGCACTCAAGACACCAAAACCAAGAGTCCGGGTCCTGACGGACTGACGATACGCTACAACAAACTGTTCTCAGATGTCCTTTCTTCATATTTCCTGTCAGCCTATAACTCATTGACCAAGGGACAGAAACTTACCTCCCAGATGCTAGAGGCAATCATAGACCTGATACCTAAAGAGGGCAAGGACGCGGAGTATTGTGCCAACTACCGGCCTATCTCCCTATTGAATTGCGACATAAAGCTCTTTGCTAAAATTCTAGCATCCAGGTTGACACCTTACCTGCCATCCCTGGTGAAACCTGATCAACTGGGGTTCATACCACAGAGGGAAGCAAGGGACCACACCTCCAGGACCATCTCCTTAATCCACCACGCTCAGCAGACAGGCACAGGCCTCCTCCTATCGACCGACGCAGAGAACGCCTTTGACAGGGCTGATTAGCACGCTCAAAGCCCTGGGGATGCCGAACATGTAAAACTGGATTACGGTACTGTATGCTGACCCATCGGCAAAGATATGCATTAACGGAGCTTACACGGACACATTCCACATACGCAACGGCACCAGCTTACACTGACACATTCCACATACGCAACGGGATGAGGCAAGGGAAGTGACTGTGAATTGTCAACTCTCACCTTTGCTGTTCGTCTTGGCCCTGGAACCGTTCTTACAGGCAATTCAGAGAAACACAGATATAAAAGGAATTAAGTCAGGACCCTCAACACATAAGGTGGCTGCGTACACAGACGACCTGATATTTTTTGTCCCCTTACCTGAGACATCCTTCCCCAACAGAATGCGAGAGTTTGAACTCTCCAACTTCAAGACTAACCTCACAAAATCAAACCTGTTTAATATTAACCTACCGGCAGAGAGGGCCGATGCACTACACCAGAGCTTCCTCTTTCACTGGTCCGACAGGGTGATCAAATACCTGGGGACATGGATACCCCGTGACCTCACTCAACTGTATAGTTTCAATTTCACCCCGATGCTAACAAACTTCAAGAAAAACCAAAGAAAAAAGTTACCTGCACTCTCTCCTTAATCCCTGTGTATATTTAAACTAATGGAGGTCATTTAGTTACTCCAATGGCCACTGGAGGGAATGCCCGCCTGCCAAAGTCAAGGGAGTGATGGGAGTGAGCGCAGGACTTTTCTTTTTGTATTTGTATTCACTTTTTGTATCAGACAGCTAGGTTACAATGCTGCCGCCCATCCCATGTGTTCCCTATTAAGGGTTAATAATTATATAGGGGTGTATATGATATCTTGTAGGTATAAGGACCATATGAAATGTAAAAGAAACAATAATAGTGCTTATTGTATAAAAGCCAGAGGTGAAGTAATAAAATACCAAGTGGTTACTCATATTTTATTGAGCAGGCAGACTGCTCAATGGATAAAGCTTGAGTGGTATAATCCCCACCAAGGATTCTTTGGAGTAAAATTCTCACTGGAACAAGAAAAAAACTTTTTATCTCACTTGAAAAATCTTTAACATCAGAAATCCAACTAAAATGGGAAGTAGCCACACTTAAGAAATACATAGACGAACAGATAACCCCTAGAGGCCTAAGATTTTTTTAAACTCCCAACCTCAGACCAAGATGATGATGAATTCATGAAGGAATGGAACAGTAAATTAGAACTATGCACGTTTGGTCTAATGGAAACCCTTATTTTAAAAAAGAGCAAAAAATTATCCCTGTTAGATGTTGAAATTAAGAACCTCCAAGATAAACCATTTACTGAAACACAAGTTTTTAAACAAAACTCTATCATAATACAAAACAAGATAGAGAAAGTTGAAATGGATACAAAACACATAAAAGTAAAAAAATACATCAGGGACAAATATGATTATTCTAATGACCAAGTAAGAACTTACCATCTTAATAATAAAAAGAAATATACCTCAGAAATTTTTTCGCACCACCAACCCAGTTCTGATTATCATAATCAAAGGAGACAAAATGTTCACACCACTCAACAAAACACATATTATTCAGATTATCCATCACACCCTCCCTCTCACCCCCCCACCAGAACTTACTATCAATGGAATTTAAGGAATCCCTACCCAAACCAACCTCACGTCCCATACCATAGAAACAACTACAAGCACTATAAATCTCCCCCTGGATATCACAACTCATCCCACCTTATCTCGAACCAACATGCAACATCAATCCCTATAAAAATCACCCAACACATAGATTCACCAAACCTACTACTTCTGTCCCAACTACACTTAGACAAGACACCTACAACTCCATTCCCAGACCCCCAGAGACACAGATTCACTTACCAAAATTCCAATCATACAAATCACACTACATCCCCTATTCACCATCCAAACAGATACCACATACAATCTATAGATTCTGAAACTGATATTGATGATCATTTTTTAGAGATCGGAACACACAACAACCCATCTGTGCAAACACCTTACCCAACAAGAGTAAGAAAGAGAAATTTAAGTATAGAGGAAGTAGAAGTGGGAGAAGATTTCAAGAGAGAAAAACTAGAGAGACATTAATCAATTCTAACGATAACAGACATGGAATTTTTAACTTATCACAAAAAATATTAACTTCAACCCAAATTTCAGTTTTAAGTAAAGGTCTAAAATTTGCACCCACTAATCCTTTTAACCCATTCCAGGCATTTTTAGATATTAACAAGTTTGTGAGAAAAGCAACTTTAAAAATATTTTTTATTAGCAAATCTAATATATCAGACATCCCCAACAATACCCCAAGCAACTCTACCTCAGACCCATGCACTACAAATGAACCGCAAGTAATAAGCACCATGCTGAAAAAAAGTTCACATTTTTACCCATCCAGTTTTAAGTCAGGCCCTATAGAGGTGTTTGAGAAGTTAGTACTACATGATTTAGAGAAAATCAAACAAAAGGAACAAAAAAAAAAAAAAAATACAAATATCATAATCTAACATGCCAAGAACAGAAAGCACTGATAGAACTACAAAAAGACGATGATATCATTATCAAACCAGCCGATAAAGGCGGAGGCTTAGTTGTACTTTCTAAAACCATGTATATCAATGAAGCACTAAGACAACTAAACGATCTGAATGTATATGGCAAACTATTTTCAGACCCCACCAAAACTATAAAAAAACTCACTATCACTATTTTTAACTAAGGGTCTGGAACAAAAAATTCTCACAAAAAAAGAGTTTGAATATTTAAACATACCCCATCCCAAAATCCCAGTAATCTACTTTTTACCCAAAATACATAAAGATGAAAATAATCCTCCAGGTAGACCTATTGTCTCTGGGATAAACTCTATATTATCTAATTTGTCCGAATATATAGACATTTTACTACAGCCATCTGTCAAACTCATGAGGTCATACCTCAAAGACTCGATGACACTACTTCGCTTTTTAGAAAATGTTATATGGCATCCAGATTTTATTTTAGTTACTTGTGATGTACAGTCTCTGTACACGATTATTCCCCATGATAAAGGATTTGAAGCAGTTTTTAATCGACTAACAGCAGATAATATTATCCCAGAGAAACAAATCAGTTTTATCATAGAAGGTATTTACATCATTTTAATAAACAACTATTTTGGGTTTTTAGACTCTTTTTATATACAAAGACAAGGTACAGCTATGGGAACTAGGTTTGCCCCCAGCTATGCAAATCTTTTTATGGATGGCTGGGAGTCAAAGGCTATTTGGGGTGACCACCCCTGAAAAGCAAACCTAGTTACCTATTTTAGATACATAGATGATCTGTTTTTCATTTGGAAGGGGCCTGAAGATTCTCTTAAACTATATCTTAATTATTTAAACATTAATAATAGCGGCATAATTTTATCTTCAGAATACAGCAAATAACTGATTAACTTTTTAGACATTCAGATTTTTATCCATGAAGGTACTATTAACACTAGAACATATTTTTAAAAAGTATGTGCCAACACAGCTATTGAAAAATCTAGTTGCTATTACCAGCCTTGGCTTGATGGGGTCCCCAAGAGTCAGTTCCTGCCCCTTCGCAGGAACTGCTCCCGCAATAAAGATTTTGAAGAACAGTCTAAAACCCTCAAAGAACAATTCACCAGAAAACCTCAATAAAATACTAAATACTGTAAAACAAAAAGATAGGAAGAATCTTTTATAAAATAAAACAAATACTAAAAAAGATCCACCCTCTTTGCCAGTCATTTTTAACTTTAACAACAAAAGCCAGATTGTGAAAAAAATCATCAAGAAACACTGGCACATCTTAAAACAGGATGAAATACTTAAAATGCTCATCCCAGACAAACCCAGTGCGATTTTTAGAGGGGCCCCTAATTTTAGAACTATTCTTACTAAAAACTATACAAAAGATCCAACTACCACTAATTCATCGTTTTTAACTAAATCTAAAGTTTTTTTTAAATGCAACAGATGCATAGTTTGCAGAACCACGGACCCACAAATTAAGTCGAAAACCACGCACTTTACTTCTAATAATACCAACTCATCATATCCCATAAATGACCTAATATGTTGCAACACAAAAAATGTCATATACTTACTGGAGTGCCCTTGTGGCCTCCAGTATGTAGGAATGACTACAAGATGCCTAAAAGTTAGACTGGCAGAGCACTGTCGGAACATTATGAAAGGTTACCCTAACCACTCAGTCTCAAAGCACTTTATTACACATGATAAAAACCCCAAACATCTAAAATGTATTGGAATTCAAAAATGTAAAATACCGTGGAGGGGAGGTGATTTAAAAAAAACTTTTGGGTCGAGACCTGCGAGTGCAAATAAAAAATATATTTACAAAAAAAAAACTTTTGGGTCAGAAAGAAATGTATTGGGTGTTCCAGTTAAAAACGCTTGCTCCTGAAGGTTTAAACGTTGACTTTGATCTTTTTAACTTTTTATAAATCTGCATATTCTGTTTTGTTTATAATATGATACAAGTATAATAATGTTATTTTATTTTATTCTTACCCTATATTTACTTATGTTCTTTTATATCTTCATATATACTTTTCTGTGACCTTTTTATATCTATATTTATTATAATTTTCTATTATCATATTTTAAAATGTATGCCAAAAAACTCCTTGTCTGATTAACCATATTTGCACTTGCTACTTGTCACATATATGTTTTAATCATTCATTCCCTTCTTCCACTTTTTTTCATTGCCCTCCCTAATATGGCTGACACATGTTTCATTGCCCTCCCTAATATGGCTGAAACATGTTCTACAATAAAGTTACACACACAAAAAAAGTCACATGACCTAAAAAAAGACACATGACCTAATTTTTTGCGCCAAAATTAAGTAATCTGAGGCCTATATAAAGCCAGTGTTGTCAGGTACATGTTTTTATCCACTTGAGAAAGCCCTAAGGGGAGAAACGTGTTGTGGTATTTTAATTGCTGTATTTTATTAAAGGTATTTTGGCCACTTTCAACTTGTGAGTCAGCCATTTTACTCTTTTATTTATTTTTACCTGTCACCAGAGTTTCTTTGTTCCAGTGAGAATTTTACTCCAAAGAATCCTTGGTGGGGATTATACCACTCAAGTTTTATCTATTGAGCAGTCTGCCTGCTCAATAAAATGTGAGTAACCACTTGGTATTTTATTACTTCACCTCTGGCTTTTATACAATAAGCACTATTATTGTTTCTTTTACATTTCATATGGTCCTTATACCAACAAGATATCCATCCACTACAAAACTTCACGTATCCCATAAGTGGGGATTGTACCACTGTATGCCATCCACACTAGAGCTAGTCTTATAGCTCTGGAAAACGTGAGTAGGACCATATAGACCTCTAAAAACAGTACTAAGTACCTGTTGGGATATACTGCACCATTATTTGCTGTCTTCATTTTTTTCATATGGATTTTTAACGAATATCCCATGTCCATACGTTACTGAGGAATACTTCCCCTGACAAGATTGTGACCGACTTCTTATACAAGGTTTTATTTGGACTTTTTTTTTGCTGCATTTATCAGGCATAGACTCTTTTGGACCTAATCTTTGGACTCTTGATTATTATTCATTATCCATATTTCAAACGCTTTTTGTTTTTTTATCTTGTATGTATTTTCTCTTATATAGTGTCTTGTATATGTGCTTGTATAGTTTATAATCAGGTTAATTTATTTATTTATATTTTATTTCACCTGTGGCGCCACCTCCCCTTTCACCTTTTTTAGTTTTGTATACAAGAGTATGGGCCAGAACCTAACAGGATGTGTTTGAAAAACAGAACAAGGATACCTCCCAAGTGTCCCTTTTATGTGTGACAGTGGCTCAAGGTTTTAGTTCTTGGCACATACTTTACTGACATAACACATTGAGCCCCTGTTTGAATGCATTATTTATATAAAATAATAAACAAGGATGCAAAAATAATTTTGTTTTGTTTTACTGAGCACTGGGAAATGCCTGTGAATTGTCAATCAATCATGTTCCTCCTTTTCCCCTTAATTTAAGTGCTAGGTATATTGATATGTATTGCAATAACTTTAGTTATTCAAAATGAATAAATGAAGCTACTTTGCAAACTAAGAGGCAGTAGCAAGGCCTCTTTTTCTCAGCACTCTCTATCATGTTCTTATAGGAAGGTACGAGAGAGCAGAAGTATTTCTGAAGCGCACCATTTTTTTACACACTGTACAAGTTCTTGTACATCTAGGAGAGACCAAAGCTTTTTTACCATTCATCACGAAATGGGGCCATACTCGTCAGTAGTAGAAGTAGGGAGCGGCCTGAGACATCTGAATGGCCCTTGTGTACTGGCCTCCAGGCTAGCATCTGCAACCTCTCTAAGTGCCAAGGTAATGGACATTTCTGTTAAATGTCAACTAGTTCTAAGATGGTTTAACTCTTTACAATTGGAGGGGCTGTACCAGCTGTAGTGGTTATGGTGCTTGGAGTATTACTTTAATTATGAGCACTAACAGAATATCGATTGTTTTAAAGAATCACAGCTGTAAACAATTATTTTATACAAAATACATTAATTAAAATTTATACCGTTACAAAACACGTTGCGATATATGGTTTTTAAAGCATTAAAAAATATATAGATACAGTTGTAAACAAATTTATTCAACCACCATAGAAAATCAGTTTATTGTCAAAGATCACAGACTTTCAGCTGTTTGCAATGAACAAATTAAACAAAAGTAATTGAAATAGCTCAACACAACGAATGCCTCTAGTGGTTTTCCCAAATTCAACTGAAAATGCAACTTATAATGACTTCTCCAGTCTCAAAAACAACTTCATGGCAGGCATCTTTCACTTAGAAGAGCACCCTTTTGCTGTTATGAGCTGCTGCAAACGAGATGCATAGCCAGACACCAGCTTCTGATGGAATCTTCCCCCATTGCTCATGAGCAATAGACTCCAGTTCAGTAATATTTTTGGATTTGTGTGCTACAATCGCCTTCTTTAAATCCCACCATATTCTATGGGTTTCAAGTCAGGTGACTGTGATGGCCACTGTAGAATTTTCAAGGACTTCTTCTGCAACCAAGCCTTGGTGGAATTTGAGCTATGCTTGTTGGAAGGTCCAATGACCTCACGTCCTCCACGCCTCCCAGCGGCAGCATGTATAATGCTGCACGCTGGGAAGTTGCAAATTTATGCAAACGCCGGGGTCACTCACGTGACCAGGCGTTAAAGCAACAGTACCACAATCACAGTGGGAGGCGTAGATATCTCATACGTGTGATTGTTAATTCTGATTGGAAGTTATCCAATCAGAATTAAGCAAAGGGTATGTATACTTACCTTTCCTGTCTCTCAGTGCCTTGTTGTGGTCTTGTGATACCTGTATTGCAGTTTGCTCGTGTTTCTCTCTGGTTACTGATTATTTGGCTTGTTATTCCGATTATCCTGTATTCTCCACTCCTTTGACCTCTGCTTTTTTCTCGTTCTCCTGTTTTCTGGCTCCCTTTACTTGGCTTATCTCCTGACCATTCTTAGTGTGCTTAGCCCGGCCACTCTAAGGACCTCTCTGTGTCCTGTTAGCGTGTTAGGTTCCAGAATCGTGACAATCACTGAGCCACCACCATGCTTAACTGTAGGCAGAGTGTTCTTTTCAGTATATGCTTCATTCTTCTTCCTCCAGACATATCGCTGATACATTAGGCCGAAAAGTTCCAGTTTTGTTTCATCACTCCATATAACAGAATCCCCAAACTTCTGTGGCTTATTTATATAATTTTGAGTATATTTGAGCCAAATGTTCTTGCAGTGTTGTAGGAGGAAGGAGAGCTGCCACCTGGTTGGGTGGAAAAGCTCCAGAAGGATCCCAGTCAAGCTGCGGCGACTGGGGTTGACGCTCCAGGCTCCCTCCCCAATGGCTAGGAAGTGGAGGTACTCAGATGGAGTACTGTAGCTCTGTCACAAGATCATTTGGCAATTTAAGTGGAGCAATCAAGTAACATTTGGCATCACTCAGTTAACGCTGACCAATAGGATCTCCTTGTCACCTGTTTTATTCCAGACTGTGTGTTATCAGTGTCCTATCATATTCTTTGGGACGATAGTGTGTATTAACAGGTCATTCCTTTTTTTTTTCGGTTCCTGACTATGGTTTAGTTTACTCACATTGCTACTCCTCTGTTCTCCTTTGACTCAAGCCTTTTGACTCGTGTAGGCATTGCACTATTTTGCCCCTTCGGACTCGTAGTACACTTTTTTCCTCTGTTTCTATACTTTAGCTGACCTAAATTTGTGTGTTGGAATCACTGGTATTCCTGACAGGCAGACATAATCTGGAAAGCTAAATCATTAGCAAGAACACTGTTTTGTCCATTGGAAATTTGATGGACAAAAATGTAATGGAATATATGAACATGTCCTTTGGATATTTGTTAGAAAAAGAGGAGATCCAAGCAAGATTTACCCCAATGGAAATTTTTGAGAAAACACATAAAATCTACTTATCAAAAAATTAACTGCTGAAAAAAATATTTAAAACTTTACAAAAACAAGGCACCCAGCAATGGTATTTTGCTGATAAGGTTCTTAGTTTAATTTAGAAAACATTACAGATTTAGGAACATTTCCTCATTTGGGAATTTTACAAAAGTGAAAAAATAAATTTCTTGTATCCTGAAAAACTGGGCACAACTTTGCTGGCGGATGTGCTTTTCTGAGCTGGTGGGAAAAAAATATGTGGAACCAATTACAGTAGAGATGCAAAATTTCACGCAAATCCAAAACATGAGTTCTTACTGAGCGTTTTTGTCCTGATGAGGGACTGCTTTAATATCCTGAGTACTTTCGCCCAATAAGCATAACAATAAGGAATGTTGCATTTTGTACCCTATTAGTATCTAGGTAAATCATATTATATCAATCAGTTTGTTGAGTAGAAGGATATTAAATAAAATATAGAACATTGGTTGCCTGCGATTTTTTTTTATTTTTTTATTTGCTTACCTTTAATGCAGACTTTATGTTCTCATTTAAAGAACTTGACATTCCGGTTGCTATACAGATCTATCAATGTTAAGAGATAATGTTGAAATATTCTTAATTAAGAAAGAAAGGTACAGAATTTAACAAGTGCATAAAAGAGTATTTGGAGATGCCATGTTAATTAATCTAAAAGCCTTTAAGTATTTATGTATTATGTTTTGAATAACCATACCTTTGTTTTTCTGGAGAAAAACCACTTGTGAAATACAGAGAATTTTCAATTTTTCTTCTCTTCTTAGATTGGAAAATGTTTTTTTTTTTTTTTTTATCTAGAGCAGAAAGAGTGTTTTAATAAATCGTTCTTATAAGCTTTTGTAGGTAGTCTGTCGAATGAAAAATCACAAGATAAATTGTTTTTCTTGTGGAATGTGTTAGTTTGCCAATAAGGGCTGCTGGAATGGATTATTTAATTAGCCAGAGGGATAGCTACGGGCAAAGTGTTAAAGAGCTTGTTACATTTGCTGGGTCAATCCAAGAGTTTCACGATATTGTAAGAGACATTACATTTGTACTGACATCAGGTCAGTTTGACATGAATCAAATATCACAGTTTAAAAAAGTTTGATACTAAGAACTGATGATTAAACAGAACTGATGCTCATTGACCAATTGTCACTGTTAAACTACAAGCCACACAGTAAAATTTCTCCTGATGTTCTCCTGCTAGATATGTTTAACTCCTTCCCTATCCACAATTTTGCACAAATAAAAGGCAAAATGTTAAGGTGTCAAATAGCTACATCTGCAATTTTCGAGACACTATTATGGCACTGAGTTTGTTTGTTTTTTAAATTTTCTACAGCAAATTATCATTACAGCATAGATCATCATGGCTTGTGATCAAGTTTATGTAGGTACAGAATTCTCGGGCCCCCATACCTCCTTCCAAAAGTTTATTTTATTTTATTTTTGGAGGGGTGGAGGTAAATATATACATTTGTATATGTTGCATGTGAATATGAAAATATAAATGAAAGGTTAACAATTGCTCATGGCAGTTCTGGAAGGCTACCCTTGGAGACAGGTGGAATATTTAATGAACTTTAAAATATATCTTATGTGTTGTTTGATTTTATCTTTGCGATATGAATATTATCATTTTTGTATTAGTTGCAATTAATGTCATTTCAAACTTTTTTTAATACATTAGAGTTGAGCGGACACCTGGATGTTCGGGTCCGGCAGGTTCAGCTGAACTTTGAGAAAAAGTCCAGGTTCGGGCTCGAACTTGACCATGAACCCGAACCTCATTGAAGTCAATGGGGACCCGAACTTTTGGGCACAAAAATGGCTCTAAAAAACTCCTGGAAAGGGCTAGAGGGCTGCAAAAGGAAGTAAAATGGGGGTAAGAGAAGGACAAGTGCCCGGCAAACAAATGTGGATAGGGAAATCAATTAAAAATAACATAAAATAAGCAGCCCCTTAGTAGATAACTCCCTAATTCACACAGTATTAGGGAGCTATCTACCAAAAGGCTGAAAGACCTAAACTGGTCACCTAAATTGATCTTTCAGCCACATTTACTAATACTAAGTAAAGACTACTTAGTATTATTAAATTCAGCTCCTACTCGCTATACCGCACGTAGGGGTGTGTCTAGTAGATGGGTGGGGGCCCTAAATAAGAATGTGGAGGGGGGGACCTACTGTCCTCCCCCCCTGGCCCCCACCCCTGCGCGGTGTGTGGGGGTCAATAATAAGAATTTGGGGGGGCCTACTGTCCTCCCCTGGCCCGCACCGCTGCGCAGTGGGTGGGGGACCTAAATAACAATAAGGGGGGGACCTAATGTCCTCCCCCTGGCCCCCATCCCTGCGCTGCAGGTGGGGGCCCTTAATAACAATAAGGGGGGGACTTAATGTCATCCCCCCGAACCCCACCCTTGCACGGCGGGTGCCCTAAATAACAATAAGGGGGGACCTAATGTCCTTTTCCATGGCCCCCACCCCTGCACGGCGGGTGGCCGCCCTAAATAACCTACTGTCCTTCGGCCCACACCCCTGAGCGGTGGATGGGGTGGATGGTGGCCATAAATAAAAATTGGGGGGGACCTAATGTCCTCCCCCTGGCTCCCACCCCTGCGCGGCGGGTAGGGGCCCTAAATAACAATAAGGGGGGGGACCTAATGTCCTCCCCCCCACCCCTGCGTGGCGGGTGGGGGCCCTAAATAACAATAAGGGAGGCCTAAATTAAAATTTAGGCCCCCCCTGAGCGGTGGGTGGGGGCCATAAATTAAAATTCCCCCCAGGTGACTAGGGGTCCCCAAATCCTTAGTCACCCTCCCCCCAAAAAAATTACCCCTACCTACCTCCCTCATCCTAAAAATAATGAGGGGGGGACCCTTGTCTAAATACCTGTAAAAAAAAAAATAGACTTACCATTTGATGTCTTCTTTCTTCTAAAATCTTCTTTTTTCAGTCCCAAAAAAGGTCAAATAAAAATCCAGAATAACCAACGCATTTAAAAAAAAAAAAAAAAAAAATCCTTCTTCACCCATGGAGGGCTCTGCGCAGAGTGAGCTCTGCAGGGCGGGGAAGGATTATAAAGCCTTGCCCCACCCTGCAATTAGGTTCAGAGCACTCTGATTGGTGGATTTAAGCCATCCAATCAGAGTGCTCTGACAGGTAAATGAAGAGACTGATAGGTAAGTCTCTACATTTACCTGTCACAGCACTCTGATTGGTTGGCTTGAAATCCACCAGAGTGCTCTGTGTCATTTTACACAGCGTGGGAAAGTTCTATGGAGGAAAGGCTGCATGGAGACATGGGGACACAGACACACTAGGGGACACAGACACACTAGGGGACACTGAGACACTAGGGGACACTGAGACACTAGGGGAAGCTGTGAGATGCTTGGGACACTAGGGACACTGGCTGGGAGACATTGGGACACTGGGGAACATAGGGACCCTGAGACACTAGGGACACAGTGGCCCCATGTCTCTGTGTCCCCATGTCTCCCAGCCAGTGTCCCTAGTGTCTCAGTGTCCCCATGTCTCCCAGTGTCTCTCAGTGTCCCCATGCTCCCCAAGTCCCCTAGTCTCCCTGAGTCCCCTTAAGTCCCCTAGTGTCCGAGTGAAATGGGGACACAGACTCTGGGGAGTGAAATGGGGACACTGGGAGACATGGGGATACAAACACTAGGGGACACTGGGCGACATGGGGATACTGAGACACTAGGGGACACTGGGCAACATGGGGACAGAGACACTAGGGGACACTGTGTGACATGAGGACACTGGGTGACTTTGAGACCTCCATGTCTCCCAGCCAGTGTCCCTAGTATCTCAGTATCCCCATGTCTTCCTGTGTCCCCAGTGTCTCTCAGTGTCTGTAGTGTGCCAATGTCCCTAGTGTCTCAGTGTTTCCCGGTCTTCCAAAGTTCCCTAGTCTCCCAGTATCTCAGTGTCCCAATGTCTCCCACTGTCCCTATGTCTCCCAGTGTCTCAATGTCCCCTAGTTTAAAATAAAAAAATCTCAGGCACTCACTGGGATAGATTTAAGCAGGTTTATTGGACACTGCAACATTTTGACCTGTACCCAGGTCTTTATCAAGTCTCCAGTGTCCCCTATTTATCACAATGTCCCCTATGTATCGCAGTGTCTCAGTGCCCCATGTCTCCCAGTGTCCCCTTGTGTCTCAAAGTCACGCAGTGTCCCCAGGTTTCCCAGTGTTTCCTAGTGTTCCATGGGGACACAGACATGCCCCCTTTTTGGGTATGTTCGCCCCAAAAGGGCAGTTCTGCTTATGTGATTTGCGTCAGAGGCCCACCTTTTAACTCCATCCATAGACTTCCTGCTTTACTGGACAATGCTGTCAGGGGATATGGATTTACTTGAAAGATGAAAGAGTGAGATTAGCATAGGGTATGTGTTTTCTCATAGCTGCATCCCATGAGTTTCCCTCCAGCACCATCTCCATCAGATGCATGACGATTGGAGGTAGGACTGTTTTAGTGTTCTTTGTCAATAAGATTTTGTAATTAGGCCCATCATAATTGTCAGCACCAGACCCACTTGGCTCTTAATCTGGCCTTGTTGACAGTGTGTGTGTGTGTGTGGAGGGGGGAGGACAGTGTATGTGAACATAGAAACATAGAATGTGATAGGAGATATGAACCATTTGGCCCATCTAGTCTGCCCAATTTTATAAATACTTTCATTAGTCCCTGGCCTAATCTTATATCTAGGATGCTTATCCCACGCATGCTTAAAATCCTTCACTTTGTTAACCACTACCACTTCAGCTGGAAGGCTATTCCATGCATCCACTACCCTCTCGGTAAAGTAATACTTCTTGATATTATTTTTAAACCTTTGCCTTTCTAATTTAAGACTATGTCCTCTTGTTGTGGTAGTTTTTCTTCTTTTAAATATAGTCTCCTCCTTTACTGTGTTTGTGGCGGAACACACTGCCAATTTCGTATGGTTTATCTTTTTTCCATTCAGGAGTTATGTTATCCAAACACCCTGAACGAGCACCACCATGGTACCCCATTAGAAAGTTCTCACCTCATAAACTAAGTGCGAAACTGCAAGAGAAGTAATTAAGGAATGCTCCCCTGGATGGCTGCCATTTGGTATAACCGAACACAAGTGGTCAGCAAAAGGGTGGTGTCCATTTTGTCTCCCGAACATGGGCAGCAGTACTTGGTCGTCAAGTTCCTGGAACTCTTTTCGGCTAGGCACTCACACAAACCCCGGTAAAATGCTGCCCGTTCTATTTCCTTACCAGCTATGAGAATGAAGTTCAGGAGATGGAAACGACCAACTGGGGGGAGCATTCATACACCGAAATCAAGAGGATACCTTGCATGGTTTTCAAACAGGAACCCCCGAACATATACTGGCCAGGGCACCTATTTTCCTGGAACTGTTTTGGGCTATCCCTTCGTTTCTGGCTGGTCAAAACTTTTCCCCAGTGGCAATCCAATTCCACTGAACAGATCTGAGTGATCTTTGGATATGTTATACACTTAGACCAGGGCTATCCTGGAATCTAACTGTGTGGAGTTCCTAGTTATGATGGTGGTATTTTTGGGGTACTGTATATTTTATGTATGTTTTTCTGTACCTGAGAGATATTTGAGTTATAGTTTTTCTCACGCAATTATCTCTCAGGTACAGATGATCCTGAGAAGTAAAACCCTGTATTATTGTGTTGGAGACCCCAAGTAGGGGTCTATGCATTAAAGCCGTGTGTGGCCTGAAATAGATCAGTTGACCTCCCAGAACTATGTTTCTTCTGGTTACTGGGGAATGGATGTCTGCATGTTTAAATAGTTCCACCCCCCCACCCCCCCCCGTCTCGTCTCGTCTTTCCTCCAAGCTATACATGCTAAGATCCTTTAACTTTTCCTTGTAAGTTTTATTCTGTAATCCATGAACCAATTAAGTAGCCCTTCTCTGAGCTTTCTCCAAACTATCAATATCCTTCTGGAGATAGAGTCTCCAGTACTGCATACTATACTTGAAGTGAGGTTT
Organism: Pelobates cultripes; assembly: GCA_933207985.1. NCBI lineage: Eukaryota > Metazoa > Chordata > Amphibia > Anura > Pelobatidae > Pelobates > Pelobates cultripes. The sequence goes on from OW240917.1 coordinate 263,668,316, forward strand.
CACCAGTGTACTGTACAATGGCATGAGCATTGCTAGCATTTCCTACTGCTCTATTGCATTGCCTGCCTACCTTTAAATCATCTGAAATAATTACCCCTTGTAGCGGACACTGGGTAACCCGGCTGGTTACTTCTGCTATTAGTGTTTTAAGAGACCCATCCCCCCCAGTAACTGGACAACACACAGTACCAGGTGTACAACATTTGATAATCTTTATTTGGGCACACAGCTTTTTATTCCATCCAACACAACACAATCCCAGACAGGAGGGCTCTGGGTTGCATCTAACCATCTCCTGCTCTGGGAGATACCACCAGCACACAGGGAAACACAGGCCAACACATTTACATACAGGGGGGTAAACTTTGAGACTAGGTGCCCCAGGTAGGGAAGGTGTACATAGTCCAAGATACCAGCGTCTAAAGTCTGGGTCTTGAGGCTCTGTACATTCCCGAAATCAGTTCCACAGCGTTGCTTGGTTTGGTCCGGTGAACTGAAACTTTGCGACCAAACCACGCAACAGCCAATCTGCTGAAAGGCACGAATCCAATTTTCACCAATCAGGGCTTGGGATGGGGAAGAGGGGTTTTGCCGCCCAATCAGGAGAGAGGGCCGGAAACCCATGTGCACCAATCAGCATTTGGGGAGGAGAGGGGTTTCGCTACCCAATCAGAAGAACAGGTGCGAAACCTGGTTGTACCAATCCACGCTCAGGGAGGAGAGGGGGTCCGCCGCCTAATCAGGAGAATGGGCGCAAAACCCTAATTGCAGCGCTCCTTGCAGCGATCAATCAGTACACCCTTGGGCCGACCAACCAGGAGAATGGTGCGAATCCAGTTTGAATGGGCACTCCTTCTCCCATTGGTTGGCACAGACTTCCATGCAGCCACCTGGGCCCAGGAGGTGTGCGCCCCTCTCTCGGGAGGATATCCCTACCCGAGAGAGTGTTTTCCTGGGCAGCCACAAGCCTAGTCTCATATCTCTCAGGTAGGGGTGTAAGGAGGGATTATAGCTCTGTTGGGAGCGGGTAGGACGATCCCCGACACAGGGATCTAAGACGGTGCACGCAGGCCAGTTCGGGCGTTCAGTGATACGAACTGGCGGCCACCCAGGGGAAGCACGCGCCACTTGTTTCCCTGCGGTTTTCACACCTCGTTAGCGAGGTGTGAATGTTCTAACCACACATTTTAAATGGAGTATGTAGAACATTGGCACACCGCGGGAGAGGAGAGTCGGCGAAAGAATTGACGTGGAACTGGATCTCCGTGCCCTGTGAGAAGGTATGACACAGTGTGTATGAAGGGTAGTGATAGTGTGTGTGTGGGGGTGACAGTGTGTGTGTGGGACAGGGGTGAAAGTGTGTGTGTTTGGCTGACAGTGTGTTGGTAGGGAAGTGACAGTGTGTGTTGGGAGTTGACAGTGTGTAGGGGGTTACAGTGTATGTGTGTGTGGTAGGGTGCCAGTGTGTGTGTGAGGGAGAGTGTGGTGAAAGTAACCTCACCACCAGTTTTTGGAGGGGCCTGTTTGCCAGCCTCTTGCCCCAGGACTATGGCCCCCTGTGTTAAACTGTGCTCCAGGACTATAGACAGGCTTGTTTGTGCCTTTTTGGGGTTTACCGAACAAACTACCAAACAGCCGGACCACACACAAGTTGAGTGTTCAGCCAATTTACCTCCCAGGCTGGTGGTTAACCGCCAGCTAATTGATGAACGGCTGTGTGGTCGCCGTTCGTATAGTCGAACACATGGCGGCGGCCATCTTGTTTAGTGGAACGCGTTCAGCGGTGTTTGGTCGTTGAGTTCATGGAACTCAAATCGGACACACGACGGCACGTACACCGCTGAACTTTTACCTTCTCCAGAACTTAGCAGTGGAAATAGACCGACCTAAATCTGTGTTACTATTTTGGGCATGAAAGCCATGCTTGTGGTCAGTCAAATATAACTTCCAGGAATTTCCTGAACCCCTGCTCTGTGGGGATATGTTGGAGTTTTGGGTGTTTCTGTAAAACTGTGTATTTTCTGTCTGTGGATAAATTTATTCCATTAGCAATCTTAATTATATCACAGGCAGAGGGGAGGGCTTGCTGACTGTATGTGAGAGTGTTACTGTGTTAATTATTGTTCCCATTGGTTTTTGTCCCTTTTGTCCCTGTGTTCCATCAGGTCCAGGGGGTGTGCCTCTGGCCTGAAAATGTGTATAAAAGAAATGCCTTTGTGCTCATTAAACCAGTTCTATTTCACCCTCAATTTAGAGTCCTGTCTCTTCTTGGGGGAATCTGCTACAAGGTTATGCTCTTCATACTCCCTTGAATAATCACTAAGCTCTTGTAAGAGCTTGTTCCTGTTCCTGCTTCACTCTCTGGGGAAAGAGAGGTTCACGCACTGGAACCTAGAGCCTTGTCGTAGGTCCAGGGTGGGTAGGATACGGCGAGACCCCAACCAAGCTGCAGCGGTTCGTGGGGTCTGCAGTGCTTTCAATTGGAGTGCTTGGAGCCCTTGGGAAGCACTAGGAGCATCCGTCAACGAAGGTACCCAGTCGCGGTGCCAGGTGATCCGTTACAGGGAGCAACAGTGTATGTGTGTGGGGGGTGACAATGTGTGTGGGAGTTGACAATGTGTGTAGAGGGGGTGACAGTGTGTGTGGGGTAGAAATTGTGCATGGCGGGGACGGATGAGAGTGTGTGGGTGACTGTTTGTTAGTAGAGGGGTGACAGTGTGTGTGTGTGGGGGGGTGACAGTGTATGTGTGGGGGGGATTACAGTGCATGTGTGTGGGAGAGTGCCAATGTGTGTGTGTGCCAGCCTCCTGGCCTGCGACTGTGGCCCCTGGGAGATTGTACGTGTTTAAACCAGCATTTGGGCATATGAACTTTTATTGTATGGTGCTGGCCCTTTAAAAACAGTGTATGGACATACTGAAACTTTTGAGACAGTTTTTCTGCCCCTTTGAATTCATGGGAAGGTGTGCCTCTTCCCCTCTCCCAGCTCCATTGTTCTCCAGCAGGGAGTTGTCCCAGGGACACTGCCAGACCAATGGGAACTGGTTTGGGCAGGAAAAGCCATGCTTGCAAGTGAAAACAAAGGACTTTGACCTAGCCTTTAAACCCCTGAACCTATTCAAGTGAATTTTGGATATGTTTGTCCCCAAGTTATACTGGTTAAAATAATACTGGTTAAAATGTATGTATGATGTCAACTCACAAAGTTATAAAAATTTATAAAAAGTGTAACTTTTCAGCTTGGAGATAATTGAATAGATACAGTAATTGACTCAATTATCTCCTAAGCAGAGGGGAGGAATATGATGGGTGTGTTTCTATTGTCCCATTGTGTCTGATTGGCTTCTGTACTTGCATTGCATATGTTGTAATGTGTTTATTGGTTGTTCTGAAAAACCCTGTGGGTGGTACTATGTGTGGAAAACCTGAATAAAAGATGGCCCTTTGGTGCCAAGTAATACAGATCTTCTTGACTAGTGATGGAAGGCATCCTACTGGAAGGCATCCATTTTAAATTCATTCTCAAGCTGCATGCTTAGTGAGAGGAGGGAAAGTGTAGCTGCTGTTGATTAGATAGGGAAATGCATAGCTAGGTTAGGGTTAGGGTATGCTTTTTTTTTTTTTCTGTGTAATGTAATTGCAGTTAGTTGTCTGCCACTGCTGCCAACTTCTGTGTCAGGCTCACAGTGGATACTGTGCCCATTTGCCCAGTCAGTGCCACCACTCATATCTGGTGTCACAATAGCTTGTATTTAAAAACAAAAAACTTTTTTCACTGTTATAGATTGAATAGCAGTCAGTGTCCTTAAAGCGGGTGTGTCAGGCTCACAGTGGATACAGTGCCCATTTGCCCAGTCAGTGCCACTCACTCATATCTGGTGTCACAATAGCTTGCATTTAAAAACAAAAAACTTTTTTCACTGTTATTGATTGAATAGCAGTCAGTGTCCTTAAAGCGGGTGTGTTACGCTAACAGTGGATACGGTGCCCAGTGCCACCACTCACTGGTGTCACAATAGCTTGGATTTAAAAACAAAAAACTTTTTTCACTGTTATAGATTGAATAGCAGTCAGGTGTCTGCCACTGCTGCCAGCTTCTGTGTCAGGCTCACAGTGCATACTGTGCCCATTTCCCCAGTCAGTGCCACCAATTACATCTGGTGTCACAATAGCTTGGATTTAAAAACAAAAAACTTTTTTCACTGTTATAGACTGAATAGCAGTCAGTGTCCTTAAAGCGGGTGTGTTACGCTAACAGTGGATACGGTGCCCAGTGCCACCACTCACTGGTGTCATAATAGCTTGGATTTAAAAACAAAAAACTTTTTTCACTGTTATAGATTGAATAGCAGTCAGTGTCCTTTAAGCGGGTGTGTTACGCTAACAGTGGATACGGTGCCCAGTGCCACCACTCACTGGTGTCACAATAGCTTGCATTTAAAAACAAAAAACTTTTTTCACTGTTATAGATTGAATAGCAGTCAGTGTCCTTAAAGCGGGTTTGTTAAGCTCACAGATGATACGGTGCCCAGTGCCATCACTCACTGGTGTCACAATAGCTTGCATTTAAAAACAAAAAACTTTTTTCACTGTTATAGATTGAATAGCAGTCAGTGTCCTTAAAGCGGGTGTTTTACGCTAACAGTGGATACGGTGTCTAGTGCCACCACTCACTGGTGTCATAATAGCTTGCATTTAAAAACAAAAAACTTTTTTCACTGTTATAGATTGAATGGCAGTCAGTGTCCTTAAAGCGGGTGTGTTACGCTAACAGTGGATACGCTGACCAGTGCCACCAATTAGATCTGCTGTCACAATAGCTTGGATTTAAAAAAAACAAAACTCTTTTTTCACTGTTATAGATTGAATAGCAGTCAGTGTCATTAAAGCGGGTGTGTTACGCTAACAGTGGATACGGTGACCAGTGCCACCACTTAGATCTGGTGACACAAAGCTTGGATTTAAAAACCAAAAACTTTTTTCACTGTTATAGATTGAATAGCAGTCAGTGTCCTTAAAGCGGGTGTGTTAAGCTCACAGTGGATACGGTGCCCAGTGCCACCACTCACTGGTGTCACAATAGCTTGTATTTAAAAACAAAAAACTTGGGGGGCGGAGCCAACCGCAGACCATGCTAGACGTGTGAAAGCAGAGCTCCGGAGGGAATTCAGGGCAATCCGACTACATCGGGACTCCTACTAATCATGGGACACCCCAAAAAGAGCGTCACACATCCTCACCCTCCAACGAAACAACCTGGAGGCAAACCCAGCTCTCTGAGTAAGTTTTTCAAAGACAACTCCGCACAACCTGGCGACGAGATAGGCCCAAAGATGGCGCCGGATCCTGCCTCCGAGCCCTCCTCACCTCCTTTGAGCCCGGCGGTCTCAGACGGTTCCTCAACGACTGCCGACACGGATATTAAAGATTTAATCAAAAACCTGCCCACCAAACAAGACTTTGCAGTCATGCTTAAACAACTTGAATCAACACTTCAGAAAAAATTAGACAACATGGCGGCGGATGTGAGAAAAGTGGAAGGCCGAGTTGAGACCCTGGAAGATAATCAAGACCTTGTACTTACCCAAGTGAAACAGGTTCAACATACCTTGGCTTCACACAATACTCAAATGGCAATGTTGTACCGCTCACTTGATGATCTCGATAATAGAGGTCGCCGGAATAATTTGCAAATTAAAGGGCTCCCAGAGGCTAATGAAGAGAACCTCCGCCATCATACTGCAGGAGCTGTTCATCCTTCTCCTTCAGAGAGACCCCTCCACTACCATCTTATTTGACAGGGCGCACAGAGCGCTTAAAGCCAGAGGCATGTCTTCTGATACCCCTCGAGATGTAATTTGCCGTCTCCATTATTATGGAGTAAAAAAAGAGATACTTGGGGAATTACGAAAAACATCATAGCCTCTTTTATTCCATGAAGCCCAGATCCAAATATTCCCAGATCTCTCCTGGATGACGCTACAAGCAAGGCGAACCCTCAAACCGTTAACAGATCTCCTCCGATCCAGGAACATTAAGTACAGATGGGGATTCCCTTTTTCCCTGACGGCTACTCACAACGGAATAACAGCTTCAGTGACTACAACAGCAGATATTGCAACCTTCACGTCAGCCTTGGAATTACCAGAGGTTCATATTCCTGACTGGTATGGGCCGGTTCCCAACCAGCCTAACTTCCAACGGTCTCAGAAGGCTAGAGGACAAACCCCGTCTAAACGCCGCCGGAACGATTATTCTTTGACGCAAAGAAATCTGCAATCAACACGGGATGACCTACTTCAACTGTAGCTGTATATAAGGATAGCTCTACAAGCAACTCAGATTCGCAACTCAGCTATTTAAATCCCCTGGATCTACCTGTATGACAGGTGATAGACACGTATTCCACTTGGAAGAAAAGGCTTGCTAGATAAGACATTATCCCCATAACATCGAGGCTTGGCCTCCTCCTAGCGACTCCTCAGCGACTTTCTTCAATGCTATCATATACTCCGGCAATCCTCAACTCATGGACTCTCCACACTCTCTGGAAGAATGTTCAAACATTGAGACTCGCTGCTGACAAGACCGGACGGGAGATTCCCGGTGATGGTAACTTCCGATATTTTAACACCAAGGACAGTCAGGGAGTGTGGAACCACAGGGTTATCTCCGGGGCCTTGTTCTAGGGCCCTGGTGCTAGCCCTCTGGACCGGGTCCCGATTGCTCTCCACCCTGGCTTTTCATTTTTCATGTTTTATTATTCCTTGATACCCTACAACTTATAAAGCTCTTCTCTGTCTTTAGGACCCTTCTCGAAAGTGTACCCATATAGGAAAAATTTATGTTATACATAATAACAAAAAAAAAAAAAATCTTATTATTTACTCCCCTTGATATGCTCTGTATGGGTCCTCTCTCCTGATAGGTTTTGTTGGGGGTGAATTGGGAGGAGAGATTGGAGAAGTAGCTTAAGCCTCTTATGTTAGTGCACACCTGAGTTACCAATTGAGAATCCGCTATTTAGGAGGATTTACCTCTTGGTCCAGATTGCGTAATTGCTCCATAACTACTAATTGCTACAACCAGACAGAGATAACTAGAGTCCCTAACAAACTCATTACTCGTTTCCCGATTTTCACACTTTTTGACTACTCTTCCAGTAGGATTGCCTGCTTCCCTTCCAAGGCGTGCAAGACCTTGCTATAACACCACCCCCAAACATATTGTATAGACACCTGAAGCTGAGCCTTCGACCCCAGCGGTGCCCTTTTCCTTTCCTGGTAGTGAGTATTCTCCAGGGTTTACCACCGACAGAAGGGGCCCTTTCAATACGTCACTAGACTCATACTCAATTGCTAGCTCCAGGTGACTTTCAAGGTTTTGTTAATAGTTTGTTTGGTTTGTTTGATTTTGATTTTGATTTATTGTTTTTTCTTATCTTTTATTGTACCTATTTAATTTAGGTCACTGTGTAACCCTTAATTTTGCTACTCACCCACTCTAACCGTGGGTAGAATCACGCCGAGGCGGTACACGTATACATTACTACCTTAAGATTCACTTACAACAATTTCCCTCTATACACACTATATCTTGGGTGCTTTGCCATGGCTTCCATCCGTATTGTCACGTTGAATGCTAGGGGATTAAACTCACCACATAAGCGTGCCCTCGCTCTGCGAGAGCTTCATCATCTGAAGGCAGATGTTGCGTTCCTTCAAGAAACGCACTTTAAAGCAGACGCAGCTCCGTCCCTACGCAACAATCATTATCCGATTGGCTACTGCAGTAACTTTGGGGACTCCAAGTCCAAGGGCGTAGCAATTCTGGTCGGGGCTAGGACGCCTTTTACATACACATCTCACCATTCCTTTGCAGACGGAAGGCTACTAATAGTTATAGGCAAAATTGGCAGCACTTTGGTGACATTCGCCAATGTATATCTTCCTAATACGAACCAACACCATTACTTGTGCAAGTACCTCAACATTCTGGAGAAGGTTGGAGAGGGGATTATCATAGTGGGAGGGGACCTAAACATTTCCTTAGATTCAGACTTAGATACAACCTCCACTTACACAAAATACAATGCTACGTCCAGGGCTAAAATCACACAACTCCTTGATAGACATCATTTGTTAGATGGCTGGCGGGTGACGCACCCATCATCCCGAGATTACTCATACTTTTCCTCGGTCAAACAGACCTATTCGAGAATAGATATGATTTTCTTGCACCACAGATACCTTCATCTCATCCAAAATTGCACATACGGGCCTATCACGTGGTCTGACCACGGACCTTTAACCATGACAATTTTAATTCCAAATCTCTCCCCCACACGTGCGCAATGGAAGTTAAATGATACACTCCTTAATGACCCCGCATACATTACCCAATTACAGGAAAATCTAACCAACTACTTTGCAGAGAATAACACACTAGCAGTTTCACCCACTCAAATTTGGGAGGCACACAAAGCCGTACTTAGGGGACACATTATAGCTTTGGCCTCTAAACATAAAAAAGCCAGAGAACATCAAATAGTCACTCTCACTGAGGAGATCAGACACTTAGAAACTGCACATAAAAAATCCATGTCACTAGAGAACTATAAACAATTATTAGATAAACGATCCGCACTCCAATCCCTGCTGAACATGAAAATTCAAAGATTTCTCCTACTCTCCAAACATAAATTCTACACTCGGGGCGGAAAATGTGGACGATTGCTAGCTAGAGCAATTCAGAAAGAAAAACAACAAACATACATCACCCAAATAAAAACTTCCAGAGATACACCAACCCATCTTCTACCAGAAATATTACAGGAGTTTCACTCTTACTACTCGTCCCTCTACAACCTCCGACCCCAGCCACCCGACCCAAACGATGTACACAAATTTTTGACAGAGAGACTAAAACATACAATCCCACCCAATGCTAGACAAATCCTAGATGAGCCAATTTCCCCAGAAGAAGTGGCTTGGGCCATAAAGCACTTACCCGTAGGAAAAAGTCCAGAACCAGATGGATTCACATCCAAATACTTTAAAACATTCTCATCGACTCTGATCAAACCCTTTCTTGCTGCGTTTAATTCCTTGTCTCAGGGACACAGTCTGCCACGTGATACGTTAGAAGCCCACATTACTCTCATTCCCAAACCAGGTAAAGATCCCATGGAATGTAGTAGCTATCGTCCTATTTCCTTGATCAATGTAGATTTAAAGATTTTTACTAAGATACTTGCCACACGACTAAGGCCACACCTGCAGGGATTAGTCCACCCAGACCAGGCCGGATTTGTGCCAGGCAGAGAGGCCAAAAATAATACAACAAAACTCTTGAATATTATATACCATGCTAATAAACAAACATCACAATGCTTGGCCCTCACTATTGACGCTGAGAAAGCGTTTGACAGGGTGGACTGGTCCCTGATATCGGCCACAGTACAAGCCATGGGATTTGGTCCAAACTGGCAAAAATGGCTGTCTGCTCTCTACTCTAAACCCGGAGCAAAGATAAGGGTAAATGGACAACTCTCTAATACAGTACATATCTCTAATGGTACAAGGCAAGGGTGTCCATTATCTCCCCTCCTTTTTATCTTAACAATGGAGCCTTTCTTGCAAGGCATTAGAGATAACACACATATCCAAGGGATACAAATAGCTGGGCAGGAATACAAAATTTCCGCTTTTGCGGACGACCTCCTCTTCACTTTGAGAAACCCAGAAACATCTCTGCCACATTTAATGCAAGAAATAGATTTCTATGGACAAGTGTCCAATTACAAGGTAAACGTCAGCAAAAGTGAGATACTCCAACTCAATATCTCCAATGATACTAAGCTCATACTCCAACAGAAATATCATTTTCATTGGCCTCCATCCTCAGTGAAATATCTGGGAGTACATCTATCGGCTTCCTTAGATAAAATATACGACATAAACTTTCCCCCATTATTGGCTACTGTTACCAAAGATCTCAAAAACTGGGATAAACCTCACTTTTCATGGCTTTGTAGGGTCCATATTTTAAAAATGGCTATTCTGCCCAGATTTCTTTATCTTTTACAAACACTGCCCATAAACATACCACATAGCTTTTTTACGAAGGCTAAACAAATTTTTACCTCTTATTTATGGGCGGGTAAACGCCATAGATTACCTCATTCAACCCTCACGAGACACAAGTCGCAAGGAGGTTTGGGGGTCCCAGATATCAAACGCTACCGTAATGCCATACTTTTAGCCCGTGTTTATGACTGGATAGACCCCCAAACCCAAAAACAATGGAAGCAGATAAAAACCACAAGTTTCACAACAAAACCAGAAACTATACCATGGCACGAGCCCAATACAAATATACTTCATCCAGGCCATGAAGACCACCCCACTATCACTCCCACCTTAAAAGAATGACACCGACTCAGACAAAATAAATATATCTCCCCCCATCCATCTCCACTCTTACCGATTACGGGGAACCCCAACTTTCCTCCAGGCTTGCAGCCAGAAGCATTTCAAGTCTTTGAAAACCTACAGGGTCACCTACATTTAAATGATGTAATTAATGAAAATGGTATTCTTCCCCTAACTGCAATTGTATGCACCCCTACACATTCTATCATGCAAAAATTTAGATATGCACAACTTTCGCACTATATCCAGATGCAGCCAGATCTGAGGCGGGGATGTAGACCCTTAACTACATTTGAGTCTCTAGCCACGTCTAGAACCTTACAAAAGAAACACATAACCACTTTCTATAACTTATTACAAGCACAAGACAACGAACAAATTCCGACATACACCAAAGCTTGGGAGAACGACTTGGGGATTACTTTAACCCAGTCAGAGTGGGGCAAAATATTCACCAACATTTCTAAGTCCTCCATCAATACTACTTTACAAGAGAGCAACTATAAACGAATCTCTAGATGGCACCTAGCCCCGACCAGATCCTATAGATTTTCCCCCAACACCTCCAGAGTTTGTTGGAGATGCACAACCGAAATAGGATCTCCGGGTCATCTATGGTGGACGTGCATCATTATACAAAGCTATTGGGAAAAAATATGCTCCCTCATCAATATCATCACGGGCTATGAGTTACCCACCTCACCTGAAACACTTGTTTTTATGCTCTATCCCTCTCCACTACCGAAATCCACTCGAGTCTTAATAAACCACATGCTCACAGCGGCAAATGGTTTAATTCCTACCAAATGGAAACAGAGTAACCCTCCAACTATTAGAGAATGGTTAGCAAAGGTAGAGGCCATACGACAAATGGAAGAACTCTCCTACTCCTTAAATGGCACATATGATAAATATGTTTCTGCATGGTCACCATGGGATAAATTTATCAAAGATTACAAACCCGATAATATGTCCACGCCTGATGGCGTACATACCAATTCGCGGAATTCGCGACTCGACCCGGTATGTACGTAACCAACCTCTTCCCTGGGGCCAGAGCCGACCACTCAGGACCCCGAGGCTAATACTGACCCCAATTGGCGGTCGGGCGAGCAGGCGGTAGCGAGGCACTCAGTGCTTCCTCTTCAGATCCTTCGCACCTTAATGCGGGCGAGGAAAGTGCGTCATCTTCCGGCGGCATCGGCGTCTTGAGGGGGCGAGCACTGAGTGCTCACTCTATACCAAACCGACCCTTCAAAACAACAGCACCACTGGACCCCAGGGAATCCCCCCAGCACTCCAAAAGGTAAGGAGGCTGGGGGGGATTATATTAAAAAAAAAAAAAATCATGTGTGAGTGTTAGTGTGTGTGTGTGAGTGTTAGTGTGTGTGAGTGTTAGTGTGTGTGTGTGTGTGTGAGTGTTAGTGTGTGTGAGTGTTAGTGTGTGTGAGTGTTAGAGTGAGTGTTAATGTGTGTGTGTTAGTGTGTGTGAGTGTTAGAGTGAGTGTTAGAGTGTGTGTGAGTGTTAGAGTGAGTGTTAGTGTGTGTCTGCTAGTGAGTGTTAGTGTGAGTGTTAGTGTGTTAGTGTGTGTGTCTGCTAGTGAGTGTCAGTGAGTGTGTTACTGTGTGTGTCTTACTGAGTGTGTGTGTGTTAGTGAGTCTGTTTGATGTTTGTTAG
>OW240917.1:263680526-263692376 GCA_933207985.1 Pelobates cultripes
GCGTCCGTGGATGTCACGTGGGTGCCCGCTAGAAGAGAAGAAGAACAGGGGGAAAGTTCAGATGGGGAGACAGAGAGGAGGAGGAGGAGACGAGTTGGAAGCAGGGGAGGTCGTCGCAAGGAGCTAGTGGCACAGTCAGACAGCATGCATCTACACCCGGGGTCAGCCCGACAGCACGCCAATCAACGCATGCTGTGTCCACCACCAGAATGCCGTCATTGCAGAGCTCAGCAGTGTGGAATTTTTTTTGTGTGTCTGCCTCTGACAACAGCGATGCCATTTGCAACCTGTGCCAAAAGAAACTGAGTCGTGGGAAGTCCAACACCCACCTAGGTACAACTGTTTTGCGTAGGCACATGATCGCACATCACAAACGCCTATGGGATCAACACATGAGTACAAGCAGCACACAAACTCAAAGCCACCATCCTCCTCCTGGTCCAGCATCTTCAGCCACGTCAACCACTGCTGTCCTCCTTGTCCCTCAACCATCCTACCACTCCGGCCCCGCTTCTTGAGCAGTTCACGCTCATCTTCCCACAGTCATGTGTCTGTCAAGGACATGTTTGTTTAAGAAGACAATGTCAGAAAGTCACCCCTTTGCCCAGCGTCTGACTGCTGGCTTGTCCGAACTATTAGCCCGCCAGCTTTTACCATACAAGCTGGTGGAGTCTGAGGCGTTCAAAAAATTTGTAGCTATTGGGACACCGCAGTGGAAGGTACCCGGCCGAAATTACTTTTCGCAAAGGCAATCCCCAACCTGTACTCAATTGTGCAAAAGGAAGTAATAGCATCTCTGGCACACAGTGTTGGGGCAAGGGTCCATCTGACCACTGATACCTGGTGTGCAAAGCATGGTCAGGGCAGGTATATCACCTACACTGCGCATTGGGTAAACCTGCTGACTGCTGCCAAGCATGGAATGCATGGCTCTGCAGAGGAGTTGGTGACACCGCCACGACTTGCAGGCAGTCCTGCTGCCACTTCCTCTACTCCTCCTACTCCATCCTCTTCCATAACCTCCTCGGCTGAGTCCTCTTCTGCTGCTGCGTCTTGCTCCACATCAACGGTACCCCCCCAGCTCCCCAGGTACTATTCCACATCCCGGATACGGCAGTGTCACGCCGTCTTGGGTTTGACTTGCTTGAAAGCAGAGAGTCACACCGGACAAGCACTCCTGTCCGCCATGAGCGCACAGGTGGAAAAGTGGCTGACTCCGCAGCGACTGGATATCGGCAAAGTGGTTTGTGACAACGGAACAAATTTGCTAGCGGCATTGAAGTTGGGCAAGTTGTCGCATGTGCCGTGCATGGCACATGTGTGTAATCTGATCGTACAACGCTTTGTGCATAAGTACACAGGCTTACAGGGCGTCCTGAAGCAGGCCAGGAAGGTGTGTGGCCATTTCAGGCGTTCCTACACGGCCATGGCTCACTTTGCCGATATCCAGCGGCGAAACAACATGCCAGTGAGGCGCTTGATTTGCGACAGCCCGACACGTTGGAATTCAACACTCTTAATGTTCGACCGCCTGCTCCAACAAGAAAAAGCCGTTAATGAATATTTGTATGACCGGGGTGCTAGGACAGCCTCTGGGGAGCTGGGAATTTTTTTGCCACGTTACTGGACGCTCATGCGCAATGCCTGTAGGCTCATGCGTCCTTTGGAGGAGGTGACAAATTTAGTCAGTCGCACCGAAGGCACCATCAGCGACATCATACCATTTGTTTTTTTCCTGGAGCGTGCCCTGCGAAGAGTGCTGGATCAGGCCGTAGATGAGCGTGAAGAGGAAGAGGAAGAGTTGTGGTCACCATCACCACCAGAAACAGCCTTATCAGCAACGCTTGCTGGACCTGCGGCAACGCTGGAAGAGGATTGTGAGGAAGAGGAGTCAGAGGAGGAATGTGGCTTTGAGTAGGAGGAGGAAGACCAACCACAACAGGCATCCCCAGGTTGCTCGTTGTCACCTATCTGGTACCCGTGGTGTTGTAATGCGGGCTGGGGAAACATACCTTCATTGACATCAGTGAGGAGGAGGAACGGAAATGAGTAGCTCGGCATCCAACCAACCTTGTGCAAATGGGGTCTTTCTGCTGTCGTGCCTGTTGAGGGACCTCAGATAAAAGGCTGAGTGAGAACGACTCCAGCCTGTGTCCACTAGACCCCCGGTATAAGCAGAAAGTGGCAGAAATGTTACCGAATTACAACAAGTATGAAAGGATGCAGCATTTGCAAAATAAATTGAAAAGTATGCTTTGCACAGCGTATAAGGGTGATGTCACAGCACAACGGGAATCTAACAGGGGGAGAGGTGGAAGTCATCCTCCTCCTCCCATGACCACGCCGGCAAGGACAGGACGCTTTAGAGACGTGTTGTTGATGGAGGACATGGGGACCTTTTTAAGTCCTACGCATCGCCACAGCCCTTCGGGATCCACCCTCAGAGAGCGACTCGACCGACAGGTAGCAGACTACCTCGCCTTAACTGCAGATATCGACACTCTGAGGAGCGATGAACCCCTTGACTACTGGGTGTGCAGGCTTGACCTGTGGCCTGAGCTATCCCAATTTGCGATAGAACTTCTGGCCTGCCCCGCCTCAAGTGTCCTGTCAGAAAGGACCTTCAGTGCAGCAGGAGGTATTGTCACTGAGAAGAGAAGTTGCCTAGGTCAAAAAAGTCTAGATTACCTCACCTTTAAGATGAATGAGGGATGGATCCCGACAGGACTGACAGTGGGCGATACATCCGACTAAAAAAGGCCTCATGAGATGAGCTGCCTTGGGCTAAAAATGGTCCACACGCTGCTGTATTTTAGCTCTGAATGCCCGTTGACTTGCGTGACTTATCCGCCACCAACTAGGTCTGCCGCCATGTTTTGTAGGCACTTTCTGCCTGTGAAACAAACATCGGAGCCGCACGCTGCCAGCAGCTGCCGCAACAATACTGGAATTTTTTCAGGCATGTGCGCTGCCTAATTTTTAGGGCCCCTCTGGTGCTGCACTGTGGCTTCAAAACTTTTTTTCATAGATTGAATAGCAGCTAGTTGTCTGTAGCGCCAGAAAGTCACCCCTTGCCCGGGCGCCTGGACACCCGGATTGTCTGGAACTATTAGCCCGCCAGTATCACTATACAATCTGGTGGAGTCTGAGGCTCAAAAATTTGTAGCTATTGGGACACCGCAGTGGAAGGTACCCGGCCAAAATTTCTTTGCGCAAAAGGCAATCCCCAACCTGTACTCGACTGTGCAAAAGGAAGTAATGGCATGTCTGGCACACAGTGTTGGGGCAAGGGTCCATCTGACCACTGATACCTGGTCTGCAAAGCAGTGGGTACTTTATAAATGGCTCCACCTGCCACCCGCACAGCAACACAGTCTCCAGTTAGGAGGACCGACCAAGCATCTTCTTCCATCTCCCTGTTACAGAAATCACTGCCATGTACACGTCCACTGATAGGAGACGCGGAAGGTATTAAACTGATAAAAATAGTACTAAACACATCACTCCTATCTGGTGTCACATTAGCTTGACCGCGCAGTGCCCCAAATTTGCAGTAAGAGGACCGACCAAGCATCTTCTTCCATCTCCCTGTTACAGAAATCACTGCCATGTACACGTCCACTGATAGGAGACGCGGAAGGTATTAAACTGATAAAAAATAGTACTAAACACACCACTCCTATCTGGTGTCACATTAGTTTGACCGTGCAGTGCCCCAAATTTGCAGTAAGAGGACCGACCAAGCCTCTTCTTCCATCTCCCTGTTACAAAAATCAATGCCGTGTACACGTCCACTGATAGGAGACGCGGAAGGTATTAAACTGATAAAAATAGTACTAAACACACCCCTCCTATCTGGTGTCACATTAGCTTGACCGCGCAGTGCCCCAAATTTGAAGTA
Organism: Pelobates cultripes; assembly: GCA_933207985.1. NCBI lineage: Eukaryota > Metazoa > Chordata > Amphibia > Anura > Pelobatidae > Pelobates > Pelobates cultripes. The sequence continues at coordinate 263,684,428 of OW240917.1, forward strand.
AGAGGACCGACCAAGCATCTTCTTCCATCTCCCTGTTACAGAAATCACTGCCATGTACACGTCCACTGGTAGGAGACGTCGAAGGTATTAAACTGATAAAAATAGTACTAAACACACCACTCCTATCTGGTGTCACATTAGCTTGACCGCGCAGTGCCCCAAATTTGCAGTAAGAGGACCGACCAAGCATCTTCTTCCGTTTCCCTGTTACAGAAATCACTGCCATGTACACTTCCACTGATAGGAGACGCGGAAGGTATTAAACTGATAAAAATAGTACTAAACACACCACTCCTATCTGGTGTCACATTAGCTTGACCGCGCAGTGCCCCAAATTTGCAGTAAGAGGACCGACCAAGCCTCTTCTTCCATCTCCCTGTTACAGAAATCACTGCCATATCCATACAAATTGTACAGAATGTCCAGGATAGTTTTCCAGGAACAAATGTTGTCGCCTGTTGAACGAGGTGACCTTGCTCGGGTCCCAGGTGTGCGGTTCCTAAAATGGCTGCCATATACACGTCCACTGATAGGAGACGCGAAAGGTAATAAACTGATCAGAACAATACTAAACACACCACTCCTTTTTTTTGGTGAGGCTTTACAGGACAGAGTGCTTCTCCGCGGGACATGTTAACTCACGGGCAGCTGGCTCATCAAGGAACCAGAGCAGCTTTCCATGTACAGGTAAGACACGTGCAGCCGGTAAGAGTTCAGGCTCTTCTTCCTGGAGGATACGCTGCAAGCCTGTTGAACGAGGTGACCTTGCTCAGGTCCCAGGTGTACGGTTCCTAAAATGGCTGCCATATACACGTCCACTGATAGGAGACGCGGAAGGTATTAAACTGATCAGAACAATACTAAACACACCACTCCCTTTTTTTTGGTGAGGCTTTACAGGACAGAGTGCTTCTCCACGGGACATGTTAACTCACGGGCAGCTGGCTCATCAAGGAACCACAGCAGCTTTCCATGTACAGGTAAGACACGTGCAGCCGGTAAGGGTTCAGGCTCTTCTTCCTGGAGGATATGCTGCAAGCCTGTTGAGCGAGGTGACCTTGCTCGGGTCCCAGGTGTACGGTTCCTAAAATGGCTGCCATATACACGTCCACTGATAGGAGACGCGGAAGGTATTAAACTGATCAGAAAAATACTAAACACACCACTCCTATCTGGTGGCACATTAGCTTGACCGCGCAGTGCCCCAAATTTGAATTAAGAGGACCGGCCAAGCATCTTCTTCCATCTCCCTGTTACAGAAATCACTGCCATATCCATACAAATTGTACAGAATGTCCAGGATAGTTTTCCAGGGACAAATGTTGTCGCCTGTTGAATGAGGTGACCTTGCTCGGGTCCCAGGTGTGCGGTTCCTAAAATGGCTGCCATATACACATCCACTGATAGGAGACGCAAAAGGTATTAAACTGATCAGAACAATACTAAACACACCACAAATAAGGTTTCTCTCCTGTATGACTCCTCAAATGATGCTTAGGATTAGAAGCGGCTGAAAAGCATTTCTCACACTCCGAACAAAAATATATATATATATATATATATTTTTTTTTAATTCTTTATTTTTGGTATGCAGGTAGTTACAACAGTGCCTGTGTCGCCACAACAGCATTTAGCAGGCTCGATTTTTATAGACATATGATAGCAGTATTGTGGCAAGTTGGATATGCATACATTTTTTTAAGGTGAAAAGGGTAACTTACAAACACTTATTTTTTAACTGTTGTACAGCATCTTGAGGAAACGCGCACATTTTTTAGATTAATAATACAAGTTAAGTACAAGCTGAGTAATTACGTCTGTCTTTTTGCCTTACGTTGTTGTTGAGTAATGATGCCTCAAGTCAAATGTCCATCCAACCCAACCCCAGTATAAATTTACGTTGCTCGAGCATGTTAAAACGCAACACAGAGCTACATCGCTTGTATCTTTCTAGATAGATGGGTTGTACGCTATGCCATAAGCTAATCAAAACATAAAATAGTTAAACCTAAAATAATTACACATAAAATAATTATACTAAGCTTACATGAGCTAGATTAAAGTAACACAGTATAAAATTAGGAGTATGCAGGCTATAATCACAAACGTATTTGGTCACTGATAATTACGGATCTGGTTCACTGCACTGTTTATAAAATACACTTTAACATCAGAATATACATGCTTGTGAAAGCGTGTGGTAGGTGCTAATATGTTGCTAGACATAGGCTAAAACATACCGAGGTAGGCTAGAATGAGGCTTTCAAGCATTGTCACATAAAATATATTTTTTTAACATTCTCTCCACTTTGAACGAAATTACGTTTGGGAAGAGATTAACATAATTAAACACAGGCAGTAAAAATACAGTTTTTAGCCATACACTGTAACTTTAAAACTACACATCCCATCTTCATAACAATTACATATTTGGAATCAGCACACTTAAAACATAAACATAACCAAAAATCAGCCAAATCCATCCAGGGGTTAAAAAGTTAGCTTGAGGTCCCTTTATGACCGACGGCAAGCACATTTTCCTGCCCAAAACAGTTCCATAGATTTGGGCTGTGAGGTCGGTCTATTTCAGGCTGAAAAAACGACTAAGTCCCATCACGAATGGGACTTAGTCTCTGCAGCTGAAATAAGGCTGAAAAAAACGGCTGAAAAAACGACTACAGTATATACTCGAGTATAAGTCTAGTTTTTCAGCACATTTTTTGTGCTTAAAAACCCCCACTCGACTTATACTCGAGTCACTGTCTGTATTATGGCAACTTAGAGAGCCGCGGCCATCAGAGCCATGGCAACGATCCGCGCGGCAACCAGACCGTAAGACTTACAGTGGAGCTGACCGGAACGGAGGAGAAGGGAGCTGACAGGAGCTGCAGGAAAGGTAAGTAAATGCCTCCTGCCGGCCCCCCCACTTCACAGCCCATGCCACTGGACCACCAGGGATTAAGATAGCCCCCCTCCCTGACCAGTTAACAAGCAGGCAGGGGGGGGACAAAAACATTTTTAAAATAATAAAAAAATAATAATATTAAAATAAAAAAAAATTTAAATAATAAAAATGCTCTCCCCCCACCCAGTTCACACACACTACACAAACACACACTCTGCATTATATACACACTCTGTTGTTTGTATGAGTGTGTGTTTGTATGAGATTGTTTGTATGAGTGTGTGTTTGTATGAGTGTGTGTATATAATTATAAAATCACAGAATTTCATAGCCCCAAGTTTTACCCTCGACTTATCCACGAGGCATAGCATATTTCACAATTGTTGGTCACAAAACTGCACTCGACTTATACATGAGATCGACTTATACACGAGTATATACGGTAAGTCCCATCGCCGAATGGGACTTAGTCTCTGCAGCTGTAAAACCAGTAGGGGAGAAGGTAGAGCTCAGCGGTGTTGACGGAAATGTGTAGCCGATTTTAGTTCCATGAATTTGGCTACACATACCGCTGACCTCGTCGAATGATCAAAGATGGCCACCGCCACGTGTTCGGCAAACGAACAAAGACTTCCCAGCATTGTCAATTAAGCTGCGGTTAACCGCAGCTTCTGGGAGGTAAATTGCCTGCACACTTCCACTTCTGGGTGGTCTGCCTGTGTGGTACTTGGTTCAGTAAGCCCCATTTACTGAACCAAGTGGGAAATAGCCAGGCAGGCATAAAGGGTTTGCACCAGGTCTGGGGACACAGGGGACACCGTCTTAAAGGGGCAGTGTCCCCAACAAGTCTGGGGACACGGCCTTAAAGGGGCAGTGTCCCAATCTTCCTGATGTCCCAAAAAAGTGTTTAAAGGGCCAGCACCAGTCACATAAAGAGTCCATAAGCCCCAATATGCCCACCGACAGTCTTAAAGGGCCATACACACCAAATAAAAGTGCATACATTTTCACAATCTCCCAGGGGCCATAGTCATGCGGGAGGAGGTTGGCAAATAGGCTTCTCCACAACCCAGGGAAGCAGGGCAATTTGCCATTTAAAGGGCCAGTTACAAATAGCAGTTTGTAACAAGGTGTCAATCCATATCTGCCAAGTGACCCGATGTAGGGGGAACAGTCCCTATTCTGTTCTGTGTCAGTGTGTATCATGGTCTCTGAGGACAGGTGTCAATCCATATCTGCCAAGTGACCCTATGTAGGGGTAACAGTCCCTATTCTGATCTGTGTCCGTGTGCATCAGGGGCTCTGAGGACAGGTGTCAATCCATATGTCAAGGTGTCAATATGTCATATGTCAGGTGTCAATCCATATTCATTGTGATTTAGGAATGTTAGGTGATTTCTGCCCTTTATGGATTAAAACCAGACTCTGTATCAACTGTGTTATTTTCCATGGGAGTTTTGCCATGGATCCCCCTCCGGCATGCCACAGTCCAGGTGTTAGTCCCTTGAAACAACTTTTCCATCACTATTGTGGCCAGAAAGAGTCCCTGTGTGTTTTAAAATTCGCCTGCCCATTGAAGTCTATGGCGGTTCGCCCGGTTCGCCGGTTCGCGAACATTTGCGGAAGTTCGTGTTCGCCGTTCGCGAACCGAAAATTGTGTGTTCGCGACATCACTATTCTTGACCCTCAATAGGTAGCCTTGTCTCGTTATTGGAGGGAACTGCTATAATCACACTGGGGATTGCTATGCTCTACATACTCCCTTGAGCTTTTAATCACTTAGCTCTTTTAAGAGCTGTTCCTGTTACGCTCTCCTGGAGGAGAGGTCTTCCCCACACGGTCCTGGAGGACAGAAGCTGATCCAGGGTGGACAGAAGACGGCGAGACTCCAGTTAAGCTATGGCGGTTGTGGAGTCTGTGGTGGTTGTGGTGTCCGGTGCGGTGCTTGTGGTCCTCGGCGCAAGCTAGGAAGCTTCCATTAATGGAAGGTTCCGTTACAGTGGTGGCAGCAGTGGGATGGCTTTCTAGTGAGAGGAACAGTACCCTGGAGACACCGGAATTATTATGGAGCGATATGGAGCCAGCAAGACCCTGGACAGCGCTCGAAGTGGAGTAGGAGTTCAACTGGAGGTTACAGAGCCTCTTGGCCCCATTGGGTGAGCCAGTATCAGAGGCAACCACTGCAGAGAGGGCGCCAGGAAAGAGATGTGTGACGAAGCGTTGGCGAGGTGAGCGTCTCCTCAGTGAGCAGCAGCGACTACAGACCCAAGTGGCCCTGTGGATGCCTATGATGGGAGAACAGCCCAGGTGGGAGTTGGTAATGCAGCTTAATTCTCTGGCACGGAGGGAACTGGGGCTCGACGACTCATACCAGGTGCTACATTGGTAGGCAGTTCAGGGTGTTCCCGGGATGGCTAAGTCCGATAGACCAGAGGGCGAGGATTACAATGGTACGCCTTTGCCGGACCAAGGTTCGGGGATGCTCCAGAGTCACGGCTATGGGACATATATGAATCCAGAGCAACCATTCTAGATCTCCCTATGGATGAAGACCTAGAGCCAGACCTGTTTGAATTGGCCATCCAGGAATGGGAATTGGAGCAGGATTACCAGTACCTACTCAGCTCCAGTCAGTCCCAGTATACCTTGGAGGTACCGCCAGGGCAGTGTGAGTTCCAAGGAGCCGAAGGTACCATCCTTCCTCCCCAGCGGCAGTGCGAGTTCCAGGGAGCCGAAGGTGTCGTCCTTCCTCCCCAGCGGCATTGTGAATCCCAGGGAGCCGAAGGTGTTGTCCTTCCTTCCCAGCGGCAGTGTGAGTTCCAGGGAGCTGAAGGTGTCGTCCTTCCTCCCCAGCGGCAGTGTGCGCCCCAGGGAGCCGAAGGTGTCGTCCTTCCTCGCCAGCGGCAGTGTGAGTCCCAGGGAGCCGAAGGTGTCGTCCTTCCTCCCCAGCGGCAGTGTGAGTTCCAGGGAGCCGAAGGTGCCGTCCTTCCTCCCCAGCGGCAGTGTGAGTTCCAGGGAGCCGAAGGTGTCGTCCTTCCTCCCCAGGGGCATTGTGAGTTACCAGGAGCCGAAAGTGTCGTCCTTCCTCCCCAGCGGCAGTGTGAGTTCCAGGGAGCCGAAGGTGCCGTCATTCCTCCCCAGCAGCAGTGTGAGTTCCAGGGAGCCGAAGGTGTCGTCCTTCCGCCCCAGCGGCAGTGTGAGTTCCAGGGGGCCGAAGATGTCGTCCTTCCCCCCCCAGCAGCAGTTTGTCCTACAGGGAGCAGAGACAATTGGTCTCTTTCCCAAGCAGCAGGACAATGTTACGGGAGTGGAGACAGTCGGTCTCCCTCTCCAGCGGTAGCCTGTGTTTCAGGGAGAGGAGCACAGCACCCTCTCTTCCCTGCGGCAGCTTACCCTACCAAGGGGAGACAACAATCTTCCAGACGGCGCAGATGGGACCATGCCTGACCCACAGGGATGCTGGACAGCCTGTCCAGATCCCCAACTACCCTCTCAGGGACACCAGGAGGAGGGGGTAAGTACTATTTCCCCTCCCCAGCCAAGTCCCCAACAGTCTACCCCAGCAGAAGCGCTGGCAGCGGGGCAGAGCGCAGTTGGCCCCCCAAGTCCCTACAGCGTGTTGCCCCATTACCCCAGAGGGATACCCAAGTGCAGTGACTGTTTCTTGTGGGTGGGTTGCTCTTGTACCTGTTTGTTGTGGGTGGGCTACTCTGGCACTTGCTTTTTGTGGGTGAGTGGATTGACTAACGGAGGCACTGACCAACAGAAGGTCAGATGCCTGGTTAGTCTTCCCCCCAAAGGGGAGATGTGTGGCGAAGTCCACTTCACCACTTGGTCCTGGAGAGGCCTGCTTGCCAGCCTCCTGCCCTCCGACTATGGCCCCTGGGAGATTGTACATGTTTAAAAAAGCATTTGGGCATATGGACTTTTATTGTATGGTGCTGGCCCTTTAAAAACAGTGTATGGACATACTGAAACTTTTGAGACACTTGTTCTGCCCCTTTGAATTAATGGGAAGGTGTGCCCAGTATGTAGTGGTTAGTACCTACCAAAAGTGGTGCAAGGAAGGACACCCGGTGAACAGGCACAAGGGTCATGAGCACCCAAGTTTCAATGATGCACACGGGGAGTGAAGGCTAGCACGTCTGACCCGATCACACAGATAAGCAACTGTGGCTCGATTTCTGAAAAACTTAATTATGGCCATGATAAAAATGTGTCATATCATACAGTGCATAGTGGTTTGCTGAATATGGGGCTGAATTGCTGCACTGGTCATCGGCACTGGCCATGTTGGTGGAGTACTCAAAAGAGTGCAAAATGGCACACAGGTCTCGCACGGAGGCCCACTCATTGGTGGTGAAGTGGTGCTGTTCCGCAGAGCGACGGACCCGTGCGTGCTGCATATGAAACTCCATTATCACCTGCTGCTGTTAGCACAGTCTCTCCAGCATGTGCAAGGTGGAGTTCCACCTTGTGGGCACATCGCATATGAGGCATGGGCAGGAAGGCCAAAGTTACACTGCAGTGCAGACAGGCGAGCGGCAGCAGGGTGAGAACGCCGAAAGCGCGCACAGATGGCCCGCACTTTCTGCAGCAGCTCTGATATATCTGGGTAGTTTGTCAGGAATTTCTGCACCACCAAATTCAGCACATGCGCCAGGCAAGGGATGTGCTTCAAACCGGCTAGGCCGAAAGCTGCTACGAGATTTTGCCCATTATCGCACACCACCAGGCCGGGCTTGAGGCTCAGTGCCAACAAACACTCATCGGTCTGTTGTTCCATGCCCGTCCACAGCTCCTGCGCGGTATGGGTTTTTCCCCCCAAAATTATGAGTTTTAAAACAGCCTGCTGTTGTTCCCCCCTGGCTGTGCTGAAGTTGGTGGTGAAGGTGTTACGCTGCCTGGATGAGGTTGTGGTAGAGGAGGAGGAGGAGGAAGCGGAGTAGGAGGAGGAGGCAACAGGAGGCAAAGAGAAATGCCCTGCAATCCTCGGTGGCAGAAGGACATGCGCCAAACTGCTATCCGCCTCAGGCCCAGCCGC
>OW240917.1:263704552-263743640 GCA_933207985.1 Pelobates cultripes
TCTTTTTGCTGATGATACTAAGATATGTAACAGGTTGATGTTCCAGGAGGGATAAGCCAAATGACAAATGATTTAGGTAAACTAGAAAAATGGTCAGAATTGTGGCAACTGACATTTAATGTGGATAAGCGCAAGATAATGCATCTTGGACGTAAAAACCCAAGGGCAGAGTACAGAATATTTGATAGAGTCCTAACCTCAACATATGAGGAAAGGGATTTAGGGGTGATTATTTCTGATGACTAAAGGTAGGCAGACAATGTAATAGAGCAGCAGGAAATGCTAGCAGAATGCTTGGTTGTATAGGGAGAGGTATTAGCAGTAGAAAGAGGGAAGTGCTCATGCCATTGTACAGAACACTGGTGAGACCTCACTTGGAGTATTGTACACAGTACTGGAGACCGTATCTTCAGAAGGATATTGATACCTTAGAGAGGGTTCAGAGAAGGGCTACTAAACTGGTTCATGGATTGCGGGATAAAACTTACCAGGAAAGGTTAAAGGATCTTAACATGTATAGCTTGGAGGAAAGACGAGACAGGGGGGATATGATAGAAACATTTAAATATATAAAGGGAATCAACACAGTAAAGGAGGAGACTATATTTAAAAGAAGAAAAACGACCACAACAAGAGGACATAGTCTTAAATTAGAGGGACAAAGGTTTAAAAATAATATCAGGAAGTATTACTTTACTGAGAGGGTAGTGGATGCATGGAATAGCCTTCCAGCTGAAGTGGTAGAGGTTAACACAGTAAAGGAGTTTAAGCATGCGTGGGATAGGCATGAGGCTATCCTAACTATAAGATAAGACTAGGGACTAATGAAAGTATTTAGAAAATTGGGCAGACTAGATGGGCCGAATGGTTCTTATCTGCCGTCACATTCTATGTTTCTATGTTTCTATGTCTGGGTGCCAGGTCCAGCTAGGGTTAACCCATTTTTTTATAAACATGTTTATTAATGGGTTAAGCCTTCCCCCTAATCCTCTAGTGGCTGTCTGATTGACAGCCACTAGAGGCACTTGCGTGCTTCTCACTGTGATTTCCACAGTGAGAGCACGCAAGTGTCCATAGGAAAGCATTATAAATGCTTTCCTATGCGACGGGCTGAATGCGCGCGCAGCTCTTGCAGCGTGTGCGCATTCAGCCCAGGAGGAGGAACGGAGGAGGAGAGAAGGAGGAGAGCTCTCCGCCCAGTGCTGGAAAAAGGTAAGTTTTAACCCCTTTCCCCCTTCCAGAGCCGGGCGGGAGGGGGACCCTGAGGGTGGGGGCACCCTCAGGGCACTATAGTGCCAGGAAAACGAGTATGTTTTTCTGGCACTATAGTGGTCCTTTAAGATTGATGGTGTAAACATTATTTCAGAGAATGGCCCCTCTGCTCTTCCAACTCTGTTTCTCTTGAGGGGTTGCAGCAGCTTGTTGCTCCCTCAGGAGCCTCAGGTCTGTGGGCAAGGTTTGCATAGTGTAAATGGATGTTGTTTCAATGGCCACTCTTCTGTCCTTGTTATGCTGCTTCCTTGGCAGCTTGATCAGCTAAGTGGTTGCCTCGTGCTTCTTCTGAATTCATCCATCTTCATCTGTTCAAAGCAATCATGAGGGGCGTCTGTGTCTTATTCCATGGAAGGGAGATCTTCACAAATTTCTGTGTGGTATTGAGGATATCCAACTGTACTGCAGATGATAATCTTCTTAGTTACTCCTGTTGATTCAAGTTGTTCTTGGGTTGTTACACTCCAGGCCTTGGCCATTGGGCCTAGATTTTTCCATGAGAAATCAGGGGACTTGGTGAGGGATATGTGTGGGATAGCTGTCTCCCAGTGACGGTAAAGGTGAGATACTTCTGTTGGGAGGCGCACCAGCAGGACCATGCTGCCTCTGGAGTCCCATAGTAAGTCTGTCAGTGTGATTTGAATTTCCACAAGTTGAAACAGTGCCTCTTCATAGTCCACATCAGGGCCTGGGTTGTCTTTGAACCATGGGGTACAGTGTAACAAGTTCTCTGGTTGCACATCATGTGGAGGTGTAATAGTAGGTAGTTGAAATTCCATCCGGGCATCTGGTTTGATATCCAGGCTGTACCAGTACTGTGCCACTCTCCCCTTGGGAACTGGCAGAAGAGTGGCCGGGTTCAGTGAGTAGCAGCGTTGTAAAGTAACGTTGTCAGGCAATAGTAAGGAAGTTTGCAAACGCAAATAACGTTGAGAAGAGAGGTGCCTTGGTTGGGTATGTTGGAGATTTGCAGAAATATCATGTGGAGCCAAAACAGTCAGGGAATGACCAAGGACGAAATCATTAGTTTTGTCCAGGAGGGCACTAGCAGCAAACACTGCGCTCAGGCAGGAGGGACTGCCTCTGGCAACAGGATCAAGCATGCAAGAGAAGTAGCCAATGGGTCTTTGTCTTGAGTCATGTTGTTGAGTGAGAACTCCAGAGGCGTGGCCCTGTTTCTCAGACACGAATAACTTGAAGGGTAGCTGGTAGTTCGGTAGGCCCAAGGCAGGTGCAGATGCAATGGATTTCTTCAGAGCAGTAAAAGAGGCAAGGGCATGAGATGAAAGTGAAAAAGGTTTTTTTAGAGCATCATATAGTGGTTGCATCAGTTGAGAGGCTTCGGGAATCCAAGATCTACAGTAAGTGATGAGGCCTAAGAAGGCATGGAGAGACTGATGAGCTGAAGACATTAGTAGATTCAAGGTAGCTAAGATCCTGTTCTTGGTAAGGTGGTGGGCAGTGGCGGCTCTAGATTTGGCGAGGCCTTAGGCGAAACTCATGCATGAGGCCCCCACTAACACCATTATTGGAAAAAAACAGCAGTTGACTTGTGTGTGTATAAGAAGCTGTAGATATATTGAAGGGCGGGCTTGCAGTACTGCATATAGAGAACTAGTCTTTGTATACGTCGTTGCATTGTCTACCTGTGTGTGCCTGAGAGTGTGTGTCTGGCAGTGAGTATCTTTGTATATGTATGCATGTTTCTCTGAGCATGTGTATGTTTGTGTTACTGCCTGTGGCCTTTGGCATTAAAGGACCACTATAGTGCCAGGAAAACACTCGTTTTCCTGGCACTATAGTGCCCTGAGGGTGCCCCCACCCTCAGGGTCCCCCTCCCGCCCGGCTCTGGAAAGGGGAAAAGGGGTTATACTTACCTTTTTCCAGCGCTGGGCGGGGAGCTCTCCTCCTCCGATCCTCCTCCGTTCCTCCTCCTGGGCTGAATGCGCACGTGCGGCAAGAGCTGCGCGCGCATTCAGCCCGTCGCATACTGGTGGTCCCGTCGCATACTGGTGGTCCAGTGGGCTTTCCGGTCTGCAGCTCCGCCGGATGCAGAGCTGCAGACCACATGGTGAATGTCTCGCGATCTCCAGTCAGAGCGTTGCCGTGGTAACCCGCGGCAACGCTCTGATTGGCTGGAGAGCGCGAGACACCTCAGTCTGCAGCTCACACCCGGCTGAGCTGCAGACTGAGGCCGGCTCTCTCCCCGGGCGGACTGACAGGAGGGGCCTCGCACCCGGCGGCACAAAGGGCAAGCCGCCGGGCCCCCTACTGTGTCGGGTCCTCGGTCATAGACCGAGGACCCGACATGTCAGTCTGCCCTCAGGCGATTTAGGCGGCCGCGAGGCCCCTGACTGCGCGAGGCCTTAGGAGGCCGCCTAAATCGCCTAATTAGAGAGCCGCCTTTGGTGGTGGCGCCATGGGAAAGGCAATGTCCCAAGAAGACTACTGAGGGCCGGCACCATTGAAGCTTGGACTTAGAGGCCTTACAGCCTTCTTCAGCTAAGAAACAGAGGAGAGCTTCAGAAACCTGTTCAGCAGTCTGGAGATCAGCAGCGCAGAGAAGGAGGTCATCAACATATTGAGGCAGGACTACATCTATGTGAGTCCTTTGCCAGGGTTCCAGAACCATTGACATGGCACGGGCAAACTGAGTGGACGAATTCTGAGCCCCCTGAGGCATAACAGTTCATGTATATTGCTGACCTTCATGAGTAAAAGCAAAGAGGTATTGGCAGGATGTGTCCAGGGGCACACTGAAAAATGCATTAGGAAGGTCCACTACAGTAAAAATTGTGGCAGAGGGTGGGACCTGTGACAGTAGCGTATGTGGATTAGGGACCACAGCTGTATCCTTGACCGTGACATCATTAACTGCACGTAGATCTTGGACCATGCGGTATTGATCAGGCTGTCCCTTCTCAGTCTTCTTCTTTACAGGGAAAAGGGGAGTGTTACATGGTGATACACACTTGACAAGGGCTCCCTTGGCTAGAAGGTTTTCCACTTGATTAGAAATAGCAAGAGCTTGTGCAGGTTTCAGCGGATACTGTGGTCTTCGGGGAGGCGCTACTCCTGGTAGAAGTGTGACCACAACTGGGGGAACTTTAAGGCGTCCAATATCATCAGGGCCTGTGGACCAGAGCTTTGCAGGGATCCTGTCTAGAGCACTGGGGGCATGAGGGACCCTTGATCCCCCCATAGGAGATGTGAGATGTAGTAAAATGGGAAGGGAACAAAGAACTGAAGTGTATTTAATTGAACCTGGCCGTCTGCAGTGAGGGTGATGGATGCTTGGAGGCGGGATCGGACATCAGCACCCAAGAGGTTAATGGGACATGTGGAGGAGACAACTCTGTATGGGCTGTGTTACTGACTCTAACCCCTTTCTATGTCATTAGCCATAGCTTTTGCAGTCTGAACATGTCTATCATTATAAATAATGTTTAATAGTAAGTGAAGTAAAGTTCCTGTATATCTTTGGATAAAACATTAACTATTGCAGTACTATCATTTATATTAATTAGACCATAACAATTATACCACGCTGTAACTAAAATGAATAACCAGTAGTGTCTGGGTTAATAAAACATGTCACAAACCCATCTAATGCTAAACCATCATTTAACGTAAAGGATGTTACTGTAAACATACGATCTGTAACTAGAAAGATTCGATTAAGTAAAGATACAATGTTTAAAATAACCAGCATTATTTGGCTATTTCCCTTGTTGCTAGACACAGGCATTAATTAATAGTAATCTGGATAATCAGCTGTTATGCTCTTATATTTGTGTCCAACAGATCTCATTTGTAGGTCACACCACAGTTGCAAATGACATTTTAGCAAAATTTTTTATATTATTATCACGGACACATTTCTGATACAGGGAAACAAATGGAATGATTGTTTTAGTAATTATAATGTTTCTGTTCATAATATGTAGAGTGTAAGGAAAACAACGTCTCTAAATAGGACGAGCATAATAGGGTAGGCCTCATGATGGAGGCAGCCATGACAGGGGCGGGGAAGGAAATGACGGCAAGGGAGGAAGTGAGGGGGTGACATCCATGATATGTGTGGGAAAGGAAGAGACAGGAGATGTGGGCATGGTAAGGGCGGAAGTGACGTTACTTTAGAAGCAACCGTGACTGTAGATAGGTCACGGGACTGGCAGAGCCAACCTCCTTCTGTACTAGGCGCCATCTTTAGGGAGGTGGCTGACATACTTTCAACAATACACTATATAATAACTAATAAAATAAGTCAGTTCCGAGAGGAAATACTAAACTATAAATAAACCTGGCAGGTTAAATAAGACAGTTGAGAACATTATGCATTCAACAGCCCATAAAGCTGTCCATAGAAACATGTACTTTAAAGTAACATGATGCAAAATAAACTCACGGAATTCAACCAATTTCCCTTATCATCCAACAACCATTAATGACCTTCCTCTTCATATAATAACCTAGCTATACTGCATAATCCCTCTATCCACATTGCTTAGTATTGCAAAAAATCACACTTGCCTTTTACACTTAACACGTCCAAATATCCCTCTATTATTGTTATCAGGCTACACCTTCCTAAATTCCGTATTCAACACTGAATGCATTCTTGTGAGCTAGCCTCCCCCACAATCCTCACTACCTTATCACAAAACACAATATTATATATATATATACATACATACATACAAGCACTGTGGAATCTGTTGGCGCCATGCAAATGGCAATAATAATAATTATTACACAATTATAACACCGTAACCTTCCTAACAACGTCTATGTATAGAACAATGTACACAATATTACACAATTAGAATATTTTCCAGCAAAAATCCCGTCTCTAACTCTTATCAGTAGCTCCGAAATGCAGGCATGTCACTCCTCCCCCCTAGGCAAGGGGGGGGGGGAGAAAGTGAGACAGAAAGTGAGACAGACTGCAAAAAGGGGAGAGAGAGAAACTGCAGACATGAAGGTTAACCATGTGAGCGCCATAAAGTAACAAGACAGAAGGACAGAGACTTATACGTTGGGAAACCAGAAATCTTTGCTAACTTTTTCATTTTCAGCATAGCTTCTTCTCCTGCCCTCTCTTTAACAATATCACAAGCCAAATACCCCTTAGCTGGTCTTGCCCCATCCTAACTAAACAAAGTGAGCCACGTGCAAGAGACAGGTATATAGAGAAAAAGAAGTAGGAATGTCTACAGTGCTCGACTGCCACGAGGACTTGAGCCCCGTGCGTCTTCCCCAAACGTAGACTAGTCACGAGGGTCCGCCCACCTGAAATGGTGGCCACGAACCGGAGCGAGCGAGCGTGGGTGACTAACACAGCTCTGGGCAACAGACACAGGAGAGGTAGAGAGCAAAGGAGAAGATGAACGTGGCAACACTAACCAAAAGACATTTGCAGAAATCACACACACAAAGATGAGTGTAAACCCCAGAATCCAGGACCAGCCACACAACACACACACCGAGGGTACCCACACTGTAACAACAATTGAACAAAATCCACAAAATGACAGAAAACAATATGGCCATGTACATACTAAGACAAAAAAGGCATAGTAAAACAATAAAACACAGCAATAACCCCTGATCCACTCAGAACTCTCTCTAGGCTGTACCCCAACCCTTTACCGGTGGACAACAATAAAACAATAACACAATAACCCCACCCTTTACCAGGTGGTCCCCAGCCCTTTACTGGCTGTAACAATTCCCCAACCCTTCTCCGGGTGGTACCCAGCCCCTTATCGGCTGTACGTAATATCCCAACCCTTCTCCGGGTTGTACCCAGCCCCTTATCGGCTGTACTTAATATCCCAACCCTTCTCCGGGTTGTACCCAGCCCCTTACCGGCTGTATGCGTTCCCTGCCCGCTAGGCAGTCAAGCTAAGATTTTAAAAGAAAAGCACATGCACCGGCCGTCACACACATTCATACAAGCACTCAGGAGGCAGATAGACAATCGACAGGTTCGTTTTAAATAGGCACCTGATAAGATGTTACCTGTCTAGTAGCCTTCTGGATGCCGGAAGTAGACGCAGAGACAGACCAACACAAAAAGGAATATACAGACAACGGCTGCATTTTGGAGGTGATCAGACTCCGGTTGTCCCATTTTCTGGGGGTTCGCTCCGGTCCTTGGTTTCCGGCCCTCCGAACCGGCAAATCCGGTGCCCCACGTTGGGCGCCAATTGAAATGGAAAACTCAATCAATAAATTGATTATTCTTTGTGTATCTGCCCCTGGCCAAATTAAGGAAACAATGCGTGCACGCTCCCTGAAGTAATTCACACCAGACACAGGTTTCAGGTTGTTGAATAACTTGAGGAATGTTTATTCAGGGGACGGCGACATGTCCCTTATAAAGCACAATTACATCATAAGCACTGTCAGAGATAACATGAAATAATACATCAATAATTGGTTAAGTGTTAAGTGTTTTACTCAAAGCACGTCCTACTGGGTGTGCCATCTTATGTCATTACTGTCGTCATGAAGTTCTCCCCCGGATTCCAGCGCCATCTTGAAAATTAGAGTGTTTGGTCGATGGGTGGGGTACTCCTGAGTGGCATCTAGTGGTCAGTTTAGTAATTTATTGAATAATATTGAGTATAACTAAATGGAGTAAATAGACATTTTACTAGCTAAAATTATCTTAATATCTCATTTCCACAACAGCACTATAGTGCCCTGAGGGTGCCCCCACCCTCAGGGACCACCTCCCGCCGGGCTCTGGGGAGAGGAAGGGGTTAAAATCTTACCTTTCTCCAGCGCCGGGCGGGGAGCTCTCCTCCTCCTCTCCGCCTCTTCTCCTCCTCTTCAACTGAATGCGCATGAGCGGCAGGAGCTACGCGCGCATTCAGCCAGTCTCATAGGAAAGCATTCATAATGCTTTCCTATGGACGCTTGCGTCTTCTCACTGTGATTGTCAATGAGACAGCCACTAGAGGCTTTAGAGGCTGGATTAACCTATTTATAAACATAGCAGTTTCTTTGAAACTGCTATGTTTATAAAAAAAATGGGTTAACCCTAGCTGGACCAGGCACCCAGACCACTTCATTAAGCTGAAGTGGTCTGGGTGCCTAGAGTGGTCCTTTAATCTATAGTGTAGTGGTTTTATAGTGACTATACTGTCCCTTTAATGACAGTTATAGAGCCATGTATGATGTGTACCTAAAAGCAATATTATTTTTTTATTAGTATTATCAATGTATGATATAATATTAAAACTTCACAGTTACGATAACCTTCAAGGCATGAGAAGAAGGTCAATGTACTGACTTAACACTATATTCACTAAACACTGAATTTTAGCAAAATTAGCTCAAATTGAAAACAATTAAAGGATCACTATAGGCACCCAGACCACTTTAGCTTAATGAAGTGGTCTGGGTGCCAGGCCCAGCTAGGTTTAACCCTTTTTGCTGTAAACATAGCATTTACCTATGAGTTAATCCAGCCTCTAGTGGCTGTCTCATGGGCAGCCTCTAGAGGCGCTTCCGCGCTTCTCACTGTGATTTTCACAGTGAGAAGACGCCAGAGTCCATAGGAAAGCATTGAGAATGCTTTCCTATGGAGTGCCTGAATACGCGCGCCGCTCTTGCCACGCATGCGCATTCAGCCAGGGACGTCAGAAGAGGGAGGAGAGTCCCCAGCGCTGAGGGAGCCCGGCGCTGGAAAAAAGGTAAGGGATTAACCCCTTCCTCCCCCTTCAGCGCCACGGGAGTGGGACCCTGAGGGTGGGAGTTTGTTTTCCTGGCACTATAGAGGTCCTTTAAGCCAAAACAATTGAACTGGAAAAAATGGCCAACTCTGCTATAATCATAGCATGAATATTTTTGCCTCAAATTTGTCATTTGGATTTAACCCTAAAACATTTGGTATTTTGTTTTGAATAAGCCTGTAAACCCAACATCACATTCAATTTAAAAAGATAAGGGGATTTTCCAAATGTCCATCAGTCACATTCAATATCCAAGATGTAACTTCGGAAAAAACTACAGTATCATGAAAATAAACCAGGGCAGTGTGATACATGAGAATTGCAGCAAAGGTAGAGGAACAGGAAAATTCAGATCATTGGTAAGTTTTAGGAAATTCTAATAAATTGCAGAGATAACATTAAAACAATGTCTGCCTCCTGTCTGTTGCTTTAAAATACTGAATTCATGAAACAATCAAAGCACACAAATAGGGTGTACTCTAAAGTGGGAATTGTAAAGAAATGTGCATTGTAACTGAAAATAGCAAGGCTGAATAATTTGGGAGACTATTTCCAGTTATGTCATTTTGTTGTCAATTCTTTGCAATTCCTGGTTTAATGAGTAACCCTTCGTGCACATTTATGAGTAAATATATTAAATGTTAAACCACTCCATCTTATTGAAGTAGTTATAGTGTCTGGAGTCCCCTGGCGCTGTCCCTCCATTCAGTGTTACAGCATTTAATATAATTAACGTGGTTTTAGTGCCCTGAGTCCCCTAGCGCTGTTCCTCTATTCAGTGTCAAACCATTTAATCTCAATGAAGTGATTGTAGTGAAAATTATACCCCATGAAAATTCCCTACCCCCGTCACTTCCGG
Source organism: Pelobates cultripes (assembly GCA_933207985.1). Classification (NCBI taxonomy): domain Eukaryota; kingdom Metazoa; phylum Chordata; class Amphibia; order Anura; family Pelobatidae; genus Pelobates; species Pelobates cultripes. The sequence goes on from OW240917.1 coordinate 263,714,429, forward strand.
TGTCAATGAGATACCACATTTCCTTGCAGGCAGACCAATTCATACCTGCAATGGGTGCTGCGATACGCAGAAAGCAGTCAGCTGACACTCTCAGCCAATCACAGCCGCCCACTGCTGCTCAGCCTAATAGTTCGTCATAATCCTTATCAGCACAGAGGGGATGGGATATTGGGGACTCTCATTTACCATTAAAAGATTAAAAACTGCAAATTTAGTCTATAAACCCCCTACATTTTTTGTTAAATGATGAATGCAGAAAGGGGTGGCAATTTGTGTAAAAAATCTTATTGAAACAGTTGTTAAAATGTGTAACAAGACTTAAATGCTGAATCAAGAAAGTATTCTATTAAGAGTTAAAGAATCTGTTGAATGACAGAAATATCCAGCACTTGAGCAAATTTAGAATGTTAATGAGCTTAGATGGGCAAATTTTCCAACTTAGAAATTTTCCAACCTAAATTTAGCAATTTAGTTCTCAATTCACTGTTTAGCAAGTAATTTGTTCTTTCTGCCTCAAGGAATGCTGCAGATTTAATTCAGGCCAGAGTGAACGGTCAGACAGTCAGATTAAAGTTAGCGGACAAGAGGGGAAGCAGGAATTAAATCAGTACTGGGTGGACTGCACAGTGCTACTTCGACTACTGTCATTATATAAAAACAAGAATAAAAAAAGGAAAATAAATTAATCTTCCTTTTATATTTTTATATTTGGTTCTGCAAAAAAAATATATTTTCTCTGTTCATCTGCTAATTACCCAGCTCTCTATATTTGTTAAATAACAAGAAACTTCTGATTAATATCTTTAATGTACTCTGTTAGGTTTAAGAAGCCATTAGCTTGAAACAGCTTGTTGAGCTAGTGTTATTAATATTACATCTTCAGCTAAAATTATACATATCAGAGATGGCATTATTTGACAAGCAAGAATAATATTGCTGTGATCTTCGTAACCACTCTGTAATCTTATATCCGAGCCTCTCTCTTTGTCCTCATCTAAGAGGAGCAGTAAATGTTTTTTTTTTAGATCAATGGAAAACTTGTCCTATTCTTCTGAAAACAAAATGCTGATATTATTTAGAAACCAATTGATGGATTGACTTATATACAGCAAGATATGTTGAAGTCACTGAAATATCATTTGTCACTTTTAAATAATTAAATTTTTATTAACATTTAATCTGTTGTTTCCAATGTTGCTATGTCATGCTAATGCTGCCCCAATATTTTAGTAAATGGCTGGGTGCTAGTTTATCATTCCCTACTTTCCCTAATCGCAATTAAGCCTCCACTCTCTCTCTCTCACTCAATCCCCTTTTTATTATTCCTTTGTTCCCTTCAATATTGGCAGGCATGGATTGCATATTACCAAACATTTGTAACTTTGCAATGGTGTCAGAAGAAATAAATCAGCCAGTTTGTTTCTGCAGAGAATGGTTATATATTATATGTAACAAAATCAATAGAACACACAGAACAGAACGTCATCTTTGGAACAGAAAACTCTGCTAAATTTAAATTCCCTGGTGCATTTTAAATCTAGCACAGTGTGGATGGGGGACCGTGTGGGAATATATATTTATGAGATCTATATTCTTGTTATTTTTAATGGTACATGGAGGGCATCAACCATGAAAGACATCAAAATTTACATTTAATTTAAAATGTGGCACCAGGATACACAGCAATTTATTGTGTGCCTCGTAGTCTGAAAACAATAAATATGTGCTTGTAGAGATGTACCTGAAATGTTTTCAGATTTAAAGGGTTACTATAGTGCTAGAAATACAACATTGCATTACTTGCACTATAGCTCCCTCGCGCCCCACCCCACTTAATACCCTTGCTATACTTACCTGTACTTACCTGATCCCAAGCTCATTAGGTCATCCCTATAGGAAACTATTGCTGCAAAAAATAGAGGGGCAAAGGTTTAAAAATAATATCAGGAAGTATTACTTTACTGAGAGGGTAGTGAATGCATGAAATAGCCTCCCAGCTAAAGTGGTAGAGATTAACACAGTGAAGGAGTTTAAGCATGTGTGGGATAGGCATAAGGCTATTGTGACGAAAGCAACTGGTTTTTGGAGAGGATTAATGGCCAGCCTTTTACCCTGTGACTATGGCCCCTTTAAATTATTTTGGCTGAGAGACCCTAATTGTGCCTATTGGGACTTTAAACATAGTTTTTTTCAAATTCCCGAACAGTCGAAGTGGCCGCCATTCGACATTCCAACACTTGGTGGTGGCCATCTTGTTTGCATGAGCTAAAACCACATATAGACTTCAGGGGGACTTAGCAGTGAATTCTCTGGAACTATTTTCGACATGAAAACCTAGTGGTTCTCGGTTGGTCCTCCAGTGGCACTTAGCCGCGAATCTATGGAACTGTTTTAGGCATGAAATCCTGGGTTCGCATGGGCAAAAATATGACTTTCATAAAATTTCTGAACCCCTGATCTGATCTGGGTGATTTTTGGATATGTTGTTCACCCAGATCAGGGCTATCAGGGGATGTAAGATTTATGGGGATATGTTAAGGTAAGCACTAGGAGCATCGATTGAGATATAACATAAGGCCAGGAGCTAATGAAAGTATTTAGAAAATTGGGCAGACTAGATGGGCCGAATGGTTCTTATCTGCCGCCACATTCCATGTTTCTATGGAGTTTTGCTTTAAGCTGGATGTCCTCATGCAGATAGTGGGAATGTGAAGCGTCAGTTAGGCAACCAAAGTCACCTAACCACCAGGAAGTGCTTCCAGTGGCTGTTTAATTGACAACCACTAAAGGCAGTCTGAACCCTGCAATGTAATTATTGCAGTTTCTCAAAAACCGCAATCATTACAATTTCAGGGTTAAGGGGACAAGGACATTGCACCCAGAGCACTTCAATAAGCTGAAGTGGTCTGGGTGCCTATAATGTCTCTTTAAAGGGTGAAGCTAACTAAAATTTGAAATATTTCCCCTTTTACCTAAATTTTGTTCTAAAATAATCCCCATAGTTTATTTTCTCCTCCTCTCTGGATTTCTACGTTTAGTTTTATTTTTCATTACTTCAAAAATACATATTTTATTAACTGTACGGAATACACAAATATATTATAACAAATTCTGGGGAACAGACAGTTCCTACTTAAGTATAATTAGTAGATGTTTCTCCTAATCTGCTTTTTCAATCCTGTAAATCCATATGGCCCACGGGTCTGATTCCTCAAGTGTTCTATTCACTAAACATTAATCTATAATGATTTGGAATAATTACTCTACATCACTATAGTCACAGCTTGGGTATTTTAGCCTAAATGTTGCCATTTCCTTTCTTTCCCATTAAAATGTAATGTTTCATAAATATTAGACATGTGCAATTCGTTTCGGTCCGAATGTGAATTCGGACGAATTTTGGGAAATTCAGACATTCCTATGCCTGGGAGATAATTGAGTCAGGACCTGAACTAACTCAATTATCTCCAGGCACAAAAAAACATAACTCCGAAAGTACCACCAAAACCCATGGAAACCCCACAAAAAAAACATTCCCTGATAGCCCCGATCTGGGTGACCAACATATCCAAAAATCACCCAGATCGGTTCAGGGTTCGGGATTCCCGTGGAAGTCATAATTTTGACTGACCGTGCACATGGTCCTATGCCCAAACAAGTACATAACTCACATGAACAGAGTCTTTTAAAGTGCATTGGGCAAGGTATATTACAGGGCCCATAGTCCTGAGGCAAGAGGCTGGCCAGCAGGCCCCTCCAAGAATGCGTGATGAGGTTCAGTTTGTCACATTCTTCTATTCTGAAGAAATCCCCCTGTCCCCCTCCCCCGTGTTCTTCTAACTTGTTAACATAAGCACGCCACAGTGTATTATTTTGAAAGTAAATGTAAAGTGTGTGGGTTTTTCTGTCAGGCTGTTTATGTTTGAAGAGCATTGTGTGATTACAGGACTTGAAACAAAAGCAAAAAAAAAAATTGTCAGACCATTAAAAGCCGACGCTGCCACTTTTGCCTGGAGAGGACTGCTTGCCCGCCTCTTGCCCTGTGACTATGGCCCTGTTACAAACTGCCATTTGTAACTGTTATTTTATTTGACAAATTGCCCTGCTTCCCTGTGCTATGGAGAAGCCTAATTGCCAGCCTTCTGCCCCATGACTATGGACCTAGTGTGTATGGCGATTTGACTGTATTTGTGGGATCTGAGCGCTGTTTGGATATATTGAGCGCTCAGATCCAAGCCATCTGGGGATAGGTTGAATGTGGGGGTTCTGTTCAGTATGATAGGAGTTATGCATTTTTGTGTCTTTTTGTGTCTTTTGCTAACATGTGGTTAATGGAGTCTGCCTCTATCCCTGGATAATTGGATTACTTTCCCCATTGTCCAGGATAGAGGGCTCTGTAAATCCGGTTTGGGCCAGAAAACCATGCTGCCAGCTAGGCCCCAAAAGATACTTTTGCTAACTTGTGAACCCCTTGTCTGATTTGTGCCATTTTTTAATATGTTGCTCCCCTTGATGGATTGATTCCAAATATTTATTTGTATGAAGATTGGATGTATGGTTTTAAAGTTACAGGGTATGGATAAAAACTGTATTTTTACTGCCTGTGTTTAATTATGTTAACCCATTGTGCAACATAATTAGATCACAGGCAGAGGGGAGGAGTTTTGTGTGTAATTGCTGGGAGTGTTTCTGTAATGTACATTTATTATTGGTTGTTTTATACCTCCCTGTGGGCGGTCCTGTATTTGCAAGACTGTAATAAAAACCAGGCTGGGTGTGCCAGCACCTCAGATCTTCTTGACCCTCTAACTTGCAGCCTTGACTCATGTTTGTAGGGGACAGCTATAATCACTACAGGGATTGCTATGCTCTTCATACTCCCTTAGCTACTGAGCTCTTGTTCCTGATCCTGCTTCGCTCTGCAGAAGGAAGAGGTTCACCTACTGCAACCTGGAGCCTGGTCGTGGGTCCAGGGCACAGAGCAGACGGCGAGATACCAGCCCAGCAGCGGTGGTTCGTGGAGTCTGCAGTACTTCTGGTGGCTACGCAGTAGTTATGGTGTCTACGGTGCTGATGGTCCTTTGGTGAGCGCTAGGAGCATCCTTTTCTACGGTCCAACTTCCAGCCAGCCTGGAGGCAACCGTAACAGGCCCCTGGGATGTTTTGCCCTTTAAAGACATGATTTGGGCATAATGGATTTGTGTTGTGCCGCTGCTGGCCCTTTAGGAACCATCTGGGGACATACTGTGGAGTTACTGGGTGGCCACAATTTCCTGTATCAGAAGCACATGGTGAGAACAATGGATGGCGGCCATTTTAACTCACAGACACTGTTTGGACTTTTCAACATGGTGCCATCTTGCCAGTATTTGGTGCACAGAGACATCGTGCAGTGGTTTTGGACTATACAGCAGGGGACACATTATACAGTGATTGTTTTTCATTTAGCCTGTATATGTTCTGCAGAATCTGCATTAAACTGTATTTTCCAAAGTACTGAACGGATCTGGGTGAATTTTGGATATGTGGTTCACCCAGATCCCCCGGTTCCAAGGATATACTTTTATGGGGTTATTGCATGTTTTGGGGTCCCTGTGTGTTTTATGAAACTGTATTATTTCTGGCCAGCAGATAATTGAGCTTTGTGTATTGTAGAAACTCAATTATCTAGCCTGGCCCAGAGGAGGAGTTTTGTGTTGCATAAATTGTGAGTTCTGTGTGCCAGTAAATCAGTCTTGTTCCAGCATTAAGCCTTGGCTCATGTTTGGGGGATTGGAGAAATACACTCTGGGGATTGCTATAATCACTATACTCCCCAGGGTATGATCACTAAGTTCTGCTAAGAGCTTGTTCCTGTTCCTGCTCTCTGGGGAAAGAGAGGTTCACCCACTGGAAGCTGGATCCTGGCCTTGGGTCCAGGGTGGGTGGAGACAGCAGAGACCCCGGCACAGTTGCATCGCTGGAAGTGGGGTCTGCAGTGCTGATGGTGTCGGTTGGAGTGCTTGGAGTCCTCAGCGAGCACTAGGAGCATCGATTGGCGGAGGTACTCAGTCGGAGTGCCAGCGTTCCGTCACAGACGCTAAGTATCATAAACAGTACAGCTTATTTTAGTATTTATGGCATTATATATATATATATATATATATATATATATATATATATATATATATATATATATATATGGTTGCTACCCTCATTTTTGTGTCAAAGCATTTTGGAGCAGTTTCACAAAAATTAGGATCACCCCAGCATCCAGGGGCGGACTGAGAGCCTTTGGGACCCCAGGGCAAAATTAGATCCCAGGCCTGAAGGAATATTGACCCCTTAAGGACACATGACATGTCATGATTCCCTTTTATTCCAGAAATTTGGTCCTTAAGGGGTTAAACAATGAATCTGTCAGTATTTCAGAACTGCTTGCAAAACATAACTGAAAGGAAGTCACAAGCTATGACAGTTTCTATGTATCAGGAAATGCCTAACCACAATGTATATGTGATATTTTGTAAGATTAGATTATTGAATGTAACAGCAGAAACTACTTCCTCTTTTATGTATCTTGTGTAACCTTTTTGTAACCTTTTGTAACCAATATTCGTGACAAATATTGTATAAGTACAGAGCATTTTGAATACATTGTCAGAAGATTATGGAAAGCAAAGAGTGTGTGTCTGGTTAATACGCTTCCATAAAAATCTTCCCTGAATATTCAGCTGACACAACGAGGGTTGGAGAATAGTGACCAGAGGGACCGAGTCACCAGAGTAGCAGATTTACCTTTCAAGGCCCTTTGAAGGCCAAATATATGTGCATTAAATAAATGTTAAATATAACTCTCATATAATCTGGCATTCCTTTGGATGTGTATATTGCGAAGACCTATGTATCAATGCATGTTTGTATTTGAGTCTGTGTTAATGCATATGTGTATTTAGCGTTAGTGTGTGTCTGCATGTGCAGGGGTGTGGAATATTAAAATAAATCTACTTGTCCAAGGGGGGGGTGACAGGTGACAGAGTGTGTGAGGGAGGGGTGACAGGTGGATGAGTGTGGGAGGTGGTGACAGCTGATGGCATAAAAGAGAGTGACTATCAAACTCAGTTGACAGCTGAAGGTGTCTTTAAGGTGGTTACTGTTTGTTTAGTAGAATGGCTGGATCTTGTCCAAATTGCTGTTTTTGTATGTACTGAGGCTTGTGGCGGACCTTGTACTATTCTCTTCGGTTGCCCATACCTATCCCAAAGTTTCCTGAATTGATATGTACACTCATATTCATGGACCGAATGAATACCAACCACCCCTTGGGTAAGGTGTCCCAAGCATGTAATGAAGGTGCTGGTACCTGAATGTTCGCTGTGCTGCAATTGTTTGCCATTATCGTGAATACGTAGCTTGGGTCCAGGGTCCCACTGATATGGGATAGCATTGTCCCACAGGAGCTTGGCAATGGATCTCAAGGAGTGTCACCAAATAATATTGTAACAGGAAAAATCTGTTACAAGTCCTTCAAAAGTATAGATTGGAGAGGCTCTAACAATAGCCATATTTGCAGCTTTGTCTGCCTTCCGGTGGAACAGTATCAAGATGTCTCTGGGACCATCAGCTGGTTATCTAATGGGTCTGGTCACGCAAAAGTGAGAGTCTATTTTAATGCCTTTAGCTCTAGAAGAAGGTAAAAAGGAAGTCCAAGGCCTCCTGAGCAATTGTGGGCACTGTCTCAGGAACCAATCCACAGATACTGACACCAGTGGAAATTCTCCATCTCAGCTAGTTTTGTGTCATGCAATTGCTGTTTGTGCTGTAACTGTGTCGGTGCAGTAGCCATGTCCTGCTGTTTGCTTCCATAATTGCCAACATTCGCCTCAACTGCCTGTATTCGGCCTGCCAGTGTTGCCATATCCACTCTCAGCACCAAGATGTCAGTAGAGAACAATGCCTTTATCTCAGACAGCAGGGCTTTTATATCTTCCTTGTTGGCTGGTAGATGGTCTTCTGTCTGAGCATTCATGAAAGTTTCCGTTAATCGGAATGCCATCAATGTCATCTGATGTGCTGGCTTGCATAGAAAATGAAGCTGGTTGCCCCACTGGTGCCATCTTGACATATCAGGGTCGCAATATCTCATGGGGCCTAGACTCAACGTGCCTGGGATAGACTAATGAGGCAGTCACCACACCACTTGGCTGTGCTTCCGCAAGTCTAAATTGCTGCTCTAGGTCATATGCAGTGCTGGCCTCTGGGAAGGCTGGGGATAGTTACCTCAATTGTGCCATTTTGGGCACACAATGTTCTTGAGTTTGACACAGCAGGTCCCCAATATTGGGGTATTTAGTAAAGGAGATAGTTTTTGCTGTTTTCGAGCATCCATATTTGCCAATGGGAAAAGTTTCAAAAAAAAAAAAATCGCCACAATAAGCAATGTCAACAGTTAGTAGAAGGCTAACACTCTACAGAGCACCGCAACACACATCTGCTCTGTTCAAGTGCCTTCTCTGCCCCCAATGTATGTTTTTGTACAAGTCAGATGGACAATATTTATGCTAAAATATTAATTGAACACTAAGACTGACTCAGTGGTGAAGTCCATTATATACATAAAGGTTATTTTTCCTCAAACCACCCGAGGTGGTAACCTGAACAACTCTGGGCTAAAAGCAGCTCTGCACTTTATAAAGTAGTTTATAAACTAAACTTGAAATTAAGAACTGACAAGAGAACTACACATTTTATGCCAAAATAGCAGAGCTGTAAAAATAGCTGAGGAGGTTTTTTTTTTTTTTAAGTTTTTTTTTGTTGCAATTTCTAATTTAGTGAAATAACCACTTAAAAAGTACATAACTCTAATTCAGGGCCTCATTAACATCTAAAGTATATTTAGTTACAGAAGTCTAAGCCTTTTCTTCCCCAAATATCCAGTTCTCTGATACTTCCTCCATGATTTAGAGAACTCAGAAGAGAGTCATAAAGAACGTCTCACTCTCTCTCTGCGAATAACAAAAATTCAGTGACCGCTGGAGAGTTGTTTTGTTTGGAATTGCAATTTGTCCAATTCCTTAAAGGACCACTCTAGGCACCCAGACCACTTCAGCTTAATGAAGTGGTCTGGGTGCCAGGTCCTTCTAGGGTTAACCCATTTTTTCATAATTATAGCAGTTTCAGAGAAACTGCTATAATTATGAATGGGTTAAGCTTTCCCCTAATCCTCTAGTGGCTGTCCATTGACAGCCACCAGGCGCTATGCGTTTCTCACCGTGAAAATCACAGTGAGAGCACGCAAGCGTTCATAGGGTGTAAATTATGTGATCGGCTGAATGCGCGCGAAGCTCTTGCCGCGCGTGCGCATTCAGCCGACGGAGGCGGATCGGAGGAGGAGAGCTCCCCGCCCAGCGCTGGAAAAAGGTAAGTTTTACCCCTTTCCCCCTTCCAGAGCCGGGCGGGAGGGGGACCCTGAGGGTGGGGGCACCCTCAGGGCACTATAGTGCCAGGAAAACGAGTATGTTTTCCTGGCACTATAGTGGTCATTTAACTCTGAGTTGAAATTTCCCAAATTACAGAAAACAAAATAAGCACTATGGACGAGCATGTTCGTTTTGATCTATAGCACTAAATTCTATGTATGGCACTAAAAAAAAAAAAAAAAAAAGAGATGATGGAAAAAGAGATGATTGATGGTTAGGGGAAAATCACAAAATGATGATTTTATTCACAGATCAAGTGAAAAGTTAGAAATAGAGGGAAAAAAGAGAAGCAGGAAAAAAAATCTATTTTTATTCATTCTTTGTGTGTACAAAGACTTGTAGGTAAAAACATTTTCACATGTATTTAGGAAAGATCTACTGGATTAACATATGCTGCTGCAATTGTTCTATTTTAATATTCCATGGCCGCTACATAAACATCTACATTAATCTGATCATAATATCCTACAAGAAGCCCAAAAGACAAATCTATTTAGTGTCTAATTGGCCTGTGCCATATTTCCAGTATTTTTATTTATCAAGTTCAAAATGCTGGCATCTGGCCAATTAGGTTGTTGTTAGCATTCTGTGTATGTAACCAAGAGAGATGTAGCTTCTGTTTATTAGCAATACAGACCTCAGGATGTTTCGTTCATAAAATTTAAAACATGGACAAGGCATTCTCACTAATTCAGTTTTTTCGAAAACTAGGATGTGTATATAATTTAGTTATCTGCATCTATGACTTAGATTTTGATAGGTAAATGAATATGTCAGGAGTTCACCATCTTCGCAGTTTGTTGATGTGTAGTTTGAAATATACTTTATTACATTTGTGCTTTCCTTTACAAAGACAATGCCTTGGCCAAGTGTGATTTATAGATCTTGTTTATGGTGAAAAAAAGTGTCAGCTAACTCAACAATAGCATACACTGTTGTACTCCGCAGATGTGGCCAAAATAGTAAAAAAAACTAAAAGTTAGCATTTAGTAATTATATAAAAAAAAAAAAAAAGTGAGGAAGATAGACAGATCTCTAAGATTAGACAGAAAGAGGCTAAGCAAGTTATAAAAAAGAGCTTCCAAATCACACACAGAAGAGAAAAAAAGCACAGTCAGTAAAAAAACAGGACAAAACATTTTTTAGATACATAAATGAGAAAAGGAAAGTAAAACAAGGATTAGTTAGAGTAAAAACAAAAGAAGGAAGGTATGTAGAAGAGGATAAAGGTCTAGCTGAATGCCTCAATGAATATTTTTGTTCAGTATTTACAGATGAAAATGAAGGAAAGGGGCCTCAGTTAAGAAAAAGGACAAATGAGTAATTTGTTACATGTGAGTTTACAGAGGAAGAGGTTCTATTTCAACTGTCAAAAGTAAAGACAAATAAGTCAATGGGACCTGATGGAATAAACCCAAGGTTATTAAAAGAGCTTAGTGGTGTACTAGCAAAACCATTAACAGATTTATTTAACCAATCATTGTTAACAGGTGTAGTCCCAGAAGATTGGAAGTTAGCGAATGTTGTGCCCATTCACAAGAAAGGTAATAAGGAGGAGTCAGGCAAATATAGGCCAGTAAGCCTTACTTCAGTAGTGGGGAAAGTGATGGAAACCATGTTAAAGGATAGGATTGTTGAACATCTAAAATCACATGGATTTCAAGATCAGAGACAACATGGATTAACTTCAGGGAGATCATGCCAAACTAATCTTATTGATTTTTTTAATTGGGTAACTAAAATAATAGATCAGGGTGATGCTGTAGACATTGCTTACCTAGATTTAAGTAAGGCTTTTGACACTGTTGCACATAGAAGGCTTATCAATAAACTGCAATCTTTAAGTTTGGATTCCAATATTGTTGAATGGGTAAGGCAGTGGCTGAGTCACAGGCAACAGAGAGTTGTAGTCAATGGAGTATATTCAAAGCATGGGCTTGTCACCAGTGGGGTACCTAAGGGATCTGTACTTGGACCCACTCTCTTTAATATTTTTTATTAGTGATATTACAGAAGGTCTTGATGGTAAGGTATGTCTTTTTCCTGATGATACAAAAATATGTAACAGGGTTGATGTTCCAGGAGGGATAAGCCAAATGGCAAATGATTTAAGTAAACTAGAAAAATGGTCAGAGTTGTGGCAACTGACATTTAATGTGGATAAGTGCAAGATAATGCATCTTGGACGTAAAAACCCAAGGGCAGAGTACAGAATATTTGATAGAGTCCTAACCTCAACATCTGAGGAAAAGGATTTAGGGGTGATTATGTCTGAGGACTTAAAGGTAGGCAGACAATATAATAGAGCAGCAGGAAATGCTAGCAGAATGCTTGGTTGTATAGGGAGAGGTATTAGCAGTAGAAAGAGGGAAGTGCTCATGCCATTGTACAGAACACTGGTGAGACCTCACTTGGAGTATTGTTGTACACAGTACTGGAGACCGTATCTCCAGAAGGATATTGATACTTTAGAGAGAGTTCAGAGAAGGGCTACTAAACTGGTTCATGGATTGCAGGATAAAACTTACCAGGAAAGGTTAAAGGATCTTAACATGTATAGCTTGGAGGAAAGACGAGACAGGGGGGATATGATAGAAACATTTAAATATATAAAGGGAATCCACACAGTAAAGGAGGAGACTATATTTAAAAGAAGAAAAACTACCACAAGAGGACATAGTCTTAAATTAGATGGACAAAGGTTTAAAAATAATATCAGGAAGTATTACTTTACTGAGAGGTTAGTGGATGCATGGAATAGCCTTCCAGCTGAAGTGGTAGAGGTTAACACAGTAAAGGAGTTTAAGCATGCGTGGGATAGGCATAAGGCTATCCTAACTATAAGATAAGATAAGGCCAGGGACTAATGAAATATTTAGAAAATTGGGCAGACTAGATGGGCCGAATGGTTCTTATCTGCCGTCACATTCTATGTTTCTATTGTATTAATTTATCAGCAAATGGAGATAAATGTATTATGTGATTGAAGAATTATTAAGTAAAGTATGTCTGTTGTTCAACAGATCCAGAACTGGTGGTACAGTGCTCCCCTTCCAGCCAGACACTTCATGTAGCATGATTGCAGAGCACAGCAGAGAATCTTCTGTCTTGGTCTGACAAGAAGTGCTCACTTAAAGCACCAGGTACTAGGTGGTACAAATGCACAAAGGGGGGCTGTGTAAGGGGCAAATTGTACACAGAGGGAATGGGAAAGGGGAGAAAGAGACACACTAAGAGGCTGGGGGAAGAGAGGGCCACAAATCCTTGCTCTAGCCCTGAATAGCATTGCACACCATGAATGACAAGTCTATAGCTTGAGTGAATATTGGAGGTGATTTTTCATAGAATGTTTCATAGTGGTCATCATAGAAAAACAAAAACAAAAAGACTTTCAAAAGGTGTTCACTAAAATGCAAATGGTCAGAAAGTTCAAGTGAATTTCAAATTTTGGCCCAAGGTAGCAAGAATAGAAAATTCCACTGTTTGAAATTCTCCTTCAACTAAGTTTGTGGTAATAAATTACTCTGTGAATGACATCATGGATATTAATTCTTTATAAAGCTCCAACATATTCCATAATGCTGTATAAAGACACAATTTATCTCAGGTCCCTGTAGGCACACAATTCTAACGCTGTCTGCTTGCCAAACCCCAAAATAAGGCAGAAAAAGTAAGAATAATGGATTTATTAAGTGGACAATGGAGGCCTAAAAACATTAATAAAAAGAAATAATTATATTTGCCAATTGCATATGAATACGTGTATATGTATCTGCTCTGTTTGAATCTGTGAGTACAGTCAGTGTATGCAGCTGTGTAAATACATGCAGAGTTAAAGATAATGTTAGAAGTGGTTATGGTAGAGGGTGGTTAATGTTAGAGAGTGGTTAATATATGCATTAGATTACATAGGGCATTCAGTGATTAGAAGACTAAGAGCGTGAGAGGGGTTAAAGATGTAGAATAAGGGTTGTTTAGGATTATTGAGTTTAGGGTTACATTTAGTATTGGGGTACATGAGGGATTTAGCTTTTAAGTTAAACATAGGGTTAAAGTAAAGGGTTTATTTTCATGTTTCACCTTTGAGTGCTGGAGTTTGAAGGTTTATTTTTAAAGCACTCGCCCTCCTATGTCTCCTGTAGTCAAGTCAGATTGATGCTATCAGAGCTTCAGGAGCTGTTATACAGTGTGTATCACTCAGTGCTGTCCTATGATTTACAGTGTATTACTCAGTGCTATCCTATGATATACGGTGTGAATCACTCAGTACTGTCCTATGATATACAGTATATCACTCAGTGCTGTCCTATGATATACAGTGTGTATCTCCGTCTTCTGCCCACCCTGGCCCTACAACAAGGCTTCAGGTTCCAGTGGGTAACCCTCTACTCCAAGAGAGTATAGCAGGATCAGATGTAGAGCTTACAGGAGCTAGTAGAATCCAAGGGAGTATAATGATTATAGCAATCCCTGTAGTGATTATAGCTATTCCCTACAACACGAGGCGAGCTGCAAGTTGAGGGTAAGAAGTCTGAAGGTTTACTGGTACAGGTTGGATTTATATACAATTCCTCAGGCCAGAGGAACACCCCCTGGACCTGATGGGGCGCCGAATTACAAAATGTACAGACCAATAAAAACAATGTAACAATGTCTGACATTCCCACACACAGCACATAATCCCTCCCCTCTGCTTGGGAGAAAATTGAGCAATAGTACAGTTAAAAAGACATATACCAGTGTATACATCTCCCCAATGTGACTTCAGTAAATTGGGTGATATTACCAGTGTTGAGCTTGATTGAAATATAGGCTAAAACAATAAAGATTAAATACAAACCAACATAGTGTGGACTGTATAGTAACTATAAGTGGTAAATAGATACAGAACTCCCACTCACATTCTCCAGAGCCGTACCAGGCTCTATAAATCAAGCTCACGGGTGCCAAATTCTGGCTAGCGATCCAGGTGATTCAGGCAGATGAGACTCCAATTATTGGATAAAAAAGTATATTTATTGTAAAATATATATATATAAAAGAATACTTCAGGGCACTATGGGGGTGGAACCCAGCATAGAGACTTGTAAAGTATAACAAAGTTGGAGTTCCACTTAACCCTATATGCAATAGCCCAGAGTATGAGGATACAAATTAAATAACAAATGACAAATATAATAAATAAAAGCAGATGCGTTTTGGCTAGCAGCCTTCTTCCAGTGCTTGTCTCTAAGTCCTATTGGGTCCCCATTTATAGGTCCTGTCCTTGCCATTCACCTGAGTTGAATTTGGTATCGGCGTCGCGTCACTTCCGGTTTCCAGCAGATTTTTAACGTACGTTGGAACGCGGCGTTCAGGATGTGGGTTGCTTGTTGGTATGATTGTTTGGTTACCATGGTAACCATACGCTTCACATTTGCAGAGAATCACAATGTAATCATAAGATGTAAAAAATAATAAGTAATTAGCATAAAATAATCAATAAACTTATACATACATAGTGCAAATTCAAATTGGACTATTCTCAATTCCTCTAAGAGATAGAGAGGACCTTAAAAGGTATATAAATAAATATTTACAAGAAGCCATTAGCAAACACATTTTTAAATACAGCAGTGTGTAACATCAAAAGAATACCCCCAGTTTAAACATGTGAAAATATTCTTCATATGAATATTAAAAAAAAACACACACACATATATATATATATATATATATATATATATATATATATATAAATTATTCTATAAAAAAAAAAAATGTTTTAACTCTAATCTAAATTCAGTCCATTTGGGGACAGGGTATTCACATTGAAGATCCACTTGCCTTCTATCTTTGCCAGTTCCTTAACATTATTATCACCCCTCCAATTTTCTTATTTTTTTAAAATGACAGCAAGGAGGGATGACTACCATGTTTTTCAGTGAAGTGTGCAGATACAC
Source organism: Pelobates cultripes (assembly GCA_933207985.1). Lineage (NCBI taxonomy): Eukaryota > Metazoa > Chordata > Amphibia > Anura > Pelobatidae > Pelobates > Pelobates cultripes. The sequence continues at coordinate 263,729,829 of OW240917.1, forward strand.
TATGTTTCATATACCCCCTCTGGATATTGCCCACATGCTCCGCAACTCTGGTTTTAAAAGCTCTTGTGGTCATCCCAATATACTGCAGACCACATGGGCACCATAGGAGGTATATGACATTGGTAGAATTACAGGTTAATATCTGATGAATTTTGAACACGCGGTTTGTGGAGTATGAGGTGAATTCTGTCTGTTTTTGTTTGCTGAATAAAGTTTTCTTACAGGCTGAGCAGCATTTACAGGGATAAAATCCCTTTTCTAGACCAAAGAAGTTATTTACTTTTGCTTTCTCTTCACTAAAGCTAGTTGTCAGATGTTGTTTTACGTTCTTAGCCCCTCTATAAATAATGCGTGGCTTATCTCCAATAATTTAATTCAGGTTTGGGTCTAATTTAAGTATGCGCCAATGTTTATTAATAATGTGTTTAATTTGCTTGGCATCTTCACTATGGTTTAAAATAATCGGTAATTGGTCGGCATACTCCTTCTCCTCCCTAGACGTCTTTTTATTCAAGATCTTACTTCGATCCATCCTTTTAATAGACTTGATAAACTTATCTAATTCCTTTATGTTATAGTTTTTCTCCACAAATCTTTCTCTTAAACAGACTGCTTGTTCCTCAAATACTTTGACATCACTACATTTCCTGAATAGCCTCAGAAACTGGCCTTTGGGGATATTTTGCAGCCATGGATCATAGTGGCAACTGGATGTTTCTATGTAGCCATTAACATTGACTTTCTTAAAGAAAGTCTTGGTCTTAATGCCTTGTTGGTCTACATAGATATTTAAATCCAAAAAGTTGATGTTAGATGAACTGTACTCACTTGTCAATTTAATATCTGGATGCCGAAGTATCAAAAAGTCTAAAAATGGCCGCAATGATTCTTCATCGCCACGCCAAATAAAGAAGATGTCGTCTATAAACCGACGATAAAGAACCAGGCTCTGCACCCAGCCACCCTCCTCAAATAGGAATGGATTTTCCCAATGCACCATGACTAAATTGGCGTAGCTGGGCGTGAACCTGGTCCCCATTGCACTCCCCTTTAGCTGCAAAAAATTTTTTGTCATCAAACCAGAAGTAGTTGGAATCAGGCTTATCCTTTGTAACTTCTAAAATAAACTGTATCTGTACAGATACTCCTTTTCCTGGCACTATAGTGCCCTGAGGGTGCCCCCACCCTCAGGGTCCCCCTCCCGCCCGGCTCTGGAAAGGGGTAAAAACTTACCTTTTTCCAGCGCTGGGCGGGGAGCTCTCCTCTTCCGATCCTCCTCCTCTCCGCCCATTTGGCTGAATGCGCATGCGCGGCAGGAGCTGCGCGCGCATTCAGCTGGTCGCATAGGAAAGCATTTACAATGCTTTCCTATGGACGCTTGCATGCTCTCACTGTGATTTTCACAGTGAGAAGCACGCAAGCGACTCTAGCGGCTGTCAATGAGACAGCCGCTAGAGGCTTTGGAGGAAGGCTTAACCCATTTATAAACTGCTATGTTTATAAAAAAATAAAAAAATAAAATGGGTTAACCCTAGCTGAACCTGACACCCAGACCACTTCATTAAGCTGAAGTGGTCTGGGTGCCTAGAGTGGTCCTTTAACGGATCACTATAGGGTCAGGAACACAAACATGTATTCCTGACCCAATAGTGTTAAAAGCACCATCTAACCCCCCTGGATCCCTCATGTCTCCATAAATACAGCAAAATCTCAAGCCTGAAGCTGTACACCTACATGCTGTTTGCCTCAGAAAAACAAGCAGTCTGCTGAAATAAATCAGAAGTGGTAGCCTGATCCAATCACAATGCTTCTCCATAGGATTTGCTGAGACTGACAAAGAGGCAGATCAGGGGCAGAGCCAGCATGATTCAAACACAGCCCTGGCCAATTGAATCAATGAATCTCTATGAGGAAAGTTCAGTGTCTGCATGCAGAGGGAGGAGATACTGAATGCATTTTAGGCAGCCATTACCCAGGAAGGACACCTAACAGCCATCTGAGGAGTGGCCAGTGAAGTTATCACTAGGCTGTAATGTAAACACTGCATTTTCTAAGAAAAAACAGTGTTTACAGCAAAAAGCCTGAAGGGATTGATTCTACTCACCAGAACAAATTCAATAAGCTGTAGTTGTTCTGATGACTATAGTGTCCCCTTAATGTGAGCTAGACATTTTAGCTCTTTGTCTTTTTTTTCTTTAAGATTTTAGAAGCATTAAATATGTATTTTTTCTTAAGGAATTTTAACTTGCTTGTTTTTTATTCAGAATAAAGGGGGAAATGTTTTACTTTTTTTTTATATTCTTTATTTTCATAGTGCATAGCTTAATAACATACAAGCTTGTCATGCTATGACAACTGTGACAAGCATTCTTGAGTATACATCTAGATACGGTGTTATAGCATGTGAGAAAATTGTACATTTTTATGGGTTTAATACACAGGTTAAACAAGTTAGGTAACACGCCCGGGGTTGAGATATTTCTGGCATGTGTGGTGGGTTGTGTGTTGGTTCCCTGGGATACTCCAGGTTTGGGTGTCTGTGATTGCTCGTGGGTACTAAATGTGGTTTTAGTTGGGAGCCTAGGAGCAAATATATGCTTGGTGTAGGTTTGGGTCAGGCTTGTGGTGTCAGATGTCAGTGGGTACCTGGCTATGGGCCCCCATTAGTTTTTAGTTTGTGGTTTATCAGGTGTGTGTGAGGCTCCATATTGCAGGGTACTACCTGTGGCATCTTAACTGTTTCCCCTTACCTTGGGGGTGGAGGGGGGATGGAGGGATGTGTCTAAGGCGGGCGCCATCAATTTGTCTGTTGTGTAGGTCTGTTTGGTATTGGGTGCCTCATGTAAATAGTGGTAGTGTTTATGAACAAGATTATACAGGTATTAACAAGAAAGCAAAAAGTAAAAATTACAAATATGAGCACACACACACATCACATCACATGAGGAGGAAGGGGTGCATGCGAGAGGTTATGCACGGTGTGATCCTTGTTTGCAGATAGCACGGTCCTCTAGGGTAAACAGGCACAGTCCTTTTATTTTCATATAATCCAGGCACTTTATTTGTAAGTCCACACAGGAGACAGCAGCAAGTGAAAACATAAATATAACACAAATCCCTATAAACAAAAACCTAGCTCGTCTGAGCACTTACTAACATCAAGTTCCCTATCTCTCAGGGGTTAAACTAGAACAAAACAATAATTGGTTTCACTAACCTGGTGTCTTTGTCAGCACTCTGCACTCCAGTGCTTAGTCAGCCTGTTGCTTTCCTTTCTACACTCCCAGTGCTCCAAGCCAGCCTTGACTGCTTTCCTTTTGCACTCCCAGTGCTCAGTCTCCTTGACTCTCTCACTGGAGAGAACAGCCTCTCTCCTACCTGTTTCCAGAGAGGAAGCCAGGGTTTAATCCCACTGCTACAGCTGATTATCTGCAGCTGAGCAGTGGGTTGGAGACAGTTCCAAAAAACTCTGGCCTGGACCTTATTTCTCCCAGTTGTGTATAAACTGAGGAGTGGAGCATTGGCCCACCCTGTTCTCCAAATGCTCCACCCCAGGGACACATAACTAAACTTTGGGGTTAAATGTTAAAGGCCTTTCTGCCTTCACTTTATCACAACAGGTATAGGCACTTAAGGAGATCACAGCCGAATATCGGTAAAGTCTTGGTCTGCAACTGAAATTGTGCCGTGGTATGTGTGTTATTTTTAGGCTCAGCCTTTGGGCATAGTTAGGTGTTTGTAGATTGTTGGTCCCTTGTTATCTGGGTCGGTGTTGGATCGTTGTCTGGTTCCCAATTCTCTGTTTGACTTGCAGGTGTGGGTTAAGTTGCAAAGGTTGCAGTCCAATTGCAGATAGGAAGGCTGGTGCTCCTGACAGGATTGTAAGGTTATTAGTAGTCCCTTTGTGGTGTACTAGCAGTGAGCCAGTATGTACCCATCTATAGGCTATGCCAGCTGCACGTAGTGAGACTGTGACTGGTCCAAATGTTTTACGCCTTAGTAATGTGGCTCTGGTGAGGTCCTGAAAGAATGTCAACTGGGAACCCTCGAAGGCCAGTGGCGTTTTACCCTTCAGGGCTATAATTATCTGTATCTTGTCCTATACCGATGTGCAGCGCAGGATAACATCTCTGGGTGTGCTGGGAGAGATTCGTACCGTGCTAGTGACCCGGAAATCCCGGACTATTTTCTTGGCGGTAGCTTGAGGCAGGATCGTGGTGAGGAGTCGCCTGGTGTAGTGTGCTAGTTCCTCGGTTGGGACTGCGGTGGGTACTCTCCTGATTTTAATATGGGTCTGGTGTTGTTTATCCTCAAGGGACATGAGTTGACCAGCTAGTATATGTTGCTCCGTTTGTATTCGTTGGACTGTGTCTTTAAGGCTGGAAACCTCATCCTGAACGGTTATGATGTCTGCCTCTGCCGTTCTAACACGGTCTGTTACTTGTGTTATGTCTGCCTTAACCCTCGCGAAATCGGCCGCTAGTAAGTTTTGTATATTTGCCCATAGTGCTTTTAAGTCCCCTTTGGTGGTGGGGGCTGAGTCGTCTTGGGGTTCCGGTCATGGTGCTTGGTCCGCCAGGGGGGTCGCCGCTGCGGTCGGCTCTGCTCTGTGTGGGTCGGAGGTCGGGCTGCTGGCGTGGAGGTGAGCGGCCTGAGCCGGTTCAGATATCCCTGCCTTGTGTGCAGGGGCCAGTTGAGGGTTTTTGTGTGGGGCGGCCCATGTCTGCCTTGCTTGCAGCCGCATTGAGAGGAGGGAGTTCCGGATAGATCCCGCCGAGGAAGGCCTCTAGGCCCAGGATTGGAGTGGCGCGGTAGGCCGCAGCTTTCTATTTGCGTCTGGGCTGCTTAGGTGCCTGGAAGAAAGGCATTAAACGGTGCAGGGTGCATTACTGGTAGGTGCTGGGTGTTTTTGGAGGGTAGATGGGGCTTGGTGGGGTCGACTTTCGGCAGATTTTCTTAGATTTTGGAAGAGCAAGCTTAGATGGCGTCTGTACAGGATGGCTGCCAGGCTCCGCCCTCTCGAAAAATGTTTTACTTAAAGCTATATGGCGCTCTTTTCTGTTTCTGGGTAGTAATAGAAACTTTTTTGTCAGAGAATAACTTTACATTTACTATACACACAGATAATTTAGAACAGAAAGTTTGAATGTTTTTGTTTTTTTAATGTGTTCGTTTTTACAAATCCATAGCACTATACACCTAGGTTTGTTTTTGCTCTCTACACAAAGGCACCCATCAGACTGAATATGCCAAACAATGACAGTGCGCATGTTGCACATGAATGGCTCACTACAAGATCCCTATTGAAAACTTTATAAATGTATCTCTCACATTGAATTTATCAGGATCATTTGCTAATTATATAACCTTGCTTTGCAATGTTTTTTTCTGTTTCATGTGTCCTTGTCAAGAAGAATTGTTTATAAATTCTGTTTTCTCTGTTCAGGTCAATGACAGTGAGATAATGCATGAATGAAAGGATGAGTGTTCAAGTGATGGATTAGGGATCGCATAATAATTTGATGGGAGGCACTGAGCAAGTGTAGGAGGAAGGAGGGGAGAAAACAGAGGGAGGGGAGAAAACAGAGGGAGGAGACAGGCTGACAGAGGAAAGGGAAGCAGGTTTGCAAAGTGCATGCTACACAGAGTGCAAGGTAAAACAGGCTGTTGATACAAAGTACGTTATACAGAGTGCAAGGTAAAACAAGCTGAATGCGAATACATAGTGCCTGTTATACAGAGTGCAAGGCGAAACAAGCTGTTAATACAGAGTGCATGTTGTACAGAGTGCAAGGCGAAACAAGCTGTTAATACAGAGTGCATGTTATGCAGAGTGCATGTAAAACAAACTGCTAATACAGAGTGCCTGTTATACAGAGTGCATGTAAAACAAGCTGCTAATACATAGTGCCTGTTATACAGAGTGCATGTAAAACAAGCTGCTAATACAGAGTGTGTGTTATACAGAGTGCATGTAAAACAAGCTGTTAATACAGAGTGCATGTTATACAGAGTGCATGTAAAACAAGCTGCTAATACATAGTGCCTGTTATACAGAGTGCATGTAAAACAAGCTGCTAATACAGAGTGTGTGTTATACAGAGTGCATGTAAAACAAGCTGTTAATACAGAGTGCATGTTATACAGAGTGCATGTAAAACAAGCTGCTAATACATAGTGCCTGTTATCCAGAGTGCATGTAAAACAAGCTGCTAATACATAGTGCCTGTTATACAGAGTGCATGTAAAACAAGCTGCTAATACAGAGTGTGTGTTATACAGAGTGCATGTAAAACAAGCTGCTAATACAGAGTGTGTGTTATACAGAGTGCATGTAAAACAAGCTGTTAATACAGAGTGCATGTTATACAGAGTGCATGTAAAACAAGCTGCTAATACAGAGTGCGTGTTATACAGAGTGCATGTAAAACAAGCTGCTAATACAGAGTGTGTGTTATACAGAGTGCATGTAAAACAAGCTGTTAATACAGAGTGCATGTTATACAGAGTGCATGTAAAACAAGCTGCTAATACAGAGTGCATGTTATACAGAGTGCATGTAAAACAAGCTGCTAATACATAGTGCCTGTTATACAGAGTGCATGTAAAACAAGCTGCTAATACAGAGTGCCTGTTATACAGAGTGCATGTAAAACAAGCTGCTAATACAGAGTGTGTGTTATACAGAGTGCATGTAAAACAAGCTGCTAATACAGAGTGCATGTTATACAGAGTGCATGTAAAACAAGCTGCTAATACATAGTGCCTGTTATACAGAGTGCATGTAAAACAAGCTGCTAATACAGAGTGCCTGTTATACAGAGTGCATGTAAAACAAGCTGCTAATACAGAGTGTGTGTTATACAGAGTGCATGTAAAACAAGCTGCTAATACAGAGTGCCTGTTATACAGAGTGCATGTAAAACAAGCTGCTAATACAGAGTGCCTGTTGTACAGAGTGCATGGTAAAATAAGCTGTTAATACAGAGTGTGTGTTATACAGAGTGCAAGGTAAAACAAGCTGTTAATAGAGTGCATGTTGTACAGAGTGCATGGTAAAATAAGCTGCTAATAGAGTACATGTTTTACCTGAATGCAGTGTAATAACGCAGATGGTTCTTGCAATATACAGATGTTGTATAACAGATAACGAGATATGTTTTCCAGTAAATGTCAAGTTTTAGACCCAGGCTGTGTGTGAATAGACAGCAGTGTTACGTAATCCTACTGGGAGCATTGTTACAGTGTGTATTACTTTCCATTGTGTTACACTTTAACACAGTGTATGTGTTGCATTGTACAGCTACAGAATTTGTTGGCGCTATATAAATAATAATAATAATTGTGTTACGATGTTATAGCATCATTTTACATTGTGGATTACTCTCTCTATATCACATTGTATTGCATTGTTACATTGTTGCACTGTACATATTCCATTGTGTTAAAGCACTGGGTATATTACATTGTGTTACACTGTGTATATTACATTGTATTACAATGTGTGTGTGTTTACACTTTATATTAAATGGTATTACAATGTGTGTGTTTACACTGTGTATATTAAATGGTATTACAATGTATGTGTGTGTTTACACTATGTATATTACATGGTATTACTGTGTGTGTGTGTGTGTGTGTCTTTACACTATGTATATTACATGGTATTACAATGTGTGTGTGTCTTTACACTATGTATATTACATGGTATTACAATGTGTGTGTGTGTCTTTACACTATGTATATTACATGGTATTACAATGTGTGTGTGTGTCTTTACACTATGTATATTACATGGTATTACAATGTGTGTGTGTCTTTACACTATGTATATTACATGGTATTACAATGTGTGTGTGTGTCTTTACACTATGTATATTACATGGTATTACAATGTGTGTGTCTTTACACTATGTATATTACATGGTATTACAATGTGTGTGTGTGTCTTTACACTATGTATATTACATGGTATTACAATGTGTGTGTGTCTTTACACTATGTATATTACATGGTATTACAATGTGTGTGTGTCTTTACACTATGTATATTACATGGTATTACAATGTGTGTGTGTGTCTTTACACTATGTATATTACATGGTATTACAATGTGTGTGTGTGTGTCTTTACACTATGTATATTACATGGTATTACAATGTGTGTGTGTGTCTTTACACTATGTATATTACATGGTATTACAAAGTGTGTGTGTGTCTCTTTACACTGTGTATATTACATGGTATTACAGTGTGTGTGTGTCTTTACACTGTGTATATTACTTTGTATTACTGTGTGTGTGTGTGTGTGTGTGTGTGTGTGTGTGTGTCTACACTGTGTATATTACATTGTATTACAGTGTGTGTGTGTGTGTGTGTGTGTTTACACTGTGTATATTACATTGTATTACACTGTGTGTGTGTTTACACTGTGTATATTACATTGTATTACACTGTGTGTGTGTTTACACTGTGTATATTACATTGTATTACACTGTGTGTGTGTTTACACTGTGTATATTACATTGTATTACACTGTGTGTGTTTACACTGTGTATATTACATTGTATTACACTGTGTGTGTGTTTACACTGTGTATATTACATTGTAATACTGTTACACTGTGCGTATTACATTGTATTACAGTGTGTGTTACACTGTGCGTATTACAGTGTGTGTTACACTGTGCGTATTACAGTGTGTGTTACACTGTGCGTATTACAGTGTGTGTTACACTGTGCGTATTACAGTGTGTGTGTTACACTGTGCGTATTACAGTGTGTGTGTTACACTGTGCGTATTACAGTGTGTGTTACACTGTGCGTATTACAGTGTGTGTTACACTGTGCGTATTACAGTGTGTGTTACACTGTGCGTATTACAGTGTGTGTTACACTGTGCGTATTACAGTGTGTGTTACACTGTGCGTATACAGTGTGTGTTACACTGTGCGTATACAGTGTGTGTTACACTGTGCGTATACAGTGTGTGTTACACTGTGCGTATACAGTGTGTGTTACACTGTGCGTATGCAGTGTGTGTTACACTGTGCGTATGCAGTGTGTGTTACACTGTGCGTATTGCAGTGTGTGTTACACTGTGCGTATTGCAGTGTGTGTTACACTGTGCGTATTGCAGTGTGTTACACTGTGCGTATTGCAGTGTGTGTTACACTGCAAATTACATTGTACTACTGTGTGTGTCTTACACTGTGCATATTACATTGTATTATAGTGTGTGTGTGTGTGTTACACTGTGCATATTACATTGTATTATAGTGTGTGTTACGCTGTGCATTACATTGTGTTACAGCACTATGTATATTACATTACAATTTGTGTGTATTACCCTGTGTATAGTGCATTGTGTTAGTCTGTATATAACATTGTGTTGCACTGTATTACAGTATGTTATAGTGTGTGTATATTACATTGTATTACAAAGTGTGTGTGTTACTCTGTGTATATTAGATTGTGTTAGCATGTATATTACATTGTGTTAGTGTGTATATCACATTGTGTTACTCTGTGTATATCACATTGTGTTACTCTGTGTATATCACATTGTGTTACTCTGTGTATATCACATTGTGTTACTCTGTGTATATCACATTGTGTTAGTGTGTATATCACATTGTGTTAGTGTGTATATTACATTGTGTTAGTGTGTATATCACACTGTTACTCTGTGTATATTTGTGTTACTCTGTGTATATCGTATTGTGTTACACTGTGTATATCGTATTGTGTTATACTGTGTATATCGTATTGTGTTATACTGTGTATATCGTATTGTGTTACTCTGTGTATATCACATTGTGTTACTCTGTGTATATCACATTGTGTTACTCTGTGTGTATATTTGTTACTCTGTGTATATCACATTATGTTACTCTGTGTATATCACATTGTGTTACTCTGTGTATATCACATTGTGTTACTCTGTGTATATCAGATTGTGTTACTCTGTGTATATTACATTGTTATTCTGTGTATATCACATTGTGTTACTCTGTGTATATCACATTGTGTTACTCTGTGTATATCACATTGTGTTACTCTGTGTATATCACATTGTGTTACTCTGTGTATATTACATTGTTATTCTGTGTATATTACATTGTTATTCTGTGTATATACATTGTGTTACTCTGTGTATATCACATTGTGTTATTCTGTGTATATCACATTGTGTTATTCTGTGTATATCACATTGTGTTACTCTGTGTATATCACATTGTGTTACTCTGTGTATATCACATTGTGTTACTCTGTGTATATCACATTGTGTTACTCTGTGTATATTACATTGTTATTCTGTGTATATCACATTGTGTTACTCTGTGTATATCACATTGTGTTACTCTGTGTATATCACATTGTGTTACTCTGTGTATATCACATTGTGTTACTCTGTGTATATCACATTGTGTTACTCTGTGTATATCACATTGTGTTACTCTGTGTATATCACATTGTGTTACTCTGTGTATATCACATTGTGTTACTCTGTGTATATCACATTGTGTTACTCTGTGTATATCACATTGTGTTACTCTGTGTATATCACATTGTGTTACTCTGTGTATATCACATTGTGTTACTCTGTGTATATCACATTGTGTTACTCTGTGTATATCACATTGTGTTACTCTGTGTATATCACATTGTGTTACTCTGTGTATATCACATTGTGTTACTCTGTGTATATTACATTGTGTTACTCTGTGTATATTACATTGTGTTACTCTGTGTATATTACATTGTGTTACTCTGTGTATATCACATTGTGTTACTCTGTGTATATTACATTGTGTTACTCTGTGTATATCACATTGTGTTACTCTGTGTATATTTGTTACTCTGTGTATATCGTATTGTGTTATACTGTGTATATCGTATTGTGTTACTCTGTGTATATCACACTGTGTTACTCTGTGTATATTTGTTACTCTGTGTATATCACATTGTGTTACTCTGTGTATATCACATTGTGTTACTCTGTGTATATCACATTGTGTTACTCTGTGTATATCACATTGTGTTACTCTGTGTATATCAGATTGTGTTACTCTGTGTATATCAGATTGTGTTACTCTGTGTATATTACATTGTTATTCTGTGTATATCACATTGTGTTACTCTGTGTATATCACATTGTGTTACTCTGTGTATATCACATTGTGTTACTCTGTGCATATCACATTGTGTTACTCTGTGTATATCACATTGTGTTACTCTGTGTATATCACATTGTGTTACTCTGTGTATATCAGATTGTGTTACTCTGTGTATATCACATTGTGTTACTCTGTGTATATCACATTGTGTTACTCTGTGTATATCACATTGTGTTACTCTGTGTATATCACATTGTGTTACTCTGTGTATATCACATTGTGTTACTCTGTGTATATCACATTGTGTTACTCTGTGTATATCAGATTGTGTTACTCTGTGTATATCACATTGTGTTACTCTGTGTATATCACATTGTGTTACTCTGTGTATATCACATTGTGTTACTCTGTGTATATCACATTGTGTTACTCTGTGTATATCACATTGTGTTACTCTGTGTATATCACATTGTGTTACTCTGTGTATATTACATTGTTATTCTGTGTATATTACATTGTTATTCTGTGTATATCTGATTGTGTTACTCTGTGTATATCAGATTGTGTTACTCTGTGTATATCATTGTACTCTGTGTATATCACATTGTGTTACTCTGTGTATATCTGTTGTGTTACTCATATCATTGTGTTACTCTGTGTATATTACATTGTTATTCTGTGTATATTACATTGTTATTCTGTGTATATCAGATTGTGTTACTCTGTGTATATCAGATTGTGTTACTCTGTGTATATCACATTGTGTTATTCTGTGTATATCACATTGTGTTACTCTGTGTATATCACATTGTGTTATTCTGTGTATATCACATTGTGTTACTCTGTGTATATCACATTGTGTTACTCTGTGTATATTAAATTGTTATTCTGTGTATATCACATTGTGTTATTCTGTGTATATCACATTGTGTTACTCTGTGTATATCACATTGTGTTATTCTGTGTATATCACATTGTGTTACTCTGTGTATATCACATTGTGTTACTCTGTGTATATTACATTGTTATTCTGTGTATATCAGATTGTGTTACTCTGTGTATATCACATTGTGTTATTCTGTGTATATCACATTGTGTTACTCTGTGTATATCACATTGTGTTATTCTTTGTATATCACATTGTGTTACTCTGTGTATATTAAATTGTTATTCTGTGTATATCACATTGTGTTACTCTGTGTATATCACATTGTGTTACTCTGTGTATATCACATTGTGTTACTCTGTGTATATCACATTGTGTTACTCTGTGTATATTACATTGTGTTACTCTGTGTATATTACATTGTGTTACTCTGTGTATATTACATTGTGTTACTCTGTGTATATCACATTGTGTTACTCTGTGTATATTACATTGTGTTACTCTGTGTATATCACATTGTGTTACTCTGTGTATATTTGTTACTCTGTGTATATCGTATTGTGTTATACTGTGTATATCGTATTGTGTTACTCTGTGTATATCACACTGTGTTACTCTGTGTATATTTGTTACTCTGTGTATATCACATTGTGTTACTCTGTGTATATCACATTGTGTTACTCTGTGTATATCATTGTGTTACTCTGTGTATATCACATTGTGTACTCTGTGTATATCACATTGTGTTACTCATAATGTATATCAGATTGTGTTACTCTGTGTATATCACATTGTGTTATTCTGTGTATATCACATTGTGTTACTCTGTGTATATCACATTGTGTTATTCTGTGTATATCACATTGTGTTACTCTGTGTATATCACATTGTGTTACTCTGTGTATATTAAATTGTTATTCTGTGTATATCAGATTGTGTTACTCTGTGCATATCACATTGTGTTATTCTGTGTATATCACATTGTGTTACTCTGTGTATATCACATTGTGTTATTCTGTGTATATCACATTGTGTTACTCTGTGTATATCACATTGTGTTACTCTGTGTATATTAAATTGTTATTCTGTGTATATCAGATTGTGTTACTCTGTGCATATCACATTGTGTTATTCTGTGTATATCACATTGTGTTACTCTGTGTATATCACATTGTGTTATTCTGTGTATATCACATTGTGTTACTCTGTGTATATCACATTGTGTTATTCTGTGTATATCACATTGTGTTACTCTGTGTATATCACATTGTGTTATTCTGTGTATATCACATTGTGTTACTCTGTGTATATCACATTGTGTTACTCTGTGTATATTAAATTGTTATTCTGTGTATATCACATTGTGTTATTCTGTGTATATCACATTGTGTTACTCTGTGTATATCACATTGTGTTATTCTGTGTATATCACATTGTGTTACTCTGTGTATATCACATTGTGTTACTCTGTGTATATTACATTGTTATTCTGTGTATATCAGATTGTGTTACTCTGTGTATATCACATTGTGTTATTCTGTGTATATCACATTGTGTTACTCTGTGTATATCACATTGTGTTATTCTTTGTATATCACATTGTGTTACTCTGTGTATATTAAATTGTTATTCTGTGTATATCACATTGTGTTACTCTGTGTATATCACATTGTGTTACTCTGTGTATATCACATTGTGTTACTCTGTGTATATCACATTGTGTTACTCTGTGTATATCACATTGTGTTACTCTGTGTATATTAAATTGTTATTCTGTGTATATCACATTGTGTTACTCTGTGTATATTA